>OX422221.1:205659693-206014693 GCA_949130495.1 Sambucus nigra | reverse complement strand
TTTATCTTCAAAAGGAATTCTTCTCCAATCCTTTTTGTCCGAGAAAGACTTCTTAAATTTATCTGTTAAAAATGAACCGAACCGATGGCCAGAAAAATAAATCGGTCCGGTGACCCAAACCAAACAACATTCCACAGGCTCGATGCAAACAGTTTGGGAGTTCATCTTTTTCTCTGTAACTCCAAATTTTATGGTTTCTAACACCACCAATCATCAATATAATCATCCACACACTATGATTTACCAAACACAACAACTAATTCCTGGGATTCCTCAATTTAGCTAAGACTTAAACCCTAACTTAGTTAAACCCACAATTTCTCATCTTTCCAAATTTCTTACCAAAATTACACTATTAACATGGATTTGAAGTCAAATTTCATATGGAGTTGTTATCACATCAATTTATATGAAATCATTTTAGAAAAATTCATTTTGATTCAAGAATTCCATTCCCAAAATCATATAGTTTTCACCAATTATAATATGAATAATAAACACACATAAATAGTTAAAGAAATTAAACACTTGTCTCATTGGATAAATCCGATGACCTCGTGCCGGAATCCGTCGAAGCTTGGTTGGAAATCTCATATTCTTCTCCCTTTTCTTCTTCCTTTCTCTTATTTCTTTCTTTTCTTCCTTTTCTCTTTCTCTCGTGCTCTTATAAGAGAGAAATAAGGGTTATCCCCTTATTAAACCCAAAATTGACTCGTATACTCAAATGCGAGTCCCTAATAGTCCGAAAAGTCCCCGGAACCCAAACACTACCCTCGGGTATTCTATGTTAACTATTTTGGCCCATTCGAGACCAACCATGTACTTAAAATCCCCATCCAAGTCACTTATCGAAAATTCGCCTTTAAATCCAATACAATTACGTACTTATTTTCTACAATAAAATATTATTACTTGTCGCTTTTCCCCACCGCGAGATGATATGAAATAATCTAATTTCATTTAATTATTACCGTAAGTAAATATAGACACATCGATAATACTCCAAAAATCACCAATTAATATTTAACCCGCACTTCAAGTTCTCTTTCACTTAAAATCCTCAAATTATTAAATTACACCCACTTACGTAATTTAAATGTCCATAAAAGTACGGGGTATTACATACTCCCCCCTTACAAAAGAATTTCATCCTCAAAATTAGGATAAGACCGGTACCAACAACTTAGGATCTTGAGCCACACAACACTCTTTAGTACCCAAAATCAAATCACGATAATGGTATGGTCACTCCACTATTCACCCACTAGTGGGACCCAGCTGTATAAAGGCTTCCTCACTATAACGCTAGCTTAACAATAAGATTGTTCAATACCCTTCATACTGATATACTCTATCAGTCATAAGGCCTCACCTCAATGACGGAACATCACACATTGAGCTTTTACCAATGACATCCGAATAAGACGAGCCTATACATCATTGGCTTTAACGCCTTAATATTATTAGAAGGTCTAACATCACTAAGTGCCAGCTTCCCATATCCATCCGAACACAAAACTCCCATCCGATAGAAACCATAAGAACATTTGACCACTCCTGTCAATGCTTCAAATCTCGGTTCATGGCGACGTAACTCTTACGATGCTCAAAAGTCACCCCAAAATAGTTTGTGGTTAATGTCCCTCTCGACAACTGACTAACTTCCCACAAAAAACCTCAAATGGATTCCCACACATAAATCTAGAAAGCGGTAATTTTCCTTCCCAATTACCATACAATTTATAATGCTAATCACTCGCATTATCCAACATTGTAAATCACCTCCCATATACTCATCGGTGATAGGTGACATAACTTGCCCAAAACAAAGCGTCATCCCCACTACTTCCCGAAAATCCCTATCGGAGGTTGGGTTCAAGGATCTCATCCTCACATAAAATAATATTGGATGGCACCGGTGCAATCCGTCTTTACCAGAATAGTCCCATTTCGTCACTGGAATCGTCGGCTCGATACAAAATTTCTGGTTGATCATCTTGAACCAACCCATTTCCATCTATGAGTGGTGCACCCGAAGACAATCTCACTATGTCTCACCTAACACCAATTCCCACTTATAACGTCTCACATTAAGTGGTACTTTATACTCCCTATCTTTCCCCGAGGAATACCAAAAATCACGCCCGTGCACTTTTTACCACAATGCACACTTCTGGGCCCTTTTTACCTTATGGACATTTTTATTTACGCACAAGCCACTCTCAACATTTGACTAAGTAACACTCTTCTCTACTTTCACACAATAGTGTGATTTTCCTCTCATCAAGAGATATCTTTTAAATGGCTTTCCACAGCCTTTCAACTCATCTCGAGTGTGCTACTCTCATTAAACACATATACTTGGATCGCCGTCTTTCTCACACGACGTTCAATCCATCATGCCATTCCAACTTTGTTTATAACTGTCCCAAAGGCACAAATTCCACACATTTATTCCCATGTCCTCCTATCTCGGACAATTTAAAAATCAAACTAACCATGTGATAATATGCACATATTGCGTATTTCATCCGTCGAACCTACACATTTTAGCCCCCTCGGGTGCCTTAATCTCTATATTTAAGCCCGTTAACCAGACAACCTTAGTTTATATTGTTAACATGCTATATGAGGTATATTTGGTTTTTTGTAGGTATTTAGGTACTAAGTATGGAGTTCAGACGCATTCCGGTGAAGTTCTGTACGCAATCGCACATTCAAGGGCATTTTAGTCATTTCACAGCTTGGGTAACTGGCCCGACATTTCACGAAAGTTGTAACCCTCCTCGCTAGCTTCGCGTGGCCATGAACGGTGCACGATTCTAAGTCCGTATGATGAGGTTACGGCGATTTCAGCGGAGGGAAAAATAATCAATCAAAAGAGGAGAAGAAAAGAGGAGGAGGAGAAGAAACTGCAATGCAGTGTGCTGATGTCTTCCCTGCTTGATCGATCGATTGAGCCTGGGGGCCGATCAATCGACTCTTCATAATTTTGCCACGATTTCTACGGTCGATCGATCGACCACAGGGGTCGATCGATCGATCCCCTGTTTTTCTGCAGATATTTTCTTTTCTTTTATTTCTTCTTTTCTTTTATTCCAACTTACTATTTAAAGCAATTTTGTTGTAATAATAATAGATATTCAGTAGATACACAATTTTAGGGTATAATAGCTTAGGGTTTGGGTGATTTGGTTAGTTCTTCTTCATTTCTTCTTGGATTGACACACTTTTGGGATTGAATGTTGACTATTCATTCACCCTCTCCATTAATATAGTTGTAATTCCTTATATTCTTGCTTTCTAGTGTAATTTCCATGCTTTCTAAATTAGTTTACATGCTTTGATTTACGTGCTTTGTAGAATAGTTTTATCGCGTTTATTTACATGCTTTCATTTACCGCGTTTTTAACATGCTTTCTAGCTAATTTAAATTAGGTTGTGTTTGGATGGAACTCACTCGGGTTAACGCGTTGCTTTGCTTGGTGATAGTGTTTATGGGTTTATTTCTGGTGCGTTGTCCTAGTTATTACGCCTAGGAGATTTGACAGGGCATATCGTGTATGTCCCGTGCTTACGACCTTTCGCGCGTAATTTTCGGGATATTTGTTGACGCCAAATTCATATTAGGCTTTTATGAGGATTTAGGGGCGTGATAACCCTTGGTTCAATTAACTGTCGAAACGAGACGGGTTCTTAATAACTCGTCGACCCATGTAATCATTTTATACAAATTAACTCGGGCGAGGGATATTCGACGCAACCTATAGTTTTACTCGCTTTCATAATCTAGTTTCAATACCCTTGCCTAGATTAATCATTTCCTTTTATGCATCTTTTACTTTTTAGTTTGTAATCACTTTTTACACTTTCATTCGGAGTATTAAATCACTTAAATTCTAGCAACTCGTTCCTGTGGATTTTCGATACCCGACTTACCATTGTGCTTGCCCCGCAAGTGTAGTAGTAATTTAGGTTTATTTGTATAGTCGCGGCGAGATAGAAAACAACGACTATGGCCTTACGCGACCACACCTCTCGAGCGCTATCACCAGGGCGCCCATACACTATATTTACACAACACTGGAAACGTCACACACTTAACACACTTTTTTTTTCAAAATTGACCTCACATTCTCAACGTGGCTATTACACATGAGTATTCTCAATCACCCCATAAATCGGAATTGAATTCTCCTTAACATCGTTCCACCCTTCAATTCTTAGTGAGAAGAAAATCTTCTAGTGCTCTCTCACAGCACTACCGGCTCCACTGGCCTTATAATATGTAATATCTCTCAGCTCAAAGTGTTTTCTATACACTTCATTGATTAACATTCAAAATTGATGCCCTAACATCCATCAACATCCCTCTACTCATAACGTTTATCAAGGTTCATGCTTATCTCGTCTCGCAATAACATTCAAATAAGGAACTTCCTTAATGCACTATCACTTAGCATTGGTGGTAATCAAATTCCATAAACTTTAAACATATAACCGGGACTCTCAAAATCCTATCCCTTGACATATAAGTATAAATATTAACTCCCACGTATCTAAAGGAGTGATATAACAATGCGCTCTCCTTATCACTAAGTCTTGAGCATTAAGCATAACGACGAGCTAAATCTCTCCGCTCGATAGTAAACCCAATGCACCCCGAATCATATGGGTAAAGTCCCTACACAACGGGATCAATATCCTGAGACAACTATACTTCTCCGAAGTCTCTATCATAATATAATATGAATGCGAGCTCGACCCTCTTTCAAGTGAGGCATTGCCAAAACAACACATCCTGCCATGGAACAGCAAACACGATAGCCTTGCAATATCAGCCCACTGTCGTTCTAACCATCGCTAACCAAACCATATCCAGGATAATATCATACTCGTATAACACGTCAATAATATGAGTAATTCCAATAAAATATATTCTCGCTGACTACACCTGCTCCCCTGCGGATGAAACCAAAGATAACCCCGCTATACCACGGATAATATATATACATATAATAATGTTATCGATAAAACCACTAAAATTTTCTTACACGAGAATCTAGTGCAAATCAAAATATCACGACTTGCTCGTGTCACATAAAGCATGCCTCATTCATCTGAGGTTAAAAATCACACTTTGACCTTACCAATCACCCTGGATGCTCAAATGGTTCCTGAACATAACATGCATGTCCGAACTGAACCAAAAACTATCTTAATCACTGCCCCTGCCAGTCACCATACTCTTATCCCTTACTCGCTTCGGGCAAAATCAATGCAAGTGTCCTGATCTCCATATAAAAATATCTCTTCATATAATCCACTTATATTCGGCCACGTTGGTCGTATTAGGGTTGTCCTTCTCTCATACTCTTATAGTCTCGAACCTTATGGCACCCTTGTTGTTCCTTTAGCTCTGCTGGCCCTAAGGAACATACTATTGGCCTTACCAGTCCTGACTGAATCCACCATCACTCGGTAGGAATTCAGCCATATGAATCCTTTAAATGGATCCCCTCATGGGTCTCCCCTGTAGTGTTTCATTAATATTGCTACATCCAGTCTTACTCTCTCACTAATGCCATCATTTACATCGATCATCAAAGAAGAATTTCCCTAAAGTGGAGGTGACTCTTCTCATAAGTCCATGACCCACTTAAGGACTCTTTTCTCCGGTGTACCTACCTCATTGGGTACAAAGTTCGCTAGACAAGGCCACTGTCCGTCCCTCATAGAATAAGTTCAGAATTTCATTCACATCTCTTCCTGAACAATAGATTAAGGAACTTGCGGTCAAACCGTACCTAAGATCCTTCCTTTGGCATAATATTTCACTTTTCATATGTGGCGATCTACTCCCACCTTTACAACACTGCTCCCACAAGATAAGAAAAAAATTACCCCAAATTTTCACTTTTGGGTATACTACACTCTACTATATGCTAAAGCCTCTGGGTAGCTTATGTCCATTGGCTAACATACACAATGCCCGCATTTTTTGAAATTTCAACGGGTGATATGTAACACCTTGCATTTTAGGGAGTTTTATTAATTAATTAATTCATTAAATTTTAAATTACTTGTGTGTCGTAATTTAATTAGATTAATTATTTTATATTATTCAAATATTAATTCGGTGAGTAGACGATTAATATTTATGGGATTTAATGTTAATTAAGAATAGTAATAAGTTGATAGGTGAATAATAACTTTTAGTAAAATAATTCGGATGGCAATTATGAGTGTACGGTTGAGTCTGGATGGGTCGAACTAGTTGGAAAAAAGTACCCAGGGGTAGCAAATGGGTCTCGAGACATTTTTAGGCATATTTGAGCCCACGTAAGAGTGTTTGGGCCCTTTTATTAAAGCCCATAAGCCTAAAAACGTGATTGACTCATTAAACCCTAAAACTGAGAGGTGTGACACCCCGCCTAATTAAATACCGGGCGATCACTCCTTTATAAAATTAAATCAAGGTGAACAGTTGGTTCATTCTTAGCATCACTGTCGTAAAAATAAATTTTTCCAATTTAACACCCTAGATAATTAAGCTAAGTGTCAAAACCATATTTAAACATTACTTTCCAAATTTTATTTAAAGAAAAATTATTTATTTATTTATTAACAACATTTCACTAAGTAAGAATCACACCACAATAATCCTGGAACATAATCCAATCAATTAAAACATTCAACATCCAAAATCCCAACATTTAAAACTTAAAGTAAACATCCATAGTGAATAAATCCCATAGCAACAGTACTAGAAATAACTGAAATACAAATGTCCAAATAAAACAGATAAATAGTGGAAGGGCGACACATGCCCCAATAACTGAGAATGATAGAAGTGGAATCAAGTAAATGAGGTCATCTAAGCAAGTGGCCTGCAACTCCCACCTAAGCTGCAGCACGTTCCTTTCAAGGGATCCTAATCAAGACGCCCCTGTGGCTGGGCACCTGTAATATATACATATATATACAAGAGAGAAAGAGAAATAGAAACGGGTCAAAGCCCGATAGTGTGTATGATTTAAAATTCGTTTAGCAAGTATTTAAATTGATTACAGGCCAATGCAACAACATATTAGTGCGACGCTCTCTTGAGGAATTCTCACCTCTCTTCTAATGTGCACACCTATTGCACTAACCTTCCCAATGGTTTATCTTATCTTAGGTTACTCGTAAGATCTTAGAACTGAAGAACATAATGGTTTTAAAGGAAAATTTCATTTAATAACAATGCTCTCATTTTACTTTATATATTAATAAAGTTTTCCAATGTCATATTATACTTTTCAAACAAGTATTTCTGATTTATAGTCAAGATTCATTTCTCACTTGCCATAACACATTAACAGTTTCAATTTCCCAAATTTCATATATATATATATATATATATATATTAAATACTCGTATAATATATATATTCTAACAGCACCCCACATAAAAACTATGGTGCGGGCATACTCTGCTATCCAATCCCCGTATCGCTCACACTAAGGGAAATACAAGTTCGGAATCACTCACGAACTGTATTAATATATACACAAACATTATTGAGGCGAAGCATAGTTTCCAAGTCCAAGAGGTCAGTACATACCCTCACATCTCTTAGGACCGTTCGACTATCAATCCGATAGCCCGTACCTAAGATTCCTATCTTCTAGGGTACGAGTCAATATCCCCCATGAAGGCCCATTCGAGATAAGACTGTCCCAGCGCGGTAACCTCAGGGATAGCAAGTAGCGCGGGCATGATTTTTCACACATAGATAGTATATGCATACACAATCATATAACTATACTAATATTACCATATCAACTTTTAGGTACATCTCAATTCCCATAGTAACGACATTTACCCTCACATCTCAAGTATTAGTTATCACTACACCAAAATGGTCAAATTGTCACCTTTCAGCCGGCCACCCTTGTCAAGGTCATTGACCGTGACAAAAAAACACGCGTTTTTTGTCATGGTCATTGACCTTGACACGACCGTGACAATAAATTATCACGGTCAATGACCGTGACAAGTCCATGACAAATTTACTTGTCACGGACTTGTCACGGTCATTGACCATGACAATTATTTAAATAATTGTCACGGTCAATGACCTTGACACGACCGTGACAATATTAACAGCAAAAATCCTTTCCCCCTTCTTTTTTCCCTCCCGCGCCGTTCCCTCCCTCTCTCTCTCTCTCGACGCTGCTCTCTCTCTCTCTCTACTTTCAGGTTTAATTCTCTCTCTCTCTCTCTTCCATTTATATATATGTTTGTGTGTATATATATGTGTGTATGTGTGTATATATGTGCGTGTGTGTGCATGTGTGGGGGGTGGGGTAGGGTGGGGTAAGGGGTGGGGTAGGGGGTGGGGCAGGGTGGGGGCAGGGTGAGGGTAGGGGGTAGGGGGTAAAAATGTAAATAAATAAGTAATTTTCTATAAATTTCCAAAAAATATATCCAAAAATGTAAATGTAAATAATATCCAAAAATAATATCCAAAAATGTAAATTTGTAGTAATTGTCATCCGAAGTTGCTAAAAGCATCCGAAGTTTAAAAAGCATGAAAATTAAAATATTTTTTAAGATTTGTGGTGAATAACTAAAGTTAAAAAAGTATTACTTTAGTCATTAAATTACTTTTTGAATTCGGGCGATGCGCGTAAATTTGTAGTAATTGTCTTATAATAAAGATCAATTAGTCTATGTTGTTGAAAATTTTGATCAAATTGGTGAGCCCTTCATATTTTAAAATTGTTGTTTTTATTCCTATAGAACAGCTTAGATAGTGTGTGTGTGTGTGTGTGTGTGTGTGTGTGTGTTTGTGGTCAATACATGAATTTATTTTTGTATTTGAATTAACCCATGAATTTATTTTTGTATTTGAATTAACCCATGAATTTATTTTTGTATTTGAATTAACCCATTATATGAAACATACTTGAAATTAAATATAGTGCGCATATATACTAGCATTCTAGTTCTTATGCGTACGCATTCAATAGCCCTTAGACCCGTTCGAGAGTCATTACCCCTGTAATGAGATCTCTCGAATTGTCCCGTTTGGACAGTTTGAGACTGTATAATTTCTGTATAATATTCTTATTGGCTTAAAGTTGTTACTTTTGGAGGAAGTTCTGCAGTCGTATCTTAATGTTCTCTGGGTACATACTAGATTGACAAGTGTGACTGTTATTTCAATTGACCAATTGAAATAACACTCACACCTGCCAATCTACGTCGTGTACTTGGAGAACTAAGGGGATATGCTGTCGAATTTTTTTCAAATCGTAACAATGTGCATGAGCTGTTAAGTATATTACAGAAAAATGCATTCTTTAATGGGATAGGACCACTTACCCTTTAATAGGATAATTAAATGATGGGATAATTAAATAAAACATACTATAAATCTAAGTTTTGTTTACCTTTAATAGGTGTTTAGTTGTGGTAGCTGTGATGGAATATCCGAAATACAAAGAGTGGATGGGTGAGACTAATAGAATGGGGGATGTGTTTCGCAGAGGTGCTAACGAATTTGTGAAATATGCAAAGAGATGTCGTAATGATGAAGAGTTTCCGTGTCCGTGTGCTAGGTGTAAGAATGGTAAGGTGTTTGACTGGAAAACAGTTGAACAACATTTGTTAAGATCGGGTATGCAAGATAGTTATCGATTTTGGAGTTTTCACGGTGAATTGAAAGTTCCTTTTGTCCCCGACCAACCTTCACAACAACCTTGAACAAGTAGAATAGATGTAGAAGGGGACGACGTAGATCATAATATGTTAGAGGATTTAGTTGATGATGCGTACATAGTTTATGAAGCTGAGGAGAATGAGGTTCACTACACCAAATCTGCCCATTTGTCAAGGTCATTGACCTTGACAAATCCAACTTGTCAAGGTCAATCACCGTGACATTTCGAGGCGAGACAACTTTTTTTGTCACGGTCATTGACCTTGACACAAAACTCGCATTTTGTGTCACGGTCGTGTCAAGGTCAATGACCGTGACACGTTTTTCACGGTTTATAACCGTGACAAAACCGTGACCCCTCTTACCCAGAATTGTCACGGTCAATGACCGTGACAATTCTGGGCAGAATTTAAAAAAAATCTGCTGGGCAGTATGGCCACCGCCACTGCCCAGCAGTATATTTTTACCTGTTATAGCAATGTTGTACCTGTTCCAAACATCATATATCCAACACAAACTAAAGATAATGCAAATATATATTCATGACGATATAATCCAAATATTCAAAGTAAAAATAATATACATGACGATATAATCCAAATATAATTAAAATGGACAAACTTAAAAATAATGTTACTACATGTCTTGGATAAAACTGAGGAGGTGAGTAGGCCAGACGACATACGAATTGACGCACCCACTAATATACGTCGTGCCACATTGTTCGCGCAACCACAATAGGGAGTTCTCCCTCCCGGGTATGACATGCATGACGAGCACCCTGGACTCCATCTCTTGAAGCACACGTCCATGGACTATTCCACCCTCGACGATATTCGGGTCCCTTAACCCCCGCCCTATCCGCTGGCCATCAAATACGTCCAATATGAACATGCTCGACCAACCAATTGTCGACAATGGTCTGTTGGAGGGCGTCAAATAGGGAAGTGGATCATCGAAGTACAAACGTGTCGGTGATGAAGCAGCGAGGTCCACATCCTCGTCATCCCGCGCCTCGTCCTCCCGCACCTCCTCCTCCACCGCCTTCTCCTTCCCTCTTACTTTCCCTTTACGGTCTCCACCCAACGTACGCTTCATGAATGCGTACATATCTTGGACCGTCACCTTCAAACGGGACAACTTCGCGTCGTGTGAATCCATCGTTCGAGCCAACCCGGTGTCGCTCGTCTCCAATTCGATGATCCTAGATTTGGCCACCTGCGAGCTCACTCCCCTTGTCCTCCCTTTGCGATCAGAGCCAAGCACTTGGCTGAGTGCGTCTGTGGACAAAGATGCCCTGTCGGCATCAGACTGCGACTCATGCACTTCGTTAAGCTTTGCCTGAAACGATAAAAATCACATGAAGATAACACGATAAAACTTGATGATGACTACCAAAGTTTAAAATTTAAGGCGACCCAACCGTTATACTCTGGCTGTGAGAAAGATCAAACAACTTTACATGCCATGGTTGGTTTGCACAGTTTGAAGATGCAGTACGGTTTGTCTGGCAATAGCGTGACGGGAATTCTGAAATGGGTGAAGGGCTTATTACCCAAGGTGAATACACTTCCAAATAGCTATCATGTTATGAAGAACAGTTTGAAAGGTTTGGTAATGAAGTATAAATCGATTCATGCTTGTGTGTATGACTGCATACTATACCGAAAGGAGTATGAAAATCTCGATCGTTGCCCGGTGCGTTTACTTTGACGAGTGAGGAAAGGAAGGTGCTTCTAGACACAATATATAATTTGAAGGGCCCATCTACTTTTTCGTCCAACTTGCTGTAATACCCCGTATTTTTGGCGATATGTATTTTTAGGATTAATTAATTAAATGAGAATTAATTGGGAATTAATCCGAATAAAATACTAGCGAGATGTGAGTTGGTATTTGACTATATTGAGTATATATGATGATATATGAATATTGAATTATGAAATTTGTCGTGAGATTGATATACGGCAATTTGGACATTTTATTGGGATGCGTGAGACAGTCGCGTTAGGATATAATTATTTCAATTATAAAAGTGAAATTAAAATTCTATTAACCGTATGGTCGTTTTGAGTGCGCCAACGCGTCCGAAAGGGTCAAGATAGTCATAAAACACTAGCCGGGGGTTTAATTTGGGTCCCGGGGTATTTTTAGGGCATACCAGCAACATATAGGGGTAGTTTGGTAATTTTGCATTTTTGAGAATTAAAAGTGACGAAAATTAGTAAATTATATCTGATGTGGATTTGACCCACTAAACCACTAACCAACTCATTTTAACCTAATAGGCTACGTAGGTTATTAGAATTAGGTTTCTAATTTTTCCCAAAACAAACCCTAGCCACCATAGCCATTGGAGAAGAAAGCTTAGAGAGGGAGAGAAAGAGGAGAATTCTGCAGAGAGAGAGAGAGAAGGCAATTCAGCCTTCAAGATTCATCCTCAAATCCAGAGAAAGATTAGAGGCAAGTGGTTTAATTACAATTGAATTAATGCTATGCTTTTCCATGTTTAGGAATTATGGACATTGATCTTGGAAGATGATATAGACCCATGAATTGGAAGTTAAAAACTATGAATTATGTTAGGAACTGCATGTAGTAACAATATGGACGAATTATGAATTCAAAATTATGACCCTTGATGATTTAAAAACGGATTTAAGAAGAGGTTTATGAATGTTCTTGAAAGAATTAGAAAACTAGGGTTCTTGATGAAGATTGATCCATATATAGCCCTTGGTTGATGAATTATTGGTTTTAGAACGTTATTAATGTTGTAGGATGGTTGTATGATGATACTATAACGTTATATTAGAGATTCATGCATTAAAAGTATGTTTTGGGATGATTTGAAAACTGCAAAATGAAGCAGTCCGTAGCCATACCTGGTGCATTCGATCGATCGATGTTCATCAGTCGATCGATTGACCACCATCGATCGATAGAAGGAAAAGGTCGATCGATCGACATTCCCAGAATGAGTAAAGTTTTTCCCTATTTAAATTTTAATGGTAGTAACCCTTGGAAAATGTTATTGGAGACCTTATGAATACCCTTAAACTTAAGGAAGACCAGTAGGCATGATTATGAAACTTGGACATTAATTAGAATTCAATTTGAGGAATTATTCCAAATTAATGAAATTCGATAAGTGAGATAATATTTGGGATAAAAGCGTAAATTTGAATAAATTGATGAAATGAGGCTTGGGCAGAAGTAAAGACCTTAGGAATAAAGATGTTATATGTGGGAATAATAGGAACTTAATAATATATTTGAGATAGGTTTTAAGTATAAGAAACTACGACGTGAGACGTGTCGACAGTTTAACTTTCATATTATCGGGAGACTTAAAATATATAATTATGGAATAATGGTATAAGGATGTAGAGTATACCTTTATTAATATTGTGATATCTAAGATGTGTGAATGCTTAGCATATAATTTTATGTGTATGACATACCTACCATACTTGCTATCACGGGAGGTTTACGTTCGCTTAGGGCCTTCTTATCCTTGTGTTGCCCGGATTTAGATTGGTTACCTCGATGAACATAGGTCAGAGAAGGACTTATTGGGATGTTAATAAGTTTGCTGATCGTAGGAGCGTAGGTATGTGCGTGACCCATGTGATGTGATTGTGTTCGCCTCCATTGTTTGTGATGTTGTTATCTGAGAACGATTCCTGAGAGATTCGGAATGCGTGATCCTTATGTACGTGATGTACCGGAATAGATAGCAGAGTATGTGTGCACCACAGCTTAGTCTCGGGGTGCGTGTATTGTATATTTATGATGCGAATAATATACGGTTAAATGAAAAGGAATCTGCTATGTTAAATTATGTGTATAGTTATTGTAACGTGATGAAAAGATAAAAGGGGACAGACATCAATAATTGGTTTTATTACTAATTGGGAATCCGAGAATTAAAGTAGAACTCTCTATTTAATTGTTAAGGTTGGAATTAAAATGTGAACCGAGTAGAAGTGTTAGAAATCCTTTTGAACTAGATAGTTAGGGGAAAACACATGAATGGATACAGGAATGTTAGGAGTGCACAGTTAGACGAGAGGCGAGTATCTCATGTGAGAGCACGTCCTAACATGTATTTTGCATTTATTGTTTTAAATGTTATTAAAGCACTTGCTGTTTTCAAAATACTCTCCACTTTCGGGCTCTGACCCGTTTTCTTTCAAATCTATTTTTTTGTAAAAACCATTTTAGGTGCCCAGCCACAAGGACACCACGCATAGGATTCTCATTCCGATGACGAGCTGTAGCTGTTTGTGGAAGTTACAGGGATTTGCTTTTAGACGTTTCTATCATTTGGATTCCATGTTCAGTATTCCTCAGTTGTAGGGCATGTTGCCCAAATTCTATTAGAGA
The DNA here is from genome assembly GCA_949130495.1 of Sambucus nigra. Taxonomy (NCBI): domain Eukaryota; kingdom Viridiplantae; phylum Streptophyta; class Magnoliopsida; order Dipsacales; family Adoxaceae; genus Sambucus; species Sambucus nigra. The sequence goes on along the minus strand of OX422221.1, from coordinate 206,000,595 downwards.
CATTTTCATTTCAGTTTTTCAGACTTGGCATGTATTAATTCAGTATTCAGTATTTCGTTACTTATTTTCAGTTGTGGGATTTGTTGTGAGGAGTTTTTCCTCCGGATTTATTTATATCATGTGATGGTTATTCTATTATTTCGTTATGGTGAATGGTGATATTATTATTGCTTTAAATCTTTTACTACGTGTTAATCAGACTTTAATTAAAATTTGACAACTTACTTTTTAAATACTAGGTGGTTAGTAATAATAAAATGTTTTCGACAGTGATGCTATTAACTGAGCCAACTTGGCATTTTGATTTAATTTAATAAAGGAGTAGCTACCCGGTATTTAATTAGTGGGGGTGTCACAGGTGGTATCAGAGCATCAGGTTCTAGTGTCCTTTAGGATCTGTACGGCTATTATGTTTTCGCTAAGTTTTCTTTCATATAGAGCCCTATATTTTAGGACTGTTGTACTCTTTTTGTGTATGCTTCGTTCTTCAGCTATTTTAAGTTTATAAACTGTGAACTTATAAACTTTATTCTTATTTCAGATGCCTCCACGACATGCACGACGAGTTCCCAGGGATGCAACGCCAGAACCCCAGCCCGCTCCAGTTCAGGGCACGATGAACGCCGCTGAGGTTGCAGCCATTGTAGCCCAAGCAGTAAATGCCGCAATAGTCATAGTTCAGCAGGCACCACCTCAGGCGCCGGTTGCCGCGCCAGTACAGGCAAATGCATTCCCGTCTGCTTGGGAATGTGTACGTGACGCTTTTCAGAAAGCGCATCCGCCAGAGTTTGCAGGTAGCTCAGATGTGGTAGTCTCGAGCCAGTGGAGGAAGTATATGCAGAGGCACTTGAGGATGTATGAGTGCACGAATGTTCAGAAGCAGGTGCTAGCTACTTTCAAGCTAGTTGGATCTGCACTGCAGTGGTGGGAGTCTATTACCACCGTGGAGGAGAGGGATACTCTCACTATTCAGGACTTTTGGGTGCGGTTCGACCGCAAGTACTTTCCATCAACTGTTCACACGGAAATGAGGAGGAAACTGATGAATCTGAAGCAAGAGGGTAAGACCGTGGCCGAGTATGAGGCCAAGTTCACGAATCTGTTGAATATCGTTCCGGATTAGATACCGACAGAAAAGAAGAAGATTGAGAAATTCACCGACGGGTTGACATGGAGGATCCGTCAGCATCTGTTAGGGAACCTCTCGTTGGCCACTTATTCTGATGTGGTTAACGCTGCTTTGTTACACTTCCAGGATCACCGCTTTCATATGGCTGAGGGCAAGAGATCGGGAGAGTCTAGCCATCAGGGCAGGACTGGAGGACATGGTGCTGGTGGGGCATAATCTGTTCAGGGGCAGAGACAGGGTGAGCAGGGTTCCCAGCAGGGGGATCAGAAGAGGTTCAGATCAGGGAATTACAGGCACGGACAGGGAGGTTTCCATCAGGGCCATCAGGGTCCAAACGGCCATCAGGGCCAACAGGGGCAGAATGGGCAGCAGTTTCAGCAGGGCCAAGGGAGGAACGGTAACGGCCACCAGGGCCGGGGACAGCAGGGGCAGAGAGGAGGGAACTTCCCAGGGAAGTGTTATGTTTGTGGTAAGATTGGCCATAAACGACAGGATTGTCCTGATAGGGGCAGGGCCCCATAGCAGCAGCAGCAGGGTGCTCGCCAGGAGCCGCAGAGGCCTATGTTTCTCGCCGCTCTCCCCGCACCGCCACAGATGGCAGCATTGCCACCCATTCCAGCAGTCCCAGCTCAGCAGTGGCAGCTACAGTATGGACGTGTCTATAACGTCCACCAGGCAGCAGTTCCACAGGCACCGCCCGCGATTGAGGGTACATTTCATATCCATGGCACTATGGGTCGGGTATTGTTTGATACGGGGGCTACACATTGTTCTATAGCTACACATTTCGCGAAGGCTTTAGGATTGTTAGCCACAGCGGAGAACACAGTGACGTGTGTCGACTCACCATTGGGGAATGGGTCACTTATATTCTTTATATGCCGGGGAGTGGGGGTAGAGATTGGTGGTTTGGTATTACCTGCAGACATGTTGGTATTAGATATGCATGTGCACGATGTGATTATCGGTATGGATTGGCTCGTAGGTTATAGGTCCATGATTGATTGCTTCAGCGGGAGCATTATTTTTGCCATTCTGGGGAAAGAGATGTTTGTAGTGGCGATGCCTCGCCCAGAGGGAGGTTCGACCGCTCATCTGTATTACATAGAGGAGGATACCTCTAAGGAGGTTGTGATTCCTTTAGTTTCGATCCCAGTTGTCAGGGAGTATTCGGATGTGTTTCAGGAGATACCAGGCCTACCCCCCAGTCGAGAGATAGACTTTGTTATAGACCTATTGCCAGATACGAGACCTATAGCACGCGCACCGTACCGTATGGCTCTGGCAGAGATGCGAGAGCTACGAGATCAAATAGAGCAGCTGTTAGGTCAGGGCTTTATTCGCAGGAGTACCTCACCTTGGGGTGCTCCAGTTTTGTTTGTGAAGAAGAGGGACGGTTCACTAAGATTGTGTGTGGACTACCGGGAGTTGAACAAGGTCACGATATGGAATAAGTATCCGTTGCCTCGAATCGATGACCTATTTGACCAGTTGAGAGGAGCTTCTTTGTTCTCGAAGATTGATTTGAGATCGGGATACCATCAGTTGCGTATCAGGGAGGAGGATGTCTCGAAGACTGCGTTCTTAACGAGATATGGTTCTTACGAGTTTCGGGTTATGCCTTTTGGTTTGACCAACGCTCCAGCAGTGTTTATGGACTTGATGAATAGGGTGTTCAGAGAGTTCCTTGATCAGTTTGTCATTGTCTTCATTGATGATATTCTGGTTTACTCCCAGACAGAGGAGGAGCACGCCGAACATTTGAGGCAGGTTTTGCAGACGCTGCGTCAGAACGAACTGTATGCAAAGTTTGAGAATTGCGGGTTTTGGTTGAAGGAGGTCCAGTTTTTGGGACACATTATTTCCGACCGGGGGATATCTGTTGATCCGGGGAAGGTATCCGCAGTGAGGGAGTGGGGACAGCCCATGACACCGACTGAGATTCGTAGTTTCTTGGGCCTAACAGGATACTACAGGAGGTTCATTCGGGGATTTTCGAAGATAGCGGGTCCTTTGACACATCTGACTCGTAAAGGTGTGCCGTTCATTTGGAGTGATGCCTGTCAGTTGGCATTTGATGAGTTAAAGGACAAATTGACCTCAGCACCTGTGTTAGCATTACTGAGACCGGGAGTTGAGTATTTGGTTTACACCGATGCGTCTTTACAAGGACTTGGAGGTGTATTGCAGCAGGAGAGACAGGCCATAGCTTATGCTTCCCGTAAGCTTAAGCCTCATGAGAAGAATTACCCCACGCATGATTTGGAGTTGGCGGCAGTGGTATTTGCCCTACGGATTTGGAGGCACTATCTTTTGGGGGAGAAGTTCCAATTGTTCATGGACCACAAGTCCCTAGAGTACCTGTTCACGCAGAAGGAGTTGAACATGCGGCAAAGGAGGTGGCTTGAGTTTGTGAAGGACTACCAGTTCGATATCCAGTATCACCCGGGTAAGGCTAACGTGGTAGCAGACGTGTTGAGCCGTAGGCCAGCAGATGAGGTGGCAGGGGTGTGGAAGGCGAAGTGGAAGGAGTTGGGACACCAGGATGCAATGGCCCGATCTTTCATGTCTGTGATGACCGTTGCACCGCAGATTGTCACGAAGGTAGTACGGGCACAGGCTAATGACTCGTTCTGTCAGGAGCAGATAGTTCGATTACTAGCAGAGGGAGCCGACTCCTATACCGTTAGCTCAGACGGGGGATTACGCTTCAATGGGATATTGGTGGTTACGAAAGGGGAGGAATTGCGACACGAGGTGATGGCAGAGTCGCACGGCTCACGGTTCGCGGTACATCCCGGAGGGGACAAAATGTACCAAGACATGAGACGCCAGTATTGGTGGAGCGGTATGAAGAGAGATATCGCTGTGTTTGTTTCGAAATGCGCCACTTGTCAGCTAGTAAAAGTGGATCATCAGAGACCGACAGGACTTCTACTGCCGTTGGAGGTTCCGAGGTGGATGTGGGAAAGCATATCCATGGACTTCATCATGGGGTTGCCTACGTCGCAGAGGGGTCACGACTCCGTTTGGGTAATTATGGACAGGTTGACCAAAGTCTCTCATTTTCTACCCGTAAGAACAGACTACACTGCGGGACAGTATGCCCAGCTCTTTATTGCAGAGATAGTGAGACTTCATGGTGTGCCCTTATATATCGTGTTTGACCGAGACAAGATATTTGTTTCACGGTTTTGGGAAAGTTTTCAGCAGGCCATGGGCACGGAGTTGCGGTTGAGTATGGTGTACCACCCGCAGACCGATGGGCAGACCGAGCGTACAAATCAGATGTTGGAGGACATGCTATGTATGTGCACCATTGATTTTGAGGGTGGATGGGAGCAGTATCTTCCACTGGTGGAGTTTTCTTACAACAACTCCTACCAGTTCACCATTGGCATGGCTCCATTTGAGGCGTTGTACGGTAGACCTTCTCGTTCCCCAGCATGTTGGTTGGAAGTGGGGGATAACAAACTACTTGGGCCGGAAGTGATTCAGGATACTTCGACAAGGATTGAGTTGATTCGGAGTCGCATTCGGGTAGCTCAGGACCGGCAGAAGAGTTATGCTGATGCTAAGAGATCTTTCCGGGAGTTCCAAGTGGGGGACCAGGTTTTGCTCAGAGTATCTCCTATGAAGGGGATTATGCGTTTCGGGAAGAAGGGGAAGTTGGCACCGAGGTATGTGGGGCCGTTTCCTATTATTGAGCGGATTGGACCAGTTGCGTATAGACTCGGGTTACCGGAGCATTTACACCGGATTCACGATGTGTTTCATATTTCCTCGCTAAGGAAATATCTCAGAGATGATTTGGCTCATTCTCACATCGCTTTGGAGGAAATTGATCTACAGCCTGATAGCTCCTACGAGGAGGGGCCGATTGCTATTTTGGACCGAAGTGAGAGGAAGCTGCGGTCAAAGATAGTTCCGTTAGTGCGTGTTCAGTGGCGACATCACAATGTCGAGGAGTCCACATGGGAACGCGAGGATGAGATGCGCGAACGTTATCCAGAGTTGTTTTTATCAGGTACTTTCTAGTTCCGAATTTCGGGACGAAATTCTGTTATTAGGGGGGAAGTATGTAATACCCCGTATTTTTGGCGATATGTATTTTTAGGATTAATTAATTAAATGAGAACTAATTGGGAATTAATCCGGATAAAATACTAGCGAGATGTGAGTTGGTATTTGACTATATTGAGTATATATGATGATATATGAATATTGAATTATGAAATTTGTCGTGACATTGATATACGGTAATTTGGACATTTTATTGGGATGCGTGAGACAGTCGCGTCAGGATATAATTATTTTAATTATAAAAGTGAAATTAAAATTCTATTAACCGTATGGTCGTTTTGAGTGCGCCAACGCGTCCGGAAGGGTCGAGATAGTCAGAAAACACTAGCCGAGGGTTTAATTTGGGTCCCGGGGTATTTTTAGGCCATACCGGCAACATATAGGGGTAGTTTGGTAATTTTGCATTTTTGAGAACTAAAAGTGACGAAAATTAGTAAATTATATCTGATGTGGATTTGACCCACTAAACCACTAACCAACTCATTTTAACCTAATAGGCTACGTAGGTTATTAGAATTAGGTTTCTAATTTTTCCCAAAACAAACCCTAGCCACCATAGCCATTGGAGAAGAAAACTTAGAGAGGGAGAGAAAGAGGAGAATTCTGCAGAGAGAGAGAGAAATTAATTCAGCCTTCAAGATTCATCCTCAAATCCAGAGAAATATTAGAGGCAAGTGGTTTAATTACAATTGAATTAATGCTATGCTTTTCCATGTTTAGGAATTATGGAAATTGATCTTGGAAGATGATATAGACCCATGAATTGGAAGTTAAAAACTATGAATTATGTTAGGAACTGCATGTAGTAACAATCTGGACGAATTATGAATTCAAAATTATGACCCTTGATGATTTAAAAACGGATTTAAGAAGAGGTTTATGAATGTTCTTTAAAGAATTAGAAAACTAGGGTTCTTGATGAAGATTGATCCATATATAGCCCTTGGTTGATGAATTATTGGTTTTAGAACGTTATTAATGTTGTAGGATGGTTGTATGATGATACTATAACGTTATATTAGAGATTCATGCATTAAAAGTATGTTTTGGGATGATTTGAAAACTGCAAAATGAAGCATTCCGTAGCCATACCTGGTGCATTCGATCGATCGATGTTCATCAGTCGATCGATTGACCACCATCGATCGATCGAAGGAAAAGGTCGATCGATCGACATTCCCAGAATGAGTAAAGTTTTTCCCTATTTAAATTTTAATGGTAGTAACCCTTGGAAAATGTTATTGGAGACCTTATGAATACCCTTAAACTTAAGGAAGACCAGTAGGCATGATTATGAAACTTGGACATTAATTAGAATTCAATTTGAGGAATTATTCCAAATTAATGAAATTCGATAAGTGAGATAATATTTGGGATAAAAGCGTAAATTTGAATAAATTGATGAAATGAGGCTTGGGCAGAAGTAAAGACCTTAGGAATAAAGATGTTATATGTGGGAATAATAGGAACTTAATAATCTATTTGAGATAGGTTTTAAGTATAAGAAACTACGACGTGAGACGTGTCGACAGTTTAACTTTCATATTATCGGGAGACTTAAAATATATAATTATGGAATAATGGTATAAGGATGTAGAGTATACCTTTATTAATATTGTGATATCTAAGATGTGTGAATGCTTAGCATATAATTTTATGTGTATTACATACCTACCATACTTGCTATCACGGGAGGTTTACGTTCGCTTAGGGCCTTCTTATCCTTGTGTTGCCCGGATTTAGATTGGTTACCTCGATGAACATAGGTCAGAGAAGGACTTATTGGGATGTTAATAAGTTTGCTGATCGTGGGAGCGTAGGTATGTGCGTGACCCATGTGATGTGACTGTGTTCGCCTCCATTGTTTGTGATGTTGTTATCTGAGAACGATTCCTGAGAGATTCGGAATGCGTGATCCTTATGTACGTGATGTACCGGGATAGATAGCAGAGTATGTGTGCACCACAGCTTAGTCTCGGGGTGCGTGTATTGTATATTTATGATGCGAAAAATATACTGTTAATTGAAAAGGAATCTGCCATGTTAAATTATGTGTATAGTTATTGTAACGTGATGAAAAGATAAAAGGGGCCAGACATCAATAAATGGTTTTATTACTAATTGGGAATCCGAGAATTAAAGTAGAACTCTCTATTTAATTGTTAAGGTTGGAATTAAAATGTGAACCGAGTAGAAGTGTTAGAAATCCTTTTGAACTAGATAGTTAGGGGAAAACACATGAATGGGTACAGGAACGTTAGGAGTGCAAAGTTAGACGAGAGGTGAGTATCTCATGTGAGAGCACGTCCTAACACGTATTTTGCATTTATTGTTTTAAATGTTATTAAAGCACTTGCTGTTTTCAAAATACTCTCCACTTTCGGGCTCTGGCCCGTTTGCTTTCAAATCTATTTTTTTGTAAAAACCATTTTAGGTGCCCAGCCACAAGGACACCACGCATAGGATTCTTATTCCGATGACGAGCTGTAGCTGTTTGTGGAAGTTACAGGGATTTGCTTTTAGAAGCTTCTATCATTTGGATTCCATGTTCAGTATTCCTCAGTTGTAGGGCATGTTGCCCAAATTCTATTAGAGACATTTTCATTTCAGTTTTTCAGACTTTGGCATGTATTAATTCAGTATTCAGTATTTCGTTACTTATTTTCAGTTGTGGGATTTGTTGTGAGGAGTTTTTCCTCCGGATTTATTTATATCATGTGATGGTTATTCTATTATTTCGTTATGGTGAATGGTGATATTATTCTTGCTTTAAATCTTTTACTTCATGTTAATCAGACTTTAATTAAAATTTGACAACTTACTTTTTAAATACTAGGTGGTTAGTAATAATAAAATGTTTTCGACAATGATGCTATTAACTAAGCCAACTTGGCATTTTGATTTAATTTAATAAAGGAGTAGCTACCCGGTATTTAATTAGTCGGGGTGTCACACTTGCAAAGGATTGTGAATTATGTTACTCATGATTTACATAAGTGTAAGTCCCACGATTGGCATGTGATCATGCAATTGGTTCCTCTATTGTTTAAGCACTGTTTCTCCAAGCACAAGGATTTACGTAGGGCTATTATGCAAATTAGTATTACCTTCTCCCTCTTGTGTGAGAAGGTAGTGAATCGAGAACACATAGTGGCCGCAAAATTGGCTGTGAACGAAGCGATTTGTGTATTGGAGAAGTACTTTCCCCCAGCATTCTTTGACATAAGTGTTCACTTGTTGGTACACCTATGCGACGAGGCACTTCTTTGTGGTCCAGTTAGATATCGGTGGATGTATCTGTTTGAAAGATTGACGAAAGTTTTTAAAGATTACGTCAAGAATACGCGATATATTGCAGGATCAATTGCAGAGGAATACATCACCGTGGAGTCATCAATATATACTCAGGAATATATGCCTGACTCGACCAGCGTTGATGCAATGATGAATTCCTCGATGATGGTGGTAATGTGATGGGAAAACGAGTGAAATTAACGAGTTTGCAACATGAACAGGTAGCTCGTTATCTATTTGACACACATGAAGATGTCGAAGAATGGAAAAAGTAAGTTTCGAATATTATAATGTTTAACATTATTTTAGATTATTTTATACATGATTAATTTTGTAATATGCAGTAAATATGAAGCCTGTGAGAACAATAAAAGACGAAAAATAATGGTACAATCAGACAGCGAATTTAGGCTATGGTTGACACAAGAGGTAATTATAATGAAAACAGTCGTTATATAACGTTACATTACACTAAAATTTTACCACTAATATAATTAATTTATCTATATTCTCAGCTCCTAAAGATGGGTGATGCGACATCAAGGCTTGCTCGTCTAGCCACTGGACCCTTGTTCGTGGCACAAGAGTACAAAAAGTATCGATTGAACGGTTACATTTTCGGCGCTAAAGTGTACGAGGAAAGTACAAATGTACAGAACTTGGGAATTTCATACAAGGCTCTTACTTTCTTTCGAGCGAGCGCAAAAGATAAAAACCTCGTTGAAGCTGAAATGACTTACTATGGTGTAATCCAAAATATATTTGAATTGGATTATATAAGCTTCAAAGAGGTTGTATTTTACTGTGAATGGGTAAGAGTTGAGGATAAAAATGCTTGTAAAGTTGATCCTGTCACCAATTTGATCATGGTTGACTTGTCTAAGTTGAAGAGCAACGACCACGTGAGCGATGAGCCATTCGTTTGTGCATCTCAAAAGGTTAAGCAAGTGTTTTACTCGGAGTATATCAACAACGAGCCGTGTTCAATTGTCCAACACGCGCCAAGGCGTCTAAATAGTAGTGTGGATGACTTGGCTGCTCCTACCGAATATCAATCCATTTTTTATGATAACCCGAATTTGAAATAATTTTTCAATTTGTAATAAATATATCAATTTGTACCGAAACATCCATTTTTAATGCTTTTACTTGATCTGCACTTTATCATTTTCACTCTTGTGTAGTGTGTGTGTGTGGAGAGGAGATTAATACATAAATATTCCAACTACATCTAAGTTTTGTTTATACTAATCCATGAATATACGCTTCTTACCTTTAATAGTTGATTAGTACATAGTTATGTGGGGTGTCCTATTTGTGGAGAGGAGACTGAATCTCTTCGTCTATCCGAACACTAAGAAATGCCATAATCCTATGGAGCGATGCTCTGCAAATTCCTCCCAACCGTTATGTAGCCAAACATCACCAGTTGAAGTTGTCAATTCCACTTTCCATACCCCACCACTTGGAACTTCTAGCAAAACATGGGAGACCATTGAAAGTTGGAATTGACAACTTCAACTGCTGATTTTTGGCTACACAACAGTTGGAAGGAATTTACAACGCATAACTCCATAGGATTATGGTATTTCTTAGTGTTTAGATATGAAGAGAATTATAATTGACACGATTGCCCGGGGTACATTAGTTGGAAGGACGTGCCATATGAGCTCAAGTTGGCTGTTTGAGTGACACTACAGGTAATGTATTTATATTTATATGTCAATTTCGATTTCGATTTCAATTACGATTTATATTTATCTATATTTGAGGGGCGGATACTAATTTTACTTTATTTCAATTCAGGGGACACGGAGTAGCCCTAAGGGTAGGCCACATATGCTCTATACTTGTGTGGATATTCGGACGAGAAGGGAAGGATAAGGAGGTGTTCCCGAGCGTCGCGGTACAAAATCTCTTTTCCATGCAAATAGTTTGTATATTTGAGATAAAATGATGGTGATGTTGTTTCTTTTTAAATAGTTTCTTATTTGAATATATATTTGCATTATCTTTAGTTTGTTCGGATATATGATGTTTGGAACAGGTACAACGTTGCTATAACATGTACAAATATACTGCTGGGCAGTGGCAGTGGCCATACTGCCCAGCAGATTTTTTTTAAATTCTACCCAGAATTGTCACGGTCATTGACCGTGATAATTTTTTTTAAAAAGGGTCACGGCTTTGTCACGATTATAAACCGTGACAAACGTGTCACGGTCATTGACCGCGACACGACCGTGACACAAAACGCGAGTTTTGTGTCAAGGTCAATGACCGTGACACGACCGTGACAAAAAAAGTTGTCTCGCCTCGAAATGTCACGGTCATTGACCTTGACAAGTTGGATTTGTCAAGGTCAATGACCTTGACAAATGGGCAGATTTGGTGTAGTGTATCACATATAACGGTTCTTCTTTAACTTTAATTCGAGGTAATTATTCCAACTTACTACGAATCACTCATGGACTCTATCCTCCCAAGTATAAAGATTCAGTAGGTATTCATTTATTTCCCATCGTAACCATCTTATGTAATCTCTCACTTTAATACGTAATTTCACCGTTTCTTATATGTAATATCCCCTAATTACAACTCTCGTCTTACATTAAAGATCCCAAAATTTATTTATATACCCTACTAGTCCTCTTTATTTCCCAAAACATATTTATAAGGGTGTTCATGAATTTTTTTCTCAATAAAGTGAATTTCATCTAATTAAGAAGGGAAAATATGAGTCTGCCAGGAGGGGTCGATCGATCGAACCTTTGATCGATCGAGGCTCTGGGCTCGATCGATCGATCAAGCAAGTATTTCGATTTCTGCAGTTTTGCAGTTACGGGTTCTAACACCTATTTCATCCAAATTCAAGTTTTACATTCCCAAACGTCCAAAGATTCATACTACTAACATTATATCATCATACTAGGTATTTCCAACGTAAAGCATGTGGATTTCTATCATTAAACATGGATTAACAAGCCAAAAATTTATATAATTATCAAGAACCCTAGAAATCTCTTAAACATGGTTCTAATCTGATTTTTCCCAGAATTTGCTTCTTATAAACATCATAATTTCGTGGTTAAATCCTCTACATGACAAGGATTACCAGAATTTTCATTTAAGTCATCACTACATGCAATTTCCTATCTCAAATTGGGTTTTTCTTCCATACAATTCATCTTAATCATTCCTAGACTAATATGAAAGATGCATCAACGAAATAAGCAAGATAAACACTTGCCTGGGATTTTTAGAAGTCTAGTTTGTGGATGATTTTGGTGTGGTTACGTTCCTCGGCTCGCGATCTACGCGTTGGCGGTGACGGCGCTGCAAACGGGTGAGTTTTGAGCCTTGGAAAGCCTTGAGAGCTCTCTCCTCTCCTTTCCTATGGCCGTTCTAGAGTTTATAATAGATTTAACCCTAGAAGATGACATGGGCATCTGATATAACCCCTTTAATTTTCGTGGGTTTAATTACCCAAAAATGTGAAATGTCTAAAATGCCCTCCCGGGTTACTAATTAGGCCTAAAAACGCCCCGAGACCCAAACTAAATACCCGGGTATACTTTTCTGACTATCTTGACCCTTCCGGACTCGTTGGCGCACTTAAAATGACCATACAAACAACTTATAAAATATTCACTTTTATTTATCCATATTTAGTCCCGACGCGACACGGGCGTGTCTTGATTCAAATTTCCAAAATTGTCATTTTATTCACTCGTGACATTCAATATAACCAATAATATATTTTACTTTGCTCATTAGTAATATTCAAAGAATTTCATATAATTACTAACTCTCGTCACATTAATAATTATAACATAATTAATTTTTGGATTTTTATTAAATAAGTAACTCACATTAAATTTAATAAATCCCCAAATTTATATAGCATAAAAATACGGAGTATTACATACTCCCCCCCTAATAACGGAATTTCGTCCCGAAATTCGGAAAATAAGGCATACCTGGTAAGAGCAAATCTGGATATCTCTCGCCCATATCTACCTCGCGCTCCCAAGTGGATTCCTCCACATTATGATGCTCCTACTGGACCCGTACAAGGGGAACTATCTTCGACCTCAATCTCCTCTCACTATAGTCTAGGATAGCCACCGGTCTCTCCTCGTAAGAGCTTTCAGGCTGTAAGTCAATCTCATCTATCGCGATGTGAGTATGGGCCATATCATCCCGAAGGTATCTTCTCAACGACGAGATGTGGAATACATCGTGGATGCGATGTAAATGCTCTGGCAGTCCCAAATCTGTATGCTACCGGCCCAATCCTCTCGATAATGGGAATGGTCCCACATACCTCGGGGCCAATTTCCCTTTCTTCCCGAACCTCATCACTCCTTTCATAGGAGACACACGTAGTAACACCTGGTCCCCCACATTAAACTCCCGAAAGAACCGTTTCGCATCGGCGTAGCTCTTCTGCCTGTCCTGGGCTACTCGAATGCGACTCCTTATCATCTCAATCCTTGCGGAGGTCTCCTGAATCACCTCTGGTCCTAGCAACTTGTTATCCCCCACCTCGAGCCAACAAGCTGGGGAACGACAAGGCCTGCCATACAAAGCCTCAAATGGAGCCATGCCAATCGTGAACTGATAAGAGTTATTATAAGCAAACATCACCAATGGAAGATGTGGCTCCCAACCTCCCCCAAAATCAAGAACACACATGCGTAGCATATCTTCCAACATCTTATTAGTACGCTCTGTCTGTCCATCTGTCTATGGGTGATAAGCTGAACTCAACCTCAACTTAGTACCCATAGCCTCCTGAAAGCTTTCCCAAAAATGCGACACGAAAATCTTGTCACTATCGGACATAATATTTAGGGGCACCCCGTGTAATCTGACAATCTCAGCAATAAACAACTAAGCATACTGACCCTTGGTATAATCTGTCCGCACCGGCAGAAAATGATCCACCTTGGTCAAACGGTCTATAATCACCCAGATAGAGTCGTGGCCCCGCTATGACGTAGGCAACCCTGTAATAAAATCCATGGAAATACCCTCCCACTTCCACGCGGGTACTTCCAATGGTTGAAGCAACCCTGACGATTTTTGATGGTCCACCTTTATCAGCTGGCAGGTAGAATACTTGGACACGAACTCAGCGATGTTCTTCTTCATCCCACTCCACCCGTATTGTCGCCTCATATCCTGGTACATTTTATCTCCTCCAGGATATACGGCAAATCGGGACCCATGGGAATGAGTCATTACTGCATGACGTAATTCTGCTCCTTCTGGAACCACCAATCTCCCACTAAACCTCAAACCTCCATCAGAACTAACAGAATAGGACTCAGCACCCTCGGCTAAGAGTCGTACAATCTGCTCCTGGAAAAACGGGTCTGTGGTCTGTGCCTGTATCACCCTCGTAACAATCTCGGGTGTGACTGACATAACGGATATGAAAGAATGACTACTGCGTCCTAGTGACCCAATTCCTTCCACTTTGCCTTCCAGACGTCCGCTACCTCATCTATCGGTTTACGACTCAACGCATCAGCAACTACGTTGGCCTTTCCCGGATGATACTGTATATCGAACTGATAGTCCTTTACAAACTCTAATGATCTGCACTGACGCATATTCAGCTCTCGCTGAGTGAACAGGTATTGCAGTGATTTATGGTCTGTGAATAAACGGAATTTCTCCCCCAATAAATAGTGCCTCCATATCCTCAATGCGAAAATGACCGCTGCTAACTCCAGGTCGTGGGTGGGGTAATTCTTCTCATGCGGCTTAAGCTTGCGGGAGGCAAAATCTATAGCCTTCTCTTCCTGCTGAAGTACTCCCCCAAGTCCCCGTAAAGAGGCATCGGTGTAAACCAGGTACTCCACACCCGGCTTCGATAAAGCAAGGACTGGTGATGAAGTAAGCTTGTCTTTCAGCTCGTCGAAAGCCAATGGACAAGCATTATCCCAAACATATGGTACCCCTTTGCGAGTCAGATTCATCAATGGACCCGCTATTTTGGAGAATCCCCGAATGAATCTCCTGTAGTATTCGGCTAATCCCAAGAAACTACGCACTTCCGTCGGTGTCGTGGGTTGTCCCCACTCCCTCACCGCTGACACTTTACTTGGGTCAACTGCTATCCCCTGCTCAGAAATAACATGGACCAAGAACTGTACTTCTCGCAACCAGGACCCGCACTTCTCGTACTTAGCATACAACTGATGCTCTCATAGAGTCTGAAGAACCTGCCTCAAGTGCTCGGCATGCTCCTCCTCGGAATGTGAATATATCAAAATGTCGTCTATGAAGATAATGACAAAGTGATCCAAGAACTATCTGAACACTCGGTTCATCAAGTCCATGAACACGGCTGGAGCATTTGTGAGGCCAAATGGCATCACTCTGAACTCATAAAACCCATATCTCGTCAAGAAAGCAGTCTTTGAAACATCTTGCTCCCTAATACGTAGCTGATGGGACCCCGACCTCGGATCTATCTTCGAAAAGAAAGTTTCTCCCCTCAGTTGGTCGAACAGATCATCGATTCGAGGCAACGGATACTTATTCTGTATCGTGACCTTGTTCAGCTCCCGGTAGTCCACACACAACCTCAGTGAACCATCTCTCTTTTTCAAAAATAAGACTGGAGCACCCCAAGGTGAGGTACTCCTGCGAATGAAGCCCTGACCTAACATCTGCTCTATCTGATCTCGTAACTCTCGCATATCTGCCGGAGCCATACGGTAGGGTGCGCGTGCTATAGGCCTCATATCTGGCAATAAATCTATGACAAAGTCTATCTCTCGACTGGGGGGTAGGCCTGGTATCTATTGAAACACATCAAAATACTCACTGACAACTGGAATTGAGTCTAACGGAATCACAACCTCCTTAGAGGTATCCTCCTCTATGTAATACAAATGAGCGGTCGAGCCTCCCTCTGGGCGAGGCATCGCCACTACAAACATCTCTTGCCCCGGAATGGCAAAAATAATGCTCCCACCGAAGCAATCAATCATGGCTCTATAAGTTGCGAGCCAATCCATACCGATAATAACATCGTGCTCATGCATATCTAAGACTAACATGTCTGCAGTTAATACCAAACTACCAATCTCTACCCCAATACCCCGGCATATAAAGAAAATAAGCGAACCATTTCCCAGTGGTGAGTCTATACACGTCACAGTGCTCTCAGTTGTGGCTAATAGACCTAAGGCCTTCACAAAATGAGTAGCTATAAAATAGTACTTTCCCCCAATATCAAACAAAAACTTGACCCATAGTATCACGGATAGAAAACATACCCTAAATCGCGGGTGGGGCCTGCGGAGCTGCTGTCTGGGGGACGTTATAGACACGTCTGTACTGTAGCTATTTTTTGCTGAACTGAGGCTGCTGAAAAGGGTGGCGGAGCTGACTTCTGTGGTTCATTACTAGCACCTTCCTACCGTGGGGCCCTATTCTTCTCTGGGCAATCCGGACGCCTATGTCCATATCTGCCACATTGGAAGCACCTCCCCCAAAACTGCTTCACTTCACTACTTTGTTGATTAGTCTCGCTTTTCCCTTGGTCTGGTTGGCCTTGGTGGGAGATTTGCGGAGAAACTATGTCAGGGTGAGGACAATCCCTCCACTTGTGACCCGGCTGGACACATTTATAGCAGAGTCCTGAAAGTTCCCCCTGGTTGGGTTGAAGTTCCTTCTCAGACTGATCCGGACAAGCTCGACGTTCATGACTGTCCATTCCGCATTTAAAACACCTCTTCGTGACTCCACTCGGCCCCCGGCTTTGTTGACCCCGACGCTTTTGGGTTTCCCCACACAATTTGGTACCTTCGTGGCTTTTACGGGCCTGAGGACCTTGTTGTTGCAATTTTTGTGTCTTCACACACTTGTTATTGTCAGTCACGACAGACTGACTGTACTCTCTAGATCTTTTGCCCCTCATAATCTGTGTGCTGCGTTCTTGATACTGTAAGACTGCAGTGGTAACTGCCTGTGCCACAATACCTGCAAACTCGGCGGTCGATATTCTCTCTGGAGACACCTGAGGTGTGAGTCGCTCTTGTTCGTTGACTCCCTTAATCGTTTTAGCTAGTTCTTCGTGACAATCCATCTGAAAATTTAAATAAATTTGGATGAGTCTATCATTTGCATAAACAAATCGCAGAAGCACGAATTCCCAACGTATAAAGATGAACACAACATTCCTAGTATTAGGGCTCTATAGCAAAAATGTTAAGCTGAAAGCGAAATAAGCCGTACAGATCCTAGGGACACTAGAACCTGATGCTCTGATACCACCTGTGACACCCCGCCTAATTAAATACCGGGCGATCACTCCTTTATAAAATTAAATCAAGGTGAACAGTTGGTTCATTCTTAGCATCACTGTCATAAAAATAAAATTTTCCAATTTAACACCCTAGATAATTAAGCTAAGTGTCAAAACCATATTTAAACATTACTTTCCAAATTTTATTCAAAGAAAAATTATTTATTTATTTATTAACAACATTTCACTAAGTAAGAATCACACCACAATAATCCTGGAACATAATCCAATCAATTAAAACATTCAACATCCAAAATCCCAACATTTAAAACTTAAAGTAAACATCCATAGTGAATAAATCCCATAGCAACAGTACTAGAAATAACTGAAATACAAATGTCCCAATAAAACAGATAAATAGTGGAAAGGGCGACACATGCCCCAATAACTGAGAATGATAGAAGTGGAATCAAGTAAATGAGGTCGTCTAAGCAAGTGGCCTGCAACTCCCACCTAAGCTGCAACACGTTCCTTTCAAGGGATCCTAAGCAAGACGCCCCTGTGGCTGGGCACCTGTAATATATACATATATATACAAGAGAGAAAGAGAAATAGAAACGGGTCAAAGCCCGATAGTGTGTATGATTTAAAATTCGTTTAGCAAGTATTTAAATTGATTACAAGCCAATGCAACAACATATTAGTGCGACGCTCTCTTGAGGAATTCTCACCTCTCTTCTAATGTGCACACCTATCGCACTAACCTTCCCAATGATTTATCTTATCTTAGGTTACTCGTAAGATCTTAGAACTGAACAACATAATGGTTTTAAAGGAAAATTTCATTTAATAACAATGCTCTCATTTTACTTTATATATTAATAAAGTTTTCCAATGTCATATTATACTTTTCAAACAAGTATTTCCGATTTATAGTCAAGATTCATTTCTCACTTGCCATAACACAGTAACAGTTTCAATTTCCCAAACATCATATATATATATATATATATATATATATATATTAAATACTCGTATAATATATATATTCTAATAGCACCCCACATAAAAACTATGGTGCGGGCATACTCTGCTATCCAATCCCCGTATCGCCCACACTAAGGGAAATACAAGTTCGGAATCACTCACGAACTGTATTAATACATACACAAACATTATTGAGGCGAAGCATAGTTTCCAAGTCCAAGAGGTCAGTACATACCCTCACGTCTCTTAGGACCGTCCGCTATCAATCCGATAGCCCGTACCTAGGATTCCTATCTTCTAGGGTACGAGTCAATATCCCCCATGAAGGCCCATTCGAGATAAGACTGTCCCAGTGCGGTAACCTCAGGGATAGCAAGTAGCGCGGGCATGATTTTTCACACATAGATAGTATATGCATACACAATCATATAACTATACTAATATTACCATATAACCTTTTAGGTACATCTCAATTCCCATAGTTACGACATTTACCCTCATATCTCAAGTATTAGTTATCACATATAACGGTTCTTCTTTAACTTTAATTCGAGGTAATTATTCCAACTTACTACGAATCACTCATGGACTCTATCCTCCCAAGTATAAAGATTCAGTAGGTATTCATTTATTTCCCATTGTAACCATCTTACGTAATCTCTCACTTTAATACATAATTTCACCGTTTCTTATATGTAATATCTAGTAATTACAACTCTCGTCTTACATTAAAGATCCCAAAATTTATTTATATACCCTACTAGTCCTCTTTATTTCCCAAAACATATTTATAAGGGTGTTCATGAATTTTTTTCTCATTAAAGTGAATTTTAACTAATTAAGAAGGGAAAATATGAGTCTTCCAAGAGGGGTCGATCGATCGAGGTCTGGGGCTTGATCGATCGAACCTTTGATCGATCGAGGCTCTGGGCTCGATCGATCGATCAAGCAGGTATTTCGATTTATGTAGTTTTGCAGTTACGGGTTCTAACACCTATCTTCATCCAAATTCAAGTTTTACATTCCCAAACGTCCAAAGATTCAAACTACTAACATTATATCATCATACTAGGTATTTCCAACGTAAAGCATGTGGATTTCTATCATTGAACATAGATTAACAGGCCAAAAATTTATATAATTATCAAGAACCCTAAAAATCTCTTAAACATGGTTCTAATATGATTTTTCCTAGAATTTGCTTCTTATAAACATCATAATTTCGTGGTTAAATCCTCTACATGACAAGGATTTCCAGAATTTTCATTTAAGTCATCACTACATGCAATTTCCTATCTCAAATTGGGTTTTTCTTCCATACAATTCATCTTAATCATTCCTAGACTAATATGAAAGATGCATTAACGAAATAAGAAAGATAAACACTTGCCTGGGATTTTCAGAAGACTGGTTTGCGGATGATTTTGGTGTGGTTGCATTCCTCGTCTCGCGATCTACGCGTTGGCGGTGACGGCGGTTCAAACGGGTGAGTTTTGAGCCTTGGAAAGCCTTGAGAGCTCTCTCCTCTCCTTTCCTATAGCTGTTCTAGAGTTTATAATAGATTTAACCCTAGAAGATGACCTGGGCATCTGATATAACCCCTTTAATTTTCGTGGGTTTAATTACCCAAAAATGTGAAATGTCTAAAATGCCCTCCCGGGTTACTAATTAGGCCTAAAAACGCCCCGAGACCCAAACTAAACCCCCGGGTATACTTTTCTGACTATCTCGACCTTTCCGGACGCGTTGGCGCACTCAAAATGACCATACTAACAACTTATAAAATATTCACTTTTATTTATCCATATTTAGTCCTCACACGACACGGGCGCGTCTTGACTCAAATTTTCAAAATTGTCATTTTATTCACTCGTGACATTCAATATAACCAATAATATATATTACTTTGCTCATTAGTAATATTCAACAAATTTCATATAATTACTAACTCTCGTCACGTTAATAATTATAACATAATTAATTTCCGAATTTTTATTAAATAAGTAACTCACATTAAATTTAATAAATCCCCAAATTAATATAGCATAAAAATACGGGGTATTACAAGAGGGTGTGAGAGACATAACTCATATTAGAAACCCTAATCGAATAGAGACAAAAGAGGGATCAATTAGAGATGAGCTTAGGAGCCTAAATCAAGGACTAGTGTGGACAATAATCATCAAACCCATTATCATCAACAAAGATTCAGACCCTACAAACCCTAAAAGGCAAGTGGTTTAATTTTCTTCTAAATTCATT
The DNA here is from genome assembly GCA_949130495.1 of Sambucus nigra. Taxonomy (NCBI): domain Eukaryota; kingdom Viridiplantae; phylum Streptophyta; class Magnoliopsida; order Dipsacales; family Adoxaceae; genus Sambucus; species Sambucus nigra. Next base: position 205,980,571 of record OX422221.1, on the reverse strand, counting down.
GCATTTTCTTGTTCATATCATAGTGGATGTGGGTTGAATGAAATGTTAGGGTTAGTTCTATAATTGAATTTGGGGTTTCTCTGATTTTGATTTAATAATCTGTAGAGAATATAAAAATGTGATTTACACCCCACTCCCCCTCAGTCTGTATAGATGTTATGTCTATATTGAGGGTCTTGAATTGGTGGTTTTAATGTATATCTTTGAGGGTTTTAATGGGGAAAATCAGAACAGTTAAGGGAGTTTGAAGTTAACAATGGCAGATGGGTTTGGAGGAAGACAACGAAGGAGAGAAAGAACCAGGGTCGTTCGAACGACCAGGCTTCTGGTTCGAGTGACAGCCAAAGTCGTTCAAATGACAGGCCCAATCATTTGAACAACATAATTTTTGCTATAGCCTTTTGTAACACCCCGCCTAATTAAATACCGAGTGATCAGTCCCATACCCAATTAAATCAAAATATACAGTTGGTTCATTCTTAGCATCACTAAGGAAAATATTTTCCTATCACCTAATACTTAATTACGCTAGTGCTAAAATCTTTCCAATAAAAATTTCATTTTACCATTTCAAAAAATTCAACACATTCCATTCGACAACAATAATAAACTAAATAAATATCATAATGGAATTTAAATGCAACTGGAATAAACTTTCCAGAAAATATCTCAATACATAAATCCCAACAATAGTAAATGTAACACAACGACACGAGTATAAAATCCTCACTCAAATAGAAAAGAAACAGCTGAAATCCTCTGGGGCGACATGCCCTAAATGAAAGATGACTACAGAGTATGAATCAAATAAATAAAGGCGTCTAAACAATACTCCATAGCTCCCTAGCTCATCAACCATCATAATCCTCTATGGTTGGTGTCCCTGCGGCTGGACACTTGATATAGAAAATACAAGAGAGAAAAGATAATATGCAAGGAAACGGGTCAGAGCCCGATGGTAAAATAGTTTTGAAAATAACAAGTGAATAATTACAATATTTATCACTTATAATAGACATGTTAGATTATCAGACTCTCTCTTGAGATTATCACCTCTCATCTAGAGTGCATACCTAACGTACCTCAAAATCATACTAGTTACTATTCTCCATGCTAACTAGTCCATAATTGTATCAACTAATCATAGCCCATATCTATCCCGCATAATTTACATATATCCAATAAGATACAACAAGGATAAGCCTTTTTCTTTATTCAACATAATTAAGCAATATCATACTGAATTAATTAATTACAATTATCTTTTAATTTTACGTAATTCACACAGAAGATAGATCTAACCAGTATATACATATTCATTCAATTCATTATATATATATATATATAATACGGCACACCGAGACACTGCTGCGGTGCATGCATTACTCTGCTATCATGTCCCAGTATAACTTGTCGCCGTATAGGGGACTATAGGTTAGGTAAAGATTCCTCGAATCACAAATATCAACCACAAATATTGGAGGCGAACATAGTTCCAAGCCTATGGGCTACGCACATACCTACGCAGCCATATGACCGTCATCAATATCATTCTCAATGATAGCTCGTACCTAGGTTCTATGTTCACGTGCGACAAGTCAAAAATCCCATGGATTCATCAGGATATGACTGCCCTCATGCGCAAACCTCCCGTTGATAGCAAGTAAGCTTGGTATGTCATACGCATAAATTATCAATCAATCAAATAGGCATTATCATCTACCTATATAAAATTATGTACTTACACTACCTATATTATATTAGGAATTCATCCTATCACAAGTACCCGTCGTATTTATTGAATACTACCCACACTTGTAATCATGATTATCATCATATTTTGTTTATGTAGTTATCACTCACATCATATTTTATCCGATCCAAGTACCCGTAAATATATCATCAATATTACCCTTACTTGATATAGCGATTATTCTCCTCTAAATCATAATATAAATATGTAGAAATCTCTCACAAAAATTTAATACTCAAATACAAATAATTCTAAAACATTAACCCAAGTACCTTGCTCCTTGTTAATGTACCAAAATTAATAAAATCTCACCATGGGCCAAATTACCATTTTTTAATTATTTTTTTCGATAAAGGTACATTCTGCTATAAATATAAAATTACAATTTTAAGGCTTTTCTGCTCCGATTTTGAAAAAACTCAAAACTGCAAAGATGTGCAAAACGTGATTTTAAACTAAAATACACCAGCAAACTGCCAATTTCCTCATAAAACATTCATAAAATTATCATACAATGTTTGTCCTTTTCAACAATTTTTTTTCCATGCGTTTTATCCATTTTCTTTCTCATCAAAACCAACCCAAAACTTCTCCTAATTAATATCAATTGACATAGCAAGATATATGATCAGTTTCTAATAATCAAACAAACTAAAATCATCAAATAGTTTGGATTAAATCCTATTATTCCTATTATTCTCATATGTTCTTATTTCTCCAAAAATCAAAATAACTCAAACTTCTTCTATCATTTGAAACCCAAATTTCATGGATTATATCATTTAAACAGAAGGAGATTTATTCTACCTAATTTTCATATCAAGAACAAATTCCTAAAACTCTATAGTACATCCTTAAATCATGCAAGTTCATACTTCTTACTTAGCCTATCTAGCATGGATATTGTAAGCAATAAAATAAAGCAAGAATTACACTTGCCTTAATTATGTAGGTCTGAACCTTTGGTGATGATCGTGTAGAATCCTTTCCTTATTTTCTGGTGACTTTTAGTGGTCTGGTGCTAGTGGTAGAAGGTGGTTAATCCCCATTGTCTTGCCCCAAAAGTCTTTCCTCCTTCCTAAGCAACCCCTTCTCCTCCCAAGAAACTCTTCACTTTCTCTCACACTAATACCTCTCATATGTTTTGTGATAAAATGAAATGAACCTACGTTCCTCTAATCCATCACGTTTATAATAAGACAAATTCCGAAATTACTATTCACTTTCCAAATAAAATGACCAAAGTGCCCCTTTGGGGTGTCCTTTCATCTCCAAAGTGACTCCAGACCCAAATCCAACACCCGAATAGACTTTTCTGACTATTTCGACCCTTCCGGATGTAACGGCTCACCCGAAATGAGCATAAGGTTGATATAAAATAATATTTCCTATTTATTTATTTAAATTAGTCCCGAAACGTCCCATACCGCATCCCGACTTAAGTTTCATAATTGTCGTATTAGTTGCTCACGGTAATATAAATAACATCATATTCATATATTACTTAAATATCACTAAGTAATATTCAGAATCATATATTTCAATATCCACAAGTAATATAAAATCCAAATTAATCCAAATTAATTTATTTATAATTAATTCCAATTAATCCCGTTAACTTTGAATTCAACTCATTTTAAAAGTCATTATAATTATGGTGTATTACATACTTCCCCCCTAATAACAGAATTTCGTCTCGAAATTTGGAAAATAAAGCATAACTAGTAAGGGAAACTCCGGGTATTAATCTCACATCTCATGTAATCTCCGTCGTACCACCCATACAATATATTATCGAATACCCCCACTAATGTTATACTACAAGCCTTACCATTTAGTTTCAACTGTCTCGAGTTAACTTTACCCAATCCTTCATATACCAACCTCGTGGAAAATTTTGGGGAGTAGCGGTCCTAAATAATCAAACAACTAAATCTCGAAGTCACAATTTCTACTTTCATTAACCTCAAGAATACTTACTGTGTCACAATTATAAAAAAAAACTACAATCCAACCATCCAGGGCGCCCATACACCCTTTGTGTGTACATTCCGTCATAAGATTTAAATGAATGTGATTCCTTTGTATGGTTACCCTTAATTAACTAACTACTTATAATATAATCCGTATCACCATGATTTTCACATTCACATTTGGCGACTCCATTAACCTCAAATCACGCCACAACTCATAACTCTTTGATTAATATATATACATATAATATTAAAAGTTATAAACTCATATCCTAAAGACCTAACTTAATTTGACTCCCAACGTTCGTTAGTTTAATGCGTGGGGTGTCTCGCAGAGCGAAATCCAAACAAGGAACCCCCCAATACACTACTACCTAAAATAGTAACTCATCGAAACTCCTAAGGTCCTTAGTCTGTAGTATAAAACTTCCCAACAGGTTTGGTCTATTTATATATAAGTCTACTTATTCACTCTCTTGCTAAAGATAATACGCTGACTATACCATCAATTTTGGCCTCATATACAACAAGTCAATCCAAGCCGATAATCTTCTTATACTAGGACATGTCTAAAACAAATAAATCCCCGAAAGCTTTTTGTCTATAGTCTCATAAAAATGCAACAATCCTAATGATAGGGCTCTACATCGAAGAAAGCTAAGCTGAAAGCATAGTAAGTCCTAGAGACCCTAAAGGACACTAGAACCTGATGCTCCGATACCACCTGTAGCACCCCGCCTAATTAAAAACCTGGTGATCAGTCCCATACCCAATTAAATCAGAATATACAGTAGGTTTATTCTTAGCATCACTAACGAAAATATTTTCCTATCACTTAACACTCAATTAAGCTGGTGTTAAAAACTTTCCAATAAAAATTTTATTTTACTATTTCAAAAAATTCTAAACATTCTATTCCACAACAACAATAAACTAAATAGTTATCAAAGCATAACTAGTAAGGACAACTCCGGGTATTAATCTCACATTTCATGTAATCTCCGTCGTACCACACATACAATACATTACCGAATACCCCCACTAATGTTATACTACAAGCCTTACCATTTAGTTTCAATTGTCTCGAGTTAACTTTACCCAATCCTTCATATACCAACCTCGTGGCAAATTTTGGGGAGTAACGGTCCTAAATAATCAAACAACTAAATCCCGAAGTCACAATTTCTACTTTCATTAACCTCAAGAATACTTATAACTCTTTGATTAATATATGTACATATAATATTAAAAGTTATAAACTCATATCCAAAAGACCTAACTTAATTTGACTCCCAACATTCGTTAGTTTCATGCGTGGGGTGTATCGCAAAGCGAAATCCAAACAAGGAATCCCCTCGATACACTACTACCTAAAATAGTCACTCATCGAAACTCCTAAGGTCCTTAGTCTATAGTATATAACTTCCCAACAGGTTTTGTCTATTTATGTATAAGTCTACTTATGTACTCTCTTGCTAAAGATAATACGCTGACTATACCAACAATTTTGACCTCAAATACAACAAGTCAATCCAAGCCGATAATCTTCTTATACTAGGACATGTTTAAAATAAATAAATCCCCGAAATATTTTTGTCTATAGTCTCATAGAAATGCAACAATCCTAATGATAGGGCTCTACATCAAAGAACGCTAAGCTGAAAGCATAGTAAGTCGTACAGACCCTAAAGGACACTAGAACCTGATGCTCTGCTACCACCTGTAACACCCCTCCTAATTAAAAACCTGGTGATCTGTCCCATACCCAATTAAATCAGAATATACAGTTGCTTTATTCTTAGCATCACTAACGAAAATGTTTTCCTATCACCTAACACTCAATTGAGCTGGTGTTAAAAACTTTCCAATAAAAATTTTATTTTACTATTTCGAAAAATTCTACACATTCCATTCCACAACAAAACTAAACTAAATAGTTATCACAATAGAATTTAAATGGAACTGGAATAAAATTTCCAGAAAATATCTCAATACATAAATCCCAACGATAGTAAATGTAACACAATGATACGAGTATAAAATCCTGACTCAAATAGAAAAGAAACAGCTGAAATCCTCTAAGGCGATATGCCCTAAATGAAAGATCACTACAGAGTATGAATCAAATAAATGAAGGCGTCTAAACAATACTCCATAGCTCATCAACCATCATATTCCTCTATGGTTGGTGTCCCTGCGGCTGGACACCTGATATAGAAGATACAAGAGAGAAATGATAATATGCAAGGAAAAGGGTCAGAGCCCGATGTTAAAATAGTTTCGAAAATAGCAAGTGAATAATTACAATATTTATCACTTATAATATATATGTTAGATTATGGGACTCTCTCTTGTGATTCTCACCTCTCATCTAGAGTGCACACCTAACGTACCTATAAATCATACTACTTACTATTCTCAATGCTAACTAGTTCATAATTGTATCAACTAATCATAGCTCATATCTATCACGCATGATTTACATATATCCAATAAGATTCAACATGGGTAAGCCTTTTTATTTATTCAACATAATTAAGCATTATCATACTTAATTAATTACCTACCATTATCTTTCAATTTTACTTAATTCACACAGAAGATAGATCTAACCAGTAGATACATATTCATTCAATTCATTGTATATACATATATATAATACAATACGACATCTCGAGACACAACTGCGGTGCATGGATTACTCTGTTATCATGTCCCAGTATAGCTTGTCGCCGTATAAGGACTATAGGTAAGGTAAATATTCCTCGAACCACAAATATCAACCACAAATGTTGGAGGCGAACATAGTTCCAAGCATATGGGCTACGCACATACCTACGCACCCATATGACCGTCATCACTGTCATTCTCAATGATAGCCCGTACCTAGGTTATATATTCTCTATCGACAAGTAAAAATTTCCATGGATTCATCAGGATATGACTGCCGTCACGCGCAAACCTCCCATCGATAGTAAGTAAGCTAGGTATGTCATACACATAAATTATCAATCAATCAAATAGTCATTATCATCTACCTATATAAAATTATGTACTTACACTCCTATATTATATTAGGAATTCATCCTATCACAAGTACCCGTCGTATTTATTGAATACTACCCACACTTGTAATCATGATTATCATCATATTTTCGTATGTAGTTATCACTCACATGATATTTTATCTGATCCAAGTACCCGTAAATATATCATCAATATTACCCTCACTTGATATAGCGATTATTCTCCTCTAAATCGTAATTTAATTATTTATATATCTCTCACAAAAATTTAATCCTCAAATCCAAATAATTTTCCAACATTAACCCAACTCCCTCGCTCCTTGTTAATGTACCAAAATTAATAAAATCTCTCCATGGGCCAAATTACCATTTTCTAATTTTTTTTTTGATAAAGGTACTTTCTGCTAGAAATATAAAATTATAGTTTTGAGGCTTTTCTGCTCCGATTTTGAAAAAACTTAAAAATTCAAAGATGTGCAAAACGTGATTTTAAACTAAACCGCGTGAGAAAACTACCAATTTCCTCTTAAAACAGTCATAAAATTATCATACAATATTCATCCTTTTCAACAATTTTATTTTCATGCGTTTTATCCATTTTCTTTCTCATCAAAACCAACACAAATCAATCCAAAACTTCTCCTAATTAATCTCAATTGATATAGCAAGATATATGATCAGTTTCTAATAGTCAAACAAACTAAAATCATCAAATTGTTTGGATTAAATCCTATTATTCCGAGAATTCTCATATGTTCTTATTTCTCCAAAAATTAAAATAACTCAAACTTCTTCTATCATTTAAAACCCAAAATTCTTGGATTAAATCATTTAAATAGAAAGAGATTTATTATATCTAATTTTCATATCAAGAACAAATTCCTAAAACTCTATAGTACATCCTTAAATCATGCAAGTTCATACTTCTTACTTACCCTATCTAACATGGATATTGTAAGCAATAAAATAAAGCAAGAATTACACTTGCCTTAATTATGTAGGTCTGAACCTTTGGTGATGATGGTGTAGAATCCTTTCCTCATTTTTCGGTGACTTTTTCGGTGGTGGTGCTGGTGGTAGAAGGTGGTTAATCCCTTTTGGCTTGCCCAAAAAATCTTTCCTCCTTCCTAAGCAATGTCTTCTCCTCCCAAGAAACTCTTCACTTTCCCTCACACTAATACCTCTCAAATATTTTGTGATAAAATAAAATGAGCCTACGTTCTTCTAATCCATCACCTTTATAATAAGACAAATTCTAAAATTACTATTCACCTTCCAAATAAAATGATTAAAATGCCCCTTCGGGGTGTCCTTTCATCGCCAAAGTGACCCCAGACCCAAATCCAACACCCGAATAGACTTTTCTGACTATTTCGACCCTTTCGAATGCAACGGCTCACTCAAAACGACCATAAGCTTGATATAAAATAATGTTTCCTTTTTATTTATTTAAATTAGTCCCGACACGTCCCATACCGCGTCCCGACTTAAGTTTCATAATTGCCGTATTAGTAACTCACGGCAATATAAATAGCATCATATTCGTATATTACTTAAATATCACTATGTAATATTCAGAATCATATATTTCAATATCCACGAGTAATATAAAATCCAAATTAATCCCAATTAATTAATTTAAAATTAATTCCAATTAATCCCGTTAACTTTTAATTCAACTCATTTTAAAAGTCATTATAATTACGGGGTATTACACCTTTCCCCCTCCCCTGTTTCTACCCTGGGGGTTAAAAATTTTGGTGAGGGATTCTTAGTTTGGCCGAATTTGGTTTGGGGGCTACAATTGTGGGTTTGATGTGGGGAATTATACATGGATTATTAGGGTGAGAATTCAAAAGAAATTAAAGGTTTAATTTGAGTGAGTTAAGAACCTTTTATTAAGTGTGTAAATTTATTGGAAATAAATAGAATAATAATGTGGGGATATTTATTTGCGGGCCAAGTGAGCGTGTCTAGGTATATTTGGTTAAGTGACACCGAGGTAATAAATTAATTAATGTGTGATTAATTGAATTTGGATCGGAATGTTAACTTGGGCATGTTAGGCTATATATATATATATATATATATATATATATATATATATATATTTGTGTAAATTATAAATATTTGTGTGAATAATATTTATAGGAAAACATACCCCTCTAGTGCTATCATAGAAGGTTGCGCGATGTGGGTAAATCCCCTGTCTTGAGGAGCGGGGTGAGTATAGTCCCCAGGTCATCGCGTTCAAAATCAAGAATAAGAAGCTTTTGGTATGATTCGGTCTCATTTCGGAGAAAACTATGACCGCCTCCAATGTGTTTATTTGTTTTTACTAATTCAGGAAGCTAACCGTGTCAGGGGTCCGGGTGGATGAGTATACCTAGAAATAATAGCATTTTAGAGAATATCCGATGAGTGCCTACTCGGAGAATGGTTATATATATTTACTACATGTGCGTGAATGTTGTAAATAGTTTATATGTATATATATATAACGAGAACAAATATATACGGGTAAAATACACGTCGATGCTATATAACTTGTGAGAATATTATCTGGTTCAAATGGGATAAGTAAATGTGATTAACAACTTATACATCATTGAAATAAAAACTTACTAGGGTTAGAGTAACGGTAGAAGTAGGATTTGTATGACAACTAGTTACGGGGTAGATAACTAGATGGGTTATATAGAAAGACAGTAGGTCTACACATTAGTTGAGGGGTGAGGCAGTCCTCAAAGAGAGTGCGACACTAACTTAAATATGAAGAGCATCATGCATTTTAATTTTTACAATTAAATTCGCTTGATAAATATTTTCAAATGTTTTGGGTTCTAACCCTTGCTATAAAATATTTTCAAAACCTTTTATGTGTCTTACCATCGAGGCGCCAGGCTCGATTCCTTTTCAGGGTATGTAGCTGCGGTATAGGTGGGTGCTGTAGGATTTGCATTAGACGCTTATATCAATCTCTTCTAGATAGGGATATTCTCAGATGTACTTCGAGCATATTGCTCATGAAACTTATACTCTTTATTTTTGTTCAGCTTGTATTGGCTATACTTTTCATGTATTGGATTTATGTTAGGTTGCTTATATCTAGTCGATGATTTTTGACTAACACTTATTTTAGACATTGTGGCATGTTCCGACTCTATTATACTGTGTTGGTTATATTTGGGTTCCTGTTGTTACTTGTTGATTTGGGTTAATTCATAAGATAAAATTTGGCACTGGCTTAATTAAAGATTAGGTGGTCAGTAATTAAAAATGTTGTGATAGTGATGCTAGGAATTAACCATATGGAAATCCTAATTTAATTTGATAAAGTCCTGATCAACCAAACTTTAATTAAGCGGGATGTCAGAGATCTCTTCAAAGACCCTTCTGACTCTCTCCCTTTCTAACCTCGCTGGGTGAGTCTAATTTGGCACCACTTATACTATAGAGGTACTTGAAAATATATATTGCACCCCAGCACTCCTTACAACTCCAACTTCTCGAGCAACAATAGGTGTGACCTCGACTACGATCATCGTCCCCGAACTATTCTATAACTCCAACTGAGCCCTGCCTACTTTTGTTCCCCTAACGGCCCTCATCCGTCGTCCTTCACATGTCGGCATATGAAACACACTCGAACGCATATAAGATTCACTATAATTATACATTATGGCAAGATAACGAAATCTCACCATATGAGTCAACAATCCTAAGCATAGGGCTCTGTATCAAATAGAAAGCAACGCTGAAAACGTAGTACGTCCGCACAGATTTCTAAGGACATTAGAAACTGATGCTCTGATACCATCTATGACACCCCGCCAATTTTAATCTCAGTTGATCAATCCTTCATCAAAATAAAATAGGATTTCTCATATAGATCATTAGTAGCATTCACTGTCGAAAACCAATTTAATTACTAATAACCTATTAGGCCTGGTGTCAAATTTTAACTTCTAATCTTGTTAACTTAAGCACACAATAAATCCATCCACACAATGAATATACACATTAATTGAATTAAAGAAAATAATAATCGATAATGCTAGGTAAAACATTATACAATCATATCGAATAGGCGTAAACGAAAACGCAAAAATAAAATAAAATAAAGAACAACCGTTGGGAAATATGCCCGAATATAACTAACAATACCTCCTATCTAGATCACAGGGGTATAAGCGTCTAATAATCCCTTCTAGCATCCACAGTTGCTGCAGCATCGTCTGACTCGAAGGTATAATCATCCAGGCATCCTTGTGTCTGGACACCTAAAAGGTTTTTAAAATATTTGAAAGCGGGTCAGAGCCCAAAATCTTTTGAAAATATTTAGCAAGTGTTTAAAATACTTTAACATTTAAAATATGATATTCTCCATATTTAAACTGGTGTCGCAATAACATGAGATACCCCTCACCTCTCATCCAACAGTGCACACCTAACACATGTATTTTAAACACCCTAGTTGTGCTACCTCGCCTAACTAGCATCTCACGTACTTCAAAGCACCCATACGCCATCTCATAGCCCGCGTATATAATATCCTATGATTTCTCACGAGCTTATGCATTATAATTCCCACTTATAATTTATCCATTCATAATAAATAACTTTCACTAGTTATAATACACTATTCACTTTTTAGTGTCATTAATCCCATATATATGTTTCTCATCTTTATATACCTATATCACTTTTTATTTCGGATTTTATTCTCTCGGCTACCAAAATTTACATCTCACTTTATTCTTCACTTTATCCGTATATATATATATATATATATATACAATAGACATCAAGTATATCCATACTTATATATCACACACTATATAATTAGAATAACCATACGTCAGAGATATAACTCAATGGATGTAGTCTCTAGAATGCTATCATCTTCCAGCAAATACGCACCTCAACCTGGGTACCACCAGTTGGGACCTCACACCGATCTGATATAACATAACACAAAAGTAGGGGAAGCGGCCATAGTTCCTCACCTGAAAGTGAGAACAAATCATACCCAAGACGTCTCACCCATGATAAAGAGCCACACTGCATAAATAACTGGACACTATGACTTGGGCACTATACTCACCCTGCTCCTCAAGCCAGGGGATTCACCCGCATTGCGCAATTTCCCATGATAGCACTATAGGGATATGTTCCACACAAATATATCATTCACACACAAATATATTTATAATCATATATATATATATTCAAATTCGGCTATTCCTGCCTATCACACTAGCATTAGCCTAAAATCCCAAATATACCAATTCATATAAATTCATAAGTATACACATAACTTATGTTAATCCCATAAGTATTCACTCACTTATGATAAAAATATCACATTTATTCCTTCTGAATATTAGTTTATCACGTCTAGCTAGTATTCTAGTTTCATCCTACTCGCACATTCAAATTTCACTCACATATTATCGGCACATACATTCTACATGCATAAATGTATATATACCCGCCGAAATGACTTCCTCAAGTGTCGTTCGTTCCAAACACTCCTAAAATTTATAACCCGAACCTTATTCTCGCTAACACGAGATTTATATATCACTCATCTAATCTTTTAGACGTCGTCACACTCTATTTATAATTCCCTATCATTTATCTTCAAAAGGAATCCTTCTCCAATCCTTTTTGTCCAAGAAAAACTTCTTAAATTTAAAAAAAAATTGAACCGAACCGATCCGGTGACCCAAACCGAATCGCATTCCACCGATTTGACGCAATTAGTTCGGGAATTCATCTTCTTCTCCAACTCCAAATTTTATGGTTTTTAACACTCATCAATATAATCATCTACACACTATGATACCAAAAAGAATAACTAATTCATGGGATTCCTCAATTTAACTAACATTTCAACCCTAACTTAGTTAAACTCACAATTTCTCATCTTTCCAAATTTCTCACCAAAACTACCCCATTAACATGGATTTGAACTCAGATTTCATATGGAGTTGTTATCACATCAATTTATATGAAACCATTTTCGAAAAACCCATTTTTATTCAAGAATCTCAATCCCAAAATCATATAGTTTTCACCAATTATAATATGAATAATAAACAAACATAAATAGTTAAAGCAAGTTAAACACTTGCCTCGTTGGATAAATCCGAAGACCTCGTGCGGGAATCCGCCAGAGCTTGGCTAGAAATCTCCTCTTATTCTCCCTTTTCTTCTTCCTTTCTCTTCTTTCTTTCTTTTCTTTGTTTTCTCTTTCTCTCGTGACCTTATAAGAGAGAAATAATGGTTATCCCCTTATTAAACCCATAATTGACTTGTCTACTCAAAGGCGAGTCCCTACTAGTCCAAAAAGTCCTCGGAACCCAAACTCTACCCCCTCGGGTACTCTATTTTGACTATTTCGCCCCATCCAAGACCAACCGTGCACTTGAAATCCCCATCCGAGTCACTTATAAAAAATTTGCCTTTAAATCCAATACAATTCCGTACGTATTTTTTGAATAAAATATTATTAATTGTCGATTTTCCCCACCGCGACATGATATAAAATAATCCAAATTCATTCACTTATTCCGATAAGTAAATATAGCACACATCGATAATAATCAAAAACTCGCCAATTAATATTTAACGTTGCACCCACTTTTGTAATTTAAATGTCCATAAAAGTACGGGGTATTATAACATCATCCAAACTCGCTGAACATTTTGAATAGAAGCTCTGTAGTTTTCATAAACAAACTATTATACACGGTCATTAAAATTCTTCTGACAAATAAACATAAACATAAACATACCGAAATATATGAAATAACCACTACATAAATGGAACCAAAAAAATTAAACTCACCATGAATAAATGAATACATGAACTGATTTGAAAAATTAATTTAAGGAATGTCATAATAATACTAACATTAAATAAAATAAAAATAGTAGTAGTGTGTATGATTTTGTTAGTGGCCAAATACAATGTAATGCTAACACCGCTGTGGTAATGTCATTTAGAAACTACAAAATCATTTGATTCATAATCACACATCCTAAATGGAAATAAAAGGGATAATTATATTAAGGTCCCATTTATCGGGTCAACATTCTTATAAGTCCTATTTGACTTTTCAATAATCCCATAGGTCCTATTCCAACTTTTTAGAGAATTTTTTCACCATTTTATCATTTTATAACTAATCATCCGTTAGATAAGTGGTTGGACTTTTTTTTTTAATCTTTAAATGATCATAACTATTGATTCACAAATCCGTTTTTCGCAAAATTACTATTTTTGAAATCTGCTCGACGAGATCTATCAAACAAGATCCATGAAGGCTATAAAATTCCAAAGAAAAAAATTTACACAAACAGTAAACTTTATTGTATGCACTAGAATATGAAATAATTTTATATATGTGATATTTTCACAAACAGACAGTAACATTTACTGTGGTAATACTACACAGTATATATATATATATATATATCCGATGGGTCCAAACCCTCTTTTTACAAAAATACCTTATATTTAAAGGTTCGCGCTAACGGCATCCAATCCTTACCACCATTGTTGGAGCTTCAACGACCTTCGTCAGAGCTCCGATTTGGGGTGGGTAAGGGTGGCATGTGGTGCCGCTAGCGCGGACCTTTGAATATAAGAGACTTTTGAATAAATGGGTTTTGGATCGACCGGAGTGTCATGGGGTGCCGCTGGCGCGGACCGTTGAAAATAAGATTGGATAAATGGGATCTGGATACTCTTGAGCACCGATTTGGGATGATAGGAGTGGCATTAGGTGCCGGTGGCGCAGAGCTTTAAAAATAAAAACATATTGAATATATATATATATATATATATATATATATATATATAATGTGATAACACAGTAAATGCTATTGTTTGTAAAAATATCATAGATATTAAACTTTATTGTATACACCAGAAAATGAAATAGTTTCATATTTGTGACATTTTCATAAACAATAACATTTACTGTGTTAATATATTTTTGAAATAGTTTTATATATATAACATTTTCACAAACAGTAACATTTACGGAGTTAATATTACACAATATATATAACATTTTCACAAACAATAACATTTACTGAGTTAATATTACATAATATATATATATATATATATATATATATATATATATATATAGACACACACACACACACACACACGGTAGATCCAAACCACTATTTTTTTTTTCAAAATTACCATATTTTTAAATGTTTACGCTAACGACATTCAATCCCAACCACTACCCACCCCCATTGTCGGAGCTTCAACGACTTTCATCAGTGCTATGATTTGGGTTGGTAGTAGTGCATAGGGTGCCGCTAGCGCGGACCTCTGAAATTAAGAAAATATTAGATAAATGGGGTTTGGATCCACCGGAGCTCCAATTTGGGGTGAGTAGGGGTGGCATTGAGTTAGGTTTATATCTATAACATTTTCACAAACATTAACATTTACTGTGTTCATATAACACGGTATGTATATATATATATATATATATATATATATATATATATATATATATATAATAAAGTAGGAAACTTATGTATGTCATAAGATACAAAAATGATGTCATCATTATGATTTTTTTGCACTTCCTCTTTTACCCCTTAAAATTTTCACTTCCCCCTCTTTTTGCACACTCTAATTAATTTGCCCCTTCTTTTTAAATTTCAAAAACAAGGGTAAAATAGACTTTTCACCCATTCTCACACTTTACTCTCTTATTTCCCCCTACCCGTCTTCTTTTTCTCCCTTACTTCACTCTTGGCAACGAACAAGGAACAACAACGATCCACCAAAGAGTCTGACCTAAACTCTAGCAACGAACAACAAGGACTAAGAAGGTAATTTTTTTGGCTATACGTTTTCTCATTGTTTTGTAGCTCTCACACCGCCGCACCACATTGTTGCTCCACTCATATAAATTTTAAATGGTTTAACTTTCTAGATGCAGCTATGCTGGCTCCTGATGAAGTCTTTGCTAGCAAAGGGGGTATCAAAGACGAAGTAGAGCTAACGCAAGCAAAGAGGAAGAGAAGAGCTACCAAGAAAAGAAAACTTAAAGCTGAAATAGTGAAAAATATGGCAAAAAAGGCACGAGACAAGAAACCCCATACCAGTGACAGCAAGGAGGAATTATGATTTACCAATTTGATGTCGTTTAATTAAAGTTTTTGCAGTAGATTTGGTTTTATCTCCACAGATTTAGCTTTTATGCTTGGTTCATCTACAACAGAATAATTTCTAAACAGAGGAAGATCTCCGCTTTTAAGTTCTAGGTCGGTTGGAGATTTGATGAGCATTCTTCCATATTCGAAAGAGACCTATCTCACCTGATTAAACTTATTTTTTATGTTAATGTGTTGAAATATTTATGGCTGCAGATAAGCTTAATGTGTTGAAATATTTCAAAATAGGGGACGATCTCCACTTCCATACTGCCCGGAGACGATGGTTTTGTTACCCGTGGCAGCAAAGATGGGGTCCGTGCGCCAGACGCGGGGGGAAATCATGTGGTTCCGTGTGAGGTGGAGTGGATCTAGGGAGAAGGAGATATTGGACGGTGAGATGGTGTAAGGGTGGAGTAGAGTTGTTTTAAGTGGCTGTGTCGGTGAACCGGAGGTTTGTTGATTTTTTATGTTGTTTTTGGTAGCCAAAACCCATAGGGTTTGTTGCCATGTATCGATTTAATTACTTTTTAATCTATGTTTAGGAATATTGGATCTATGATTTATGCTTTCTGTATCAATTTTTATTTTCTGTGGTTTTTCCAGGAAATAAAGATGTCATCTCTGTGATTTTTTTGTTTTGTTTTGTCCTTACGGTTGGGTTTTCTGATGTTGTTCAGCTGTGTTTTTTGTTGATTGGTTGGCATGGAGGCGGGATACAGGTGTTTTATATCCTTAATTTTTCGATATTCTTCGTGTATTGTCTAAGTTTTCGAAGTTGTTTTAGGATGCTTGTTTGGGCCTTTTCTCTTGGGCAGTCTGTTGCCTTTAGAGATGGGCTATTGTGTAAGGTGTTAGGCTTTGGGCCTTTGTGTTTGGATTCTTGATGTATTTTCTTGGGTTATTACCTTTTTTTATTTAATGAGTACGTTTCATCAAAAAAAAAGTTATGGAGGTTGCTGATGTTGATTGACCCATTTGTTATGTTCATCTCTATGCACACAGCTTCAATAAAGTCTATGGTGGGGTTTGTCACGGTCAACTTTTACTACTATTGCGGATTTCAAATATGTGTGCGTGGTGTGCGTCTGTTGGTTTACCCTTGACATTTTTCGGTGAAAATGGGTCATATTAGGTGACATTTGCCCGTGAAAATGGGTTTATGCTTGATCATCTGTGGCAAATGGAAGTTTAGTTTTGGTATTTTTTTATTTGGATTCTTTTTATGTATTTTTTTTAACAAACTAAAATAACAAAATGTTTTCAAAGTGTAATCAAGGGAAATATTATTATTGCTAAACTGTGGTATTAGTTTATATATGTTCCTGTAACTTATTTTGATTATTTTTGTGGCTAAAAATGATACATGTGTGTATGTGGATACCGAACTTTTGGTAATGTGAAAAATAATTTATAAACTTCTTAAATTTCTTCAACCTGGTTTGATGGATTACCTAATTTTGGAAAATTTGAAATACTAAGTATAAAACCTCAAACAAATTCGTGCTAAATTCTAATATTACATGATATTTGGAGGAGTTAAAAAAGTAGTTATGAAATTTAAAGATTTTGGAAAATTTTCAGGGGTTTATTTATGTTTTGTGAAATATCGGATCAGGTTGTGATGGTTTCAAAGTTATGTTTGGGTATATGTCAAAATCAACTGGTAGGAAGAAGATAATGATGATCTCTATGAGAATAGATTGGATATTGGCTCATCCATGACCTTTTTTGAAAATTGAGTTTTTTTATTGTTGAATTTATGTTTACCTAAGTCAATGTAAAGGTTCCACTTGATTCAAGTTAAATATTTTTATTTTTATGAAAAAGTTTCGTATTTATAAAAAAAAGGTTTTATTTTAACCTTTATATAATACTTTTTATTTGTAAATTTTTTTGATACCATTAACTTTTTTTTTAAATATATAAAATAAATTTTATTAAAAAATAATTATAGAAAAATCATATTTAAACTCAATCCCAATGTTTATAAAGTTATAAGGGCACTTTAGATAGTAGGTGAAACAAACTAATGGATTTGTAACATCGTCAGACATTTTCGGCGTCGAATAATTATGTATAAATGACCTTAAATTAAAAAGTGTTATGTAATTGGCGACACGTTTAAAATATAATTTATCACGGGAACAAATTTATCGCCGTGACATTGGCACGAGTAAAAAATATCACGGGAACTAATTTTTCGTCGTGCCAATGGGTTTTGTCCTCCTTTCCATTTTACGGTGTTTGACTATAAGGAG
This sequence comes from Sambucus nigra, assembly GCA_949130495.1. Classification (NCBI taxonomy): domain Eukaryota; kingdom Viridiplantae; phylum Streptophyta; class Magnoliopsida; order Dipsacales; family Adoxaceae; genus Sambucus; species Sambucus nigra. The sequence continues at coordinate 205,962,360 of OX422221.1, read as the reverse complement.
TTGGATTCTTTTAGGTTCAACCAATTATGGGTTATATGTTAACTTTTGTATGTAATTATGTTAAAAAATAGATATATTGTTAATTATTTGAATTGGTTCAAGAAGTAGAAAAGTAATAACATTATATCACATGACATGTCGTGACCAAAAGTGTGATCACTCATATGACAATTTTCGTCGTGCCGGTTCCCTTTATTTATAATTTGTTATATGTTGATTGGTTATAACTGTGTCTATGTTCAATTGAGTGGTCATGTTGATAATCACAATCTTCCTCATTTAGTCTTGGAAGTTTGTATATTCAATACCTTTGTTCAATTTTATGTTTAGGTGAGGGTTGTTTGTTGGGGTGTTTATGGTGGCGTTTTGCAAGTACAAGTACGAATACTGGGGGTAAATTTATTATCGTGCCTTCAGGCACGGGCATACCCTAGTATATATATAAAGTATAAAACTTATATATGTCACAAGTTAAAACTATGATGTCATTGGATGAATTTTTTTATGCATTTCCTCTTTTGCCCCTTTAATTTTGGATTCCTCCTCTTTTTCTCACACTCTACTTACTTTGTTTTACCCTTTCTTCAAAATTCAAAAAATGAGGGTAGATTAGTAAAGATACCTTTAGACTCTCTCTCATACTTTATGACCACACAAAAGACACCCAACACACAAAACTCTCTTTCATCTCTCCCGATTCACAAACCATCCCTATAACACAAGTCCCCTTCAGCTCACACGTCGCTGCCTCCCACATTTCGCCACTGCCACGCCGCTGCAATATACGCTTATTGATTTTGAATTTGATGGTTCAAATGTAGTTTTAGGGCTTTAACATTGTTTATACCTCTCACTATCCGGTTCCCAATGTATTTATTTTGGTCTTTATGTTTGATTTTACAGATTTTAGGTTTACGATTTTAGGGATTACGATTTTAGTTTATGCTTTTAGGTTTCAAATAGTTCGTGTGGAGATTTCGAAGCTGCTATTTACAAGGTTAGTTTATACACTAGTATCATTTCGTTTGGTTTGATTGTGATTTTACTTCTATTTACTTTCATAATGTGTCATCGAATTTCTTCCAACTTTTTGTTGGTGTTTTACAGTTAACATCTGTGGGATGGAGTATTTACGATTATTGGTTATTTGAAGTGTGGATAAGAGGTCCATTCTTGGTTCTTTCATTATTGAATAGTTCATACATCTCTGTTCAGTTGTTTATTTTTTTGTTTCATTACATAGTTCAAATTGATATTAGCACTGAATAATATCAGCTGATAGTTCAAATTGCAGTTGTTTATAACTGATATTCAATAATATTCAATTTGAATTGATATTATTTAATAACTATACAGTTGATAGTTGATATTCAATAACTGATATTATTCAAACTATACAGTTCATATTCAATAACCCCTAATATCAATTAATATCAATTGTATAGTTGATATTATTCAACTATAGTTAATATTATTCAATAACTGATATTTAATAATATTCAATAACTATACAGCTGATATTATAACTGTTATTGAACTATATTTCATCACAGCAGGGGTGTATTCTCTCACTTTGACATTTGATGGAAAGTTATGTGGTTAAATATTCTTAGGCATAGGCGTCTTCTGCTCCTTATTGTTGCGAGCTCGACCAGCTTTTAAGCTACCTATAGATATTCACCAGAAGATATGGTACCCTCAGTATCTTCATGGTTCGGATCCACTGTATTGCAGTAATTAATATCTCTATTGCAGTGAAAACTTCAATGAAGCATAGGAATTTACATATTCTTTTTTCAACCTTCGCTCATTCGCATGGTTGTGCCTATTTGAGGATGCATTTTTTTGGATGCTAACTACCGACATTGTAGTAGTTTTTTTAAACATGCGAGTTTGATTATTACAATGTGTAGTCATGAGTAGGGGTGGAAAGTCAAATTTTGGTCTGACATCGCACAATTCTCGACGTTATTAACACAATTCATAGATGACACATAATGCACGACACGATTAACACAATTCATAGATGACACAATGCACGACACATACAAGTATGTAATGTTTTTGTATTGGATTGAGTCTCTGAAGAAATTAATGGAAATCTATTTTCATAAATTTGTCTTTCTCAAATTATTTTGTCAAATGTTTTTGTTTATAAGAGCTTACACAACCAACAGATGCCCATGAACATCCAAGATTTCACAATATGGTTTCTATGTTACCATACCGATAAATGCTGCATTTATATGTTATAATATGGTTTCTATGTTACAATATGATTTCACAATATGATTTCTAGCTTACACGATCGATAGATGCTGCATTTATACCTCTTATTGAAGTTTCTCCTGTTAGAAACCATGCTATAGAAGTGGCTAAGGTTATGCAGTGCCACGACGACATGGAGGGTGGCTTCCTATTTTTATCTCATTATAATTTGTAGTTGTTTGATAACAGGGGTGTTTCATAGTGACATATTTTAATTTACTCTTTATAATATTATTTAAATGAGAAGTGAGGGTTCATAATCTTTTATCATCATTTGAATAATTTTATCCCCTGTTTGTTTTGTGTTTAGGAAAATTTACAACAGAGATCAATTAAGTCAACCTAAGGAACTTAATCCTCAATATAAGATTAGTAGTTCATGACTTGGAATGGAAGAGGTCCATAAGGCAATTTCTCCACAAGGCAATTTCTCCTCAATATAATATTAAGTCAGCCTAAAGTTTTTCTACCATGTTGGTTTAATTTAGAAGAGGTCTATAAGGAAATTTATCTACAAAAAAATAATCCACTTGGGATAGTTTTTTGAACAAGAAGGTCTTACACCCTTCATTGCTTCTTGATATATTTCCTAGATTTATGTTATGTAACATGATTTATGAAATACCCCCTTTAGTTTGTATTAAAAATCATGATTTATGATTGTTTTGTGAAGAGTTCATCTTCCATTTTACATCTTCAAAAATGTATAAAGGAGTTTTAACTATATTTGGAATTTCAGTTGATTATGTTTTAACTACAGGTCCTATTTATGTACAGGTCTTATCTACACACCTCATGTCTTATTTACTTACATCGTTGTTGATCGCTGATGATGCCAAGTCCGTACAAAGTCTGTAAGTAAATTAATTCATTTTATATGTTTCGGGTATAATGAATGTTATAGAGTTTTTAGTGAGAAAGCAGAGTAGTGTCTAAACATGCCTAAGAATCTTTGAATTTTTGATAATTAAATAAATGTATAGTCGACCACTATTCGTGATTTGACCACAACACCACCTTCGATCCCACTCTCTTCAGCTTTGCTTCCACCAATCAAGATGTAAGTCTGCACTATAGTTGCACCGAGATTCCAGTTCAAATGCCACAACAGCTTCCATATCAGTTTAATTAACACCGAGTTAGGCACGTGCAACCACCATGTAATTGTTCCTGTTAATGAAAGGTGGAGTCAGGCTTTAGGTAGTATTTTGGCTTCAATGGATGATTTAACAGCAGCTCTCCGTAGCGGTTTCGGGTTGGAGTGGCATCAAATGAAACCAGATGCCAGCGATGCGAAACATCGAGTGGGCAGTGTGGTTCCAGTTAGACTTTATTTGGTTGTTATTGTGCGGATCAGCCATTTCCACTCACCTGTAGCACCTTCAGATGTGGTACGTCTCTCAACGAACTTTTTCATCAAATATAGTTTATTTTTTATTTTTCTTTTGGAATCACACTGCGGAGAATCCTCATAACATATAATTTCCCCACGTTCCTTGCTTCATTGTTTTATGTAATTACTGATATCTGCATAAGTTTATTACCATTCTCAGTAATATTTATATCCTTTGGTGGAGTTGATGTAAAAGAAATAAAAGAAAGCTCAAGGCTTGACAGAGCAAGTGTGTTTGCCAAACAGGCTGCTGCAGTTGCATTGCATCTTAAGAAACCAAGTAAGTGTGTTGAGGCTGATATAACTAGGGGATCCACCATAGGCTCTCAGGCTCAATCTAAATAGGATGCTTCTACTACATCTTCCAAAAACTACACTTTCAAGAAAGGTATCTGATTCCTTTTTCTACAATTTCATCCATGCATATATTTAGATATTAGTACTTCTGGTGTGGTCTCAACCCATCCCACCCCAACCTCCCCTCATAACTCCAACAAAACCTCCCCTCATGCCCTTTTATACAGTTAATCATTAGGTTTACTTCTTTATGTGCTTGGATTTACTATTAAAAGTTTAATAATGCAGTGAGTTTTGTTGATTTGCTATCCGTGGCCATTATTTAAGTTCAATTTATAGTAGTGTTACCATAAAAGATGTTAGGATCAGATCCCACATTGTACTAATAATATATGTATTATGGTACACATATTTCAAAGAGTTTATGCATTATGGTACACATATTTCAAACAATTACCTGTTTTTATTTGATCTGATCTGATAGCACATATATGATCTTATCACACACATATTTGATCAGAGGTTAGACAAATTTTCTTATCTGATAACATATATCCGATCTGATCATGATGACATCAATGTTAAGGAATATGCATATACTATGGTGACATATTGCATGTTTACGAAGAAGCTCTCGCCATCAAGTCAAGTTGAAAGTTTTACATTTTCACAGTCGTGCAGAAGGTGTGTCTTAATTCCAACTTAAGTGTTTTCATTTTATTTTTTGAATTTATGAACCATCTATAGAAAGTGAGATTTTTATGTCCTAAACCCAAGTACTGTTTTGAATCTCAATATTGGGTAGAATGCGAATATTGGTTGGGGGGAGGTAGCGGTTGTTGTTTGACTGGGTGCAAGGAGGTGGTGCTGGATTTAGACAGTAGACGTACAACATTTTTTGTCAAAATAAGATTGCTTAGAAATTTTAATCTGCGATTCATGCGTATTTATTTACAAATACTTTTTTTTATGATGTATTTATTTATTTATTTATAATTCGTTTTCTTCATTTACGAGCTTGGGGGTTTTCATGAGTTCTTGGAAGGCCTCAATGAAAATAGAGAGTTTTATTTCACGAGTTTGGGAATATGACCAACATGTATGTAGAAAGAGACGGTCTCTGGTGTTGAGTAAGGATTGTGAAAACAGAATTTGTACATTTTTCTTCACGAGGCATTGAATTCAAATTTATCCATGAAGGTTCCCTACAGTATGTGAACCAGTACTTCTGTTCTGTAGTAATCATGTTTATATTTCATTTTGCAGGTGTGTCTGCTTCCTATATGGGTTTGAGCTATCGTTTTCAGATTTAATAACGATTTTTGGTTTCAATTTTATGAGCTTCAAATATGAGTAGTTTTCTAATTAGTTGCGTTTTACTATTTTGCAGATCTAACTAATATTGGGTTTCAACATCCAGGCAGATCTAACTATTATAGCTATTTGATTTTAATTTTATTTTGGGTCGCATTAACATATTCTTTTATTTAACAACAATATTTTTTACCTGGGTGGCCTCATTTGAATAAACAGGGAGATTATTTACCGTGGTTGGTACAATCCCAGCGTGACATAAACGACATATTAGACAATTAGTGTGTGAGCTTAGCCGTGTATCAATGCAAGGAATATGAAAGGCATGGTTATATTAGGAAGTAATCTTAAAGTTTGATCTTCTTGAAACTCATTCAGACAAACAGAAGTGAGTTTGATCTGGGAGTGGACATATGGCTGTTGCCAAACCCGTGTGATCTGTTTTGCATATCTTTTAGGGTACCTAAGTTCATTTTTGAGGAGCTAACAAAGTGAGTTTTTATTTTTAATAGAAAACCCCCTTTGCATATATTCCCAAATGTATTTGACATCATGATCTAGAGTACAAAAATGATTTAGGGATGTGATTATAGGATATTTGAGAACAAACCCCTTTTATTGTTTAAATTTCTTTTCTTGGTATGCAAAATTAGCTCTTATGTGATGAAGATATTGAGGGACAGAAATCCTCTAAAGTTGAAGAGCACGCATTTGAGGAGTCATTTACAAAAATCTGCACGGCAAACAGTCTGCAAAAGCAGTGGTACAGTAGTAAGTTCCTTAATTAAAAACTAAAGAAGCTTTTTTTTAAATTTGTTTGTTTATTAATGTTTTGTCGAATACCCAAGTTTCTAAGGACAAATCTCTGAAATAATACTTTTGGGTGCATGCAGGGGCGTGGGTTAATGGGAAGAGTTGGGGGGTTGGGGAGCAGATGTGTGCATATGGGAGTTGTTACACTGGGGAGTTCAAGTGTGGGGTTAAGTTTGGCATTGGCTGCTACCATTTCAGAAATGGAGATTGATATGTTGTTGAGTAATTTGGAGATTGAAATGGAGAACGTGATTCACCTTCACCGGGTGGACGAACAAGTGAAAAGAAGTGACGGGAGCAAACGGAGCCGTGACTTTCGCTAGAGTTGTAGCTCTCAAGGAAGTTCAAAACCAGACCAGTGGCAAATTTTGCTACACTGGTGTATGAGATTTGAAGTCGCCTTTGTCAAAATGTAAAAAAAATTACTAAAATTTCTTATGTGATACAAGATGAGACACCCCATTGAGAAAAAGTTTATCGTTTAGTTGATGACCTTTCTAATTTGCTACAAGTGAAAGATTTCTTGGATGTCAAACCTGTAGCAGAACTTTTCGAGAATCCAACCTTCCAATTTTTGCTCTAGATTTTGCATATGCATTAGAGTGAGCTCTGTTAGTGCTGGAATTCACATTATTATATATAAATATGCACCAAGTTAATGAAGTGCCCAAACTTTTTAGGAAGCTCTTTCAGATCATTCATTGTCAAAGTCTGCAAATTATAGAGCTTTGTGATGTTTCCTGATAGTGCATGAATAAGTCTTTGAGCTGTCAAGATATGTTACGAGATCCAATTCAAGATATCTCACGAGAATACCTAACATAGTATTATATTAGATTGTATAATTATTGCCTTTTCTGTCCATCTATCACTTATGCTCTCATTCTATTTCTTCCCATATATACATTCATATAAAAAAAAATTATCCTTTTTAACATTTTGAGCTTATAATGTTCGTTCTGTATCGACAAAAACAGTTTATTGGTTGTGTTGACTGTTTTAAATGCTTGGATTTGTTATTACATGTGTAGATGTACATTTCTATTTTATTTAAGATATCTTTGTTATACCCAACCTTCATGAAGAATATATTTGTCCCCTCAATTTTTTACAAACTATTTAATGATTTGCTTATTTTATTTAATTGGTTATACTTTGGTGAGGCAGATTATGTATAGCAGAAATTGATGTTATTGCCAATAAAGCATCTTCGACCAAAAATGTGGTTGCTTCTAAGCTTGGCTATGGAGGAAAAGAGAACACTGGATCGAATAAAATGCCCAAAGAGGTAAATGCTTCTAAGGTAGCATCAACCACTGATATGCAGAGAAGTAGCTATACTGGGGCTATCTTATCTACAACTTTTGCAATTGCAGATAAAGCAGCCTCAACCAAAAATGTTGTAGCTTCTAAACTTGGCTACGACGGGAATGATTACTCTGTTGTTATGTGTGAGCACTAACTGGCCATTGAATGTTAGTCTGATTCTTGATCCTGTATCCACTGGATCATTACGGTTAGTGGACCAGACTAGCATTTTTTCCTCGATTCTGTCAAAATAAATTCCAGCAAGGTAGAGACCGGTAGAGAGGAGGGGGTAGAACCTGAAGTCGAAGTCCCCACATGGGGATATTTTGTGCGAGTTTTGAGTTGTGTTTCATGTTATATTCTTTATTTTTAGTTTAAAACAAGTGTTGTGGAATTTTATTCATCTTAGTTGACTGAAGAGTTGGTTTCATTGGGGATCAATCTATTTTGGGTTTATGTAAACGTTTGTTTCAATATGATGTGGATATGAAAAAAATAGATATAATGTATATAATTTTTAAATTGGTTCGTGATGTAGAAAAGTAACAATAGTGCGATTGCTCAAATGACATTTTTTGTCGTGTCGGCTACCTTTATTTATAATTTCTTAAATGATGTGTCGGTTAATTGAGTGGTCATATTGATAATCACAAATATTCCTCAATTTTTGTTTAGGTGTGGTTGTTGGTTGCGGTGTTTGTGGTGGCCTTTGTGTAGCAAGTACAAGTGCGAATGCTGGGGGTAAATTCATCTTCGTGCCTTCAGGCACGATGTTATGCTTTTTAAAATTATCAACGTGCCTTCAGGCACGGGCATACCCTAGTATATATATATATATCCAAACCTCATTTTTCTGATATTGTCTTATTTTTAACGGTCCGCGCTAGCGGCATCCAATCCCCACCACCACCCACCCCCTTTATCGGAGCTCCAACATCCTTCATCAGAGCTCTGATTTGAGGTGGCATGGGATGTCGATGTAACATTTTCACAAACAGTAACATTTGTTATTTGTGAAAATATTACAGAGATAAACCTAATCCAATGCTACCCCTACTCACCTCAAACTCGAGCTCCGGTGTATCCAAACCCCATTTATCCAATAATCTCTTATTTCCTAAGGTCTGCGCCAGCGGCACTCCATGTCACCCCAAATCAGAACTCTGATGAAGGTTGTTGGAGCTCCGACAATTGGGGTTGGTGGTGGTCAGGATTAGATTCAGAAAAAAGAGATTTGGATCCACCGTATATATATATATATATATACTGTGTTATAACACAGTAAATGTTAACGTTTGTAAAAATGTTATAGATATAAACCTAACCCAATGTCACCCCTACTCACCCCAAATCGGAGCTCCAGTGGATCCAAACTCCATTTATCTAATATTCTCTTAATTTCAGAGGTCCGCGCAAGCGGCACACTATGCCACTACTACCCACCTAAATCATAGCTCTGATGAAAGTCGTTGAAGCTTCGACAATGGGGGTGGGTAGTAATGGGGATTGAATGTCGCTAGCGTAAACCTGTAAAAATATGGTAATTTAAAAAAAAAGAGGTTTGGATCTACCGTGTATATATATATATATATATATATATATATATATATATTATGTAATATTAACTCAGTAAATGTTACTGTTTGTGAAAATGTTATATATATTGTGTAATATTAACTCAGAAAATGTTACACTTTGTGAAAATGTTATATATATAGAACTATTTCATAAATATATTAACACAGTAAATGTTATTGTTTGTGAAAATGTCACAAATATAAAACTATTTCATTTTCTGGTGTATACAATAAAGTTTAATATCTATGATATTTTTATAAACTATATATATATATATATATATATATATATATATATATATATATATATATATATATATATATATATCCAATATGCTCCTATTTTTAAAGTTTTGTGCCACCCCTACTCACCCCAAATCGGTGCTCCAAATGATCCCGATTCCATTTATCCAATCTTATTTTCAAAGGTCCGCGCCAGCGGCACCCCATGACATTCCGGTCGATCCAAAACCCATTTATTCAAAAGTCTCTTATATTCAAAGGTCCGCGCCAGCGGCACCACATGCCACCCTTACTCACCCCAAATCGGATCTCTGACGAAGGTCGTTGAAGCTCCAATAATGGTGGTAAGGATTGGATGTTGTTAGCGCGAACCTTTAAATATAAGGTATTTTTGAAAAAAGAGGGTTTGGACCCACCGGATATATATATATATATACTGTGTAGTATTACCACAGTAAATGTTACTGTCTGTTTGTGAAAATATCACATATATAAAATTATTTCATATTCTAGTGCATACAGTAAAGTTTACTGTTTGTGTAAATTTTTTTCTTTGGAATTTTATAGCCTTCATGGATCTTGATTGATAAATCTCGTCGAGCAGATTTCAAAAATAGTAATTTTGTGAAAAAACGGATTTGTGAATCAAAAGTTATGATCATTTGAAGATTAAAAAAAAAGTTCGACCACTTATGTAACTTCCTTAGGGAAGTTACGGATTGTTGGTTTTAAAAGGGTAAAATTGTGAAAAAAAGTTCCAAAAAATTAGGAGTAGGACTTATATGTAAGGGAAAAACATGGTGGGACTAGAATGTATATAAGAAAGTCTAATAGGATCTAAACGTAAATGCCCCGAAATAAAATAGCGGAGATCCAATTTGAGTTTAAAGAAATGCATTTTAAACATGAAGTCGACATAACTGAGTTATTACAACGAGAAAAATATAGTAAAATTATTAGATAATTATCCATAACTTTCATTAGTTATTGAAGCAAGAAGTTCTGAGAGGTACTCTTGATCTTTACAAACCCTTAATCAAGAGAAACACGGGCCACACAGGCTGAAATAGCTACGCCAAAATGATAAAAATGATCTTTACAAGCTATAATTTTCTCAATAATTCTATATGCAGAAAAATAATACAAAATATACCAAATGAAACAAAAGAGAACATTTTTTTCTAGTCAGAACAGAGAATATACCCATAAAAGGAAAAGACCAAAATAAAAAAACTCTGAAAAAATTAGAGTATAGTTTTATAAGCGTGCCAGATTGTTTTATAAGCATACTCAAATTTATAATTTGGCACGGTTTTAAACCGTGACAAAATTTTCAAGTAATAAAAAATTTATTTGAAAACAAATCAAAAAAATAAGCAAATACCAAATCTGGTAGGAAAAATATTTATTATTTGCAAAACAAAATTAAGAAAATTCACAAATTGTGAATATCGCACATTGTTGATAAACTAATGTACATACAAACTTCAAAATATTACAAGTCTTAATAGTTCACAGACCAAAAAAAAATTGGGCAAAATTTTTTGTATTTTTTGGACATTCTAAAACCTTCTAATACAAAAATTATTAATATAAAGTCCCCGCACGGCCACAAAATATAACAATAAAATTACAAAAGCCCGCACGGCCATAAAAGTTAACAATAAAACTACTAAAGCCTGCGCAGCCATAACACAACAAATAGAATCCTAAATATTAACGACACTAAATAAATAACCCCTTGTTGTAAACCATTGACTTCTTCGTGTGTTCCACGTGGATAAAAACTAACGATTGAATGTTATCCTGCAAAGAAATAGGATGCAAAAAAGATATGATATTAGTGACCAAGTTAATTTAAAAAACATCGTATTCAAGCTGAAAAATTACATATACGAGTTACAATTATTATTATATTCTCAAACTAGAAGTCTCGTGACTACGTGGTCAATTCATTCGAGTTATATTAGTCTCATGCGAGGTGTTAGTGCCTCTTACGGGGCCGTTTGGGGGTTGGTTTGAGTTCTCACCCTTTAACGGCATGTTTTTAAGCCTAAATTAAATATTTTCAAATTATCGTCATATTCTCAAACCGAAAGAACAGTGACTACGCGGTCAATTCCCACGAGTTACATTGGTCCCGTATGAGGTGTTCATGCCTCTTACGGGACCGTTTGGGGGCTGGTTTGGGTTTTCACCCTTTAAAGGCATGTTTTCAAGCGTAATATAGATATTTTCAAATTTTCGTCATATTCTTAAATCGGGAGACCTGTGACTACGCGGTCAGTTCCCACAAGTTATATTGGTCCCGTGCGAGGTGTTCATGCCTCTTACGAGGCCGTTTAGGGGTTGGTTTGGGTTTTCACCTTTTAACGGCATATTTTTAAGCGTAATATAGATATTTTCAAATTATCATCCTATTCTCAAATGGGGAGACCCATGACTACGCGGTCAGTTCCTACAAGTTATATTTGCCGGGCCATTTGGGGGCTAATTTGGATTATCACCCTTTAAAAGCTTATTTTTAATCCTAAGTCTAGATATTTTCAAATTATGGTCATATTCTCAAATCGAGAGTTCTGTGACTACGCGATCAGTTCCTACGAATTACATGAGTCCCGTGCGAGGTGTTCGGACCTCTTACGGGTCCGTTTGGGGGATGATTTGGGTTTTCACCCTTGAACAACTTATTTTTAAGCCTAAGTCTAGATATTTTCAAATTATCGTCATATTCTCAAACCGGGAGTCTTGTGACTACCCGGTCAGTTCTTACGAGTTACACTGGTCCCTTGCGATGTGTTCATGCCTCTTACGGGACCGTTTGGGGGTGGTTTTGATTTTTCACCCTTTAATGGCATGTTTTTAAACCAAAGTTTAAATATTTTCAAACTATTGGCATATTATCAATCCGGGAATCCCGTGACTAAATGATCAGTTCCTATGAGTTACATTGGTCCCGTGCAAGGTGTTCATGCCTCTTACGAAGCCGTTTGGGGGTTGGTTTGGATTTTCACCCTTTAACGGCTTGTTTTTAATGTTAATCTATATATTTTTAAATTATCATAATATTTTCAAACCAGGAGTCCCGTGATTACACAGTCAGTTCCTGTGAGTTACATTGGTCTCGTGCGAAGTGTTTGTGCCTCTCACGGAGCCGTTTGGGGACTGGTTTGGATTTTTGCCCTATAACGGCATGTTTTTAAGCCCAAGTCCAGATATTTTCAAACTACAGTCATATTCTCAAACTGAGAGTCTCGTGACTATGCGGTCAGTTCCAACAAGTTACATTGGTCATGTGCGAGGTATTCATGGTTCTTACGGGACCGTTTGGGAACTATTTTGGATTTTTTTCCCTCTAACGGCATGTTTAAATCTAGATATTTTCAAATTATTATCATATTCTCAAATCGGGAGTCCCATAACTACGGGATCAATTCTTACGACTCACATTGGTCCCGTGAGAGGTGTTCGTGCCTCTTACGGAGCCATTTAGGGGTTGTTTTGGGCTTCTTCCCTTTAAAGGCATGTTTTCAAGACTAAGTCTAGTGATTTCCAAATTATCGAGGTCCTACGAGTCACATTGGTTATTGTTTTTGGAAATTGGTTCTAACGTCATGTTTTCAAGTGTAAATAATTATTAATTTGATCAATAAGTTTTCTAAACATATTACAAAGTATTTGAGAGATTACGATCATGATTACTTTTGCTTGTCCTGGGTTTTGCTGAGAAGGTTTAATATGCTTGCTTATTTTTCCAGTTATTCATTTCTCGTTGTGACAAACAGTCGATGCCTTGGTATTTCAAGGGGGTCGTCCCCTCTCACGGAGAGTAAGAAGAGATATTTGGGCTTAACTGTGTTACTTTTGGAACTTGTATATTTTGGGTCTACAATGATAACTGTGTTCCCAAGTGCAAAACCATTATTTAACTAAATAAAAACTATTCATTATATGCATGGACATGGAAATTAATATTTCATAATTATGTTATATGTTACCTTGATGAATTCTTGATCAAATATAACCTCTGCCTCAAAATTTGGGACTGGATTTCCAACTAGTTGAAGTTCACCCTCTGCAAAATGATTAGAAAATTCAACATGAGCACCAAAATAACATACCAATAGTATCTACTAAATCAATCAAATGTAACTATACTATCCAAGTAACCCGTATTAGCACAAACAAGAGGGGGAAATACAAATTTTAAAGAATTCTAACTTAACAAATAATATCATTATGAACTCGATAATAGTTCATAAGAATTCATAAGATTTATAAAAATAGTTCATAAGAATAGAATTAGTGATGCGGCCGAATATCAGCCCTACCATAGACCATCAAGTAGCTAACAGCTGTGCTTAATCAGACAGATGCCAATTTCCATGGACTAGGAATTGACAGAAAAAAGAAAAGGAGAAAAGCACAACCTGAATGACCACAGGAATGCACCCCTGCAAAACACTATCTTCCATTCGACTGCTCCACCCATCTCCAGGCATAACACCGCAAAAAACAGAACTTGCCAAGTCCTCGTGATAATTATCAAAACATAGAGGGGTCACAATCATGTCTTTTGCATGTTCATCCTTTTCGCCATTTTTGGATCCACCTGGAGCAGCAAAATCACAATTAGAGAGGCAATACATTAGAAAAAGATATATATGTAAGAAATTTAGAAAACATTAAACATAAACACTATTGGAACTCATCCATACAAAAAGATCCCTGTTCATTAGAGATAGATATTCTTCATTATGAAGTTCAATGATGAACTCCTTAAAATAATTCAACATTTTCTAATAGTATAAAAACATAGTTTGAGGACGACTCTTGATGTCAACTCCAGATCAATCGCTTCCCTTTCACAGGAATTAAACGAAGGGAAGAATCTAGGGAACACCTATCGAGGACTTCTTGTTTAATTTTTTAGTTTTTTTCATTATGAGTTTACGTTTTAGTTTTCTTAAAGATTACTTATGTTTCTTTGACTGCTTTTATCTTTTTATGGTTACTTATGATGCAGAATATGGATTCCCTGGGTGAGAGGATATTAGTTAGAGTGGGATAATGTCCCGCTCTCCACGAGGGCTGCCTTGGTAGGTGCTGGTCTTCGAAAGGTGGCAGGGGCGAGGGGTGCAGCACCTCAGCGCTGCCATGGTTCATAGGAGTCACTACCAGGCCCAATAGGGCTGAGGCCAGTGCCTGGATGGCTTGTATGTTAGCGACGGTTGCTTCGGCGATGGCTTGATATGTTTCAGCACGAAAATCAGGCAACATCTTGGCAAGACTTGTGTGCTTAATTTCTTTTTCTATATTCTTCACTTCCAAAAAACTAAAAAAACCTATGCATTTACCAATCATAACAGTTTGTCAGATGAATGGAACAAAAATGCTAAGACAAGTAAAGCCTGAAAATAAAGTTCAAGAGTATGTAATGTTTATTAGTCATCAAAGAAGTAGTACAATAAAAAAGTGTTTGTAATGTTAAAAAAGTCAATATACAGCAAAGTTTATCGATTTTTAAGAGTTGTGCTGTAGTGTTGACTAACACTTGAGGAATATTTATTCCTGGAATGAATCAAGGGACAAAAAAGGAATGATTCAAAAGTAAACGAAAACTAATATACAAAATAATATTTCCTTTCCTTTACCCCTGCCTAGATAATTGAGGGTGGATTGAAGGATTAATTTTACTATACATCAGAAGCAAAAATTCAGAATAAAAAAGATAATTGAGGAATAGAAAAATAATATTACCGTCATCCCAAATTGATAGTCGCTATTTGAAAATGACGGCTCACAAGGACGCACTCAATCCTGTCTAGAAGATTTCTTGGGCTGACTCCTGAAGCTAGAAGACCGCCATGGACCAAGATCAGTTAATGATGAAAACTAAAAAATGATGAAAATAACTTAGTTCAAAACTTTAGCTCTGCTCTGTTAAATAAAATTAAAAGGAATAACACAAAAAAATGTGAGGCTCGGAGGGAGAGAGAAAATCGATGTTGGTTCTAATGTTGTTCAGATATTTGTTTTGTGTTCGGTTAACATCAAAACTTTCTGGGTCCGATGTTCGGTTAAAAATGTCGACATACGTTGATACCTCCATTTTAAATCCAAAAAGGCACATTAGTACACTGAATATTGCAAATCTTTGAGATAAACAAAAAAAAGTTAGTTCAGGAAACAAAACAAAAAACGCAAAAATATCTACTGAAAGTTATCTTGGTTTGTAAAAAATGAAACTCAAACACTAAAACCAAATATGGGAAGTTAAAACCCCATAAACACAAAAAAAATATGGGTTACTTTAATAGCACAATAAACACAACCAAAACCAAATTTCTCTTGCAGGACCATAAATCTCCCATACAAATATACTCAGTACCAGAAATGGGCATAGTAGGAACAAACAAACATATAGAGAAATAATTATAGATTTACAATCTAACATAGTGTTTCCATACCTAGATTTACAGTTCAATTCACAATCCAACTTAGTGTTTTCATACCTAGATTTACAATCCAGGGGGGGTCTACCTCCATCTAACACCTGTAATCCAAACAAAAAATAAGAAAAAAGTAAAACACACATTTAGGAATTCTATCAAACACCTGAGAGAAATACCTTAGAACATACACAACATACCACTTCCGAGGTCTGTGTAATTCCTGTAGAAATGAACAGAAACAACAACATAACTGCAACAAAGAAGAAAAAAATGAACATTAAACTATTAAAATCCTCAACTACTCAAACCCCTAACACATCCTACCTAAAAATGTGTAGAAGAAAGAGAAAATATTACCTCATGTCGTGGATGATTGTAAACACGCAAACCATCCAAATCCAAATGTCACTGATCAGATCTTCCCGTACGCCTTTAATTACCTCATGTCGTGAATGATGGAGGCACCGTGGTCGATGGAGGAGGCATGAATGATGGAGGCTCCGTGGTTTTGTGGATGATGGAGGCGCCGAGGATGATGGATTGGGGGAGAGTGAGAGAGACTTAGGTTAGATTGAAGCTGAGGAGAGAGAGAGACTTAGGTTAGTATGAGATTGGTCCCGATTAAAAATTGGGTTTTTTATTTTTTTAATTAAACGTCCCCATATTTGACACTGTTTTAAACCATGCCAGATTATGATTAAACAGCGCCAGATTCTGGCACGGTTTAAAACCGTGACAAAATATCCTTGCCTCAGCATGCTAGATTAGCATTTTTGGTGTAGTGCAATGGAAAAAATCAATTTGCAACTGGTAGCTCAATTAAAGTAATCAATAAAAAAATCAAAAGCACAATTAGGATAAAGGAAACTCAACTCAACAATTTGGCCTAAAAAGATATACCAGTGCCATCTAGAATATGTGACACCCCGCCTAATTAAATACCGGGCGATCACTCCTTTATTAAATTAAATCAAGGTCAACAGTTGGTTCATTCTCAGCATCACTGTCGATAAAAATAATTTTTCCAATTTACACCCTAAATAATTAAGCTAAGTGTCAAAAACATTTTTCATACGAACTTCCAATTTTTAATTAAAGAAAAGATTTTTATTAATACAAAACAACATTTCTACAATAGAGAATCACACCACGAAATTTAAATAAAACCATACATTCACCAAACGAATGACAATAATATAAAACTAAAATCATAAACCATCCTGAAACAAATCCCATAAACAATACTGGAATAACTGAAATATAAAAATCCCCAACAATAAATGAAATGATGAAAAGGGCGACACGTGCCCCATAAATGAGAGTAATAAGGGTGGAGTCAATGACAGAAGCCGTCTACTCAAGGGACCTGCAACTCCCACCTAAGCTGCAGCTCGTTCTTCTCAAAGAATCCTAAGCAAGACGCCCCTGTGGCTGGGCACCTGAAAATATACATATATATATACACAAGAGAGAGAGAGAGAGAGAAGGAAACGGGTCAGGGCCCGAAAGTGTTTGATTTTAAAATACGTTAAGCAAGTATTTAAATGAATACAGGCCAATGCAACATCATATTAGTTCGTCTCTCTCTTGAGAAATTACTCACCTCTCTTCTAATGTGCACTCCTATCGTACTAACCTTCCCAATGGTTCGTTTATCTTAACTTATTCATATGTATACAAAACCGGATGATGACAATGTTTTATAAAAAATATAACTTTCAATCTGAAGTACTCCTCTCGTTTTAGCTTCATTAAATTATAAGGTTTCTCAGTGTCTTCTCATATTTTCACAAAATAAATATTTATAATTGCGTCAACAACTAAGTCCCACTTAACACATTATAGTAGGCATATTAAAGTTTATCACCATATATATATATATATATTAACTACTCGAATAATATATATACAACAGCACCCCAACTAATTTATGGTGCGGGCATACTCTGCTATCCAGTCCCCGTATCGTTCACACAAAGGGAATACAAGTTCGGAATCGCTCTCGAACTGTATTAACATAAACAAAACAACGTTGAGGCGAAGCATAGATTCCAAGTCCAAGAGGTCAGTACATACCCACACGTCTCTTAGGACCGTCCGACTATCAATCTAATAGCCCGTACCTAGGATCTCTATCTTCTAGGGTACAAATCGATATCCCCCAAAGGCATCACAGGATACGATTGTCCCAGCGCGGTAACCTCAGGGATAGCAAGTAGCGCGGGTACGTTTTTCACATGAATATAATATATGTACACACAATATATAAAGATACCCATTCTATTATATTAATATAGGTTTCTCTCGTAACCCATAGTCATAACATTCATCTTTAATTTCCCATCATAATGATTACGTATAAGGTTTCGTCTCTAACCTTAACTCGAAGAGTTTTCTCACTCATTACCTAATACTCATGGGTTATAACCTTACAAATCTAAAATTCAGTAAATAACTTTATTTGATTCCAACGTAACTCTCTTACGCACCTCACCCTTAAGTTTCATAAATCTAACAACTTAAAGTAAATATCCCATAATTACCCTCCTCGTTGAAGATTAAAGGTTCTAACATAGGTCCATATACCCTACTGGTCCTCAATATCTCCCAAATCATTTTATTTAGAAAGCCCAAGGTTTATTCCACGATAAATTAATTCAACTAACTAAACAAGGGAAATAATAGGCTGTCAGGGAGGGTCGATCGATCGACGTCTGGGGGTCGACCGATCGAACCTTCGATCGATCGACGCTCTAGGGTCGATCGATCGATCGAGCAGGTCTGTGAAAATTCTGCATAAATTGCAGTGACGGGATTGCGTAAGTTTCTTCATCAAAACTCATATTTTCCAACTCTAATTGACCCAAAAAGTCTACTGTTAGCATCCTAACATAATTCCAGGTATCTTTAACGATTAGCATGCGTATATACATCAATAAACATGGTTAAACAACCTAATATTTCATCTAATCATCAAGAACCCTACAGTTTTCTTAACCTTTGTTCTAATCAGTTTTCTCCAGAAATTCCTTCTAACAAATCATCATAATTTCGTGGGTTAAACCTCTACTTCACATCTTAATTTCCAGAATAAGGTTCATATGATTTCTACATGCAAATCCCTATTAAAATTTGGTTTTCTTCCATGGATTATACTCTTAATCATTCCTACACTAACATGATTATTGAACCAACGAAAATAGGCAAGTTAAACACTTGCCTGGGATTTCAGAGGTCTGGTTTCCTGCTGATATTGGTGTGGCTGCGTTCTCCTCCTCGCGATCTACGCGTTGGTGGTGACGGTGGTGCAAAATGTGGTGTTTTTGGCCTTGAATCACCTAGCAAGGTCTCTCCTCTCTTCTCCACTAGCCGTCTTAGGGTTCTGAATGATCTAACCCTAAAAGGCTGACTTAAATGGCTGCTAAGGATGGCTGAAATTCGTGGGTTTAATTACCCTAATATGTAAAATGACCAAAACGCCCTCCCGGGTCACTAATTAAGCCTAAAAACATCCCGAGACCCAAACTAAACCCCCGGGTACACTTTTCTGACTATCTCGACCCTTCCGGACGCGTTGGCGCACTCAAAACGACCATACGGACAACTTATAAAATATTCACTTTTTAATTAACATAATTAGTCCCGACGCGACACGAGCACGTCCCGACTTAATTTTTTTCGAAATAGTCATTTAATTCACTTATGACATTCAATATAACCAATATAACATATTACTATGCTCATTAGTAATATTCAACAATTTTTTTTCCATAATTACTAACTCTAGTAGTCACGTTAATAATTATAACATAATTAATTTCCGGATTTTTATTAAATAAATCCCCAAATTAAATATAGCATAAAAATACGGGGTATTACAGAATATTTTGATTGTTTTGGTTCTCCGTGCACTCGGCTTATCTAGATCATATTGGCCAACTGAGTCGACTTAATCATGAATAATTGAGTGATAAAAAAATTTAAGAGAATTAGTATGGTATAGAATTATTTTGATGCTTATGTTTCTACTCACATATGAGATGTTTTATTGTCCTCTTGGATGTCACCTGACCCACTCAATGCCCCCTTTAGAACCACCAAGTGTGCACTTGAGATTTCCCAAAGATATATCCCACACTTGAATAACCCCATCCAACTTCGAGATGCAAACAACTGTCCATCACGACTGAAGGCTAAACTAGATACAAAATTCTTATGACCTTGTAACTCAAAATCCCAGTCTCCTTGACCAATCTTGTGTGTGTGTATATATATTTAAATTATGTTAATGACACCCTTTTGTTTAAAAATTCCATTTAATGTCCAACGTACATTTTTAAGTGGTTTGCGTACTCCTAAATATGTGATATACCTGTGCAAAGCTTATACAATGTCATTTACCTTGCAACTGCACACGGTTCTAGGTAGCATTATTGTTGACAGGATTTATATTATTATATTTGGAAATCTAAAGTCTTATCTTGGCATTATATGTTTTGTCCATAAATCTTCAATTCATTACTCTTCAAACTTACTTTTATACACATTACAGAATAGTTGAAATACATAAATAAAAAACAGTGAAAAAATCCAATATACAGTGCACATATTTTTAAAAAATATTATTCTGTTTGGCAATTGATATGAAGACAATGAAACTATGCACTCACTCCTCCTAATTTAAGACTCTCTATTTGACTTTTTCGATTATTACTAATATACAAATCAATGACGAAGATAAAGACATTAGTTACCGTGACAAAGTCCATTGATATTCAACTAAACTGGAAAGGGGATTCTATATTCGAAACATCCTAAAATGGAATAGTGGACTCATAATTCGGGATAAATGGCATATTTTATAATTTATGTTTGGGGCTGATAAGTAATTTATATAAGAAGAAATGATATTTTTTTTGTTACATCAACTTCACCTGTTCTGCTTGCAGACTAGTGGGGCCAACTATAAATTAAAGGCTGAAGCATATGGTGCACTACATGTTCATAATGAAGTGCTCAACTCTTGTCAACTTCTGTTTTCTTTAATTGTACAGATGATACTAAGTGCTACCTACCTAGTTAGTCCTGTTGATTTTATTCCAAAATGTGCCTTATGTTATCCATGGTTATTTGGTTATATTTTTGTTGTGGACTTTTAGTAAGTAGCACTATTATTACATCATTCTTGCTTTGTGTGTAACTGTATAATGGTCTCTTGGATTATCTCGACACAATGCTCATTGTCTTCCTCGACATTACTGCTATTTATCAATCAATAATATATAGTCATCATGTAAGTTCGTTAACTGTCCACAGTCATGGAAATTTAAACCACTCCAAAATCTAAGGGAAGTGGGAATAATTTTTTTCGTAAAAGAATGCTGTATTTTTTTCAACCTATGGAGTTCGAGTAATTAGAGTTCATTAACTTCATTAAATGATTCATTCTTCCTTGTCAATCATTCCATCCTAAATTTAGCACAACTGAGTGATTTGTATAATACTCTCTCAATAATCTCCTCATTATTTACAATAATTAAAACCACTAAAAACATGCATCCCAAACAAATTTGAAAACTAAAAATAGAGGGTTGCCTGAATGGAGGTCATATAGATATCATATATATGAAGGTCCCGGAGAATTAATCTATAAAATATAATGTCAAATAGAAATATAAAACTTTGGTAAACACAAATTCATGAAAGTCATGATTATGGAGCAAACTTAGGCCACCAGGATTGACTTAGGATTTAGCAATTAACAAAATTATTCTAAATCTTGCAAAACATAACATCTCATTTACAAATGGCAAGCGAGATACCGGGGCACCCTCTTATTCCATGTCCAAATGGCAACAAATGAAAATACTGCCCCCTCACATCTAACTTTTTACCCTATTAACCTAAAAACCATCTCTGGCTCAAATTTGAGAGGATTCTCCCAATAATTTGGGTCTCTGTTGATGGCCCATACATTAACAAACAACCTGGATTTTTCTAGAATCTCAAAACCATGAATTGTACAGGATTCAGATGACTCTCTCACAATTATTGACCCTGTTGGGTGACGCCTTAGGGTCTCGTTCACTATTGCTTGTAGGTAGGGAAGTTTGAAAATTTCTGATTCTTGTACTAGTCTCCTCTTTCCAACAATCACCGAAAAAGTTTGCAATTAAATAAGAGTTGCTTGAGTTTTTCAATCATATGTATATTGTTGGATATTATGAATGCAAATACAGAAATGGAACTCTTTATATATCTCAAAAATGTCAACTTCAATACAACAATGTAATTTTTGAATAGTCACTATAAAACTTCAAGGCGTGATGTCACTTTCCTAAATACAGTATTTGCCCACACGAAGAATTTCGGTATACAAACGGGAATCAGTAAATCCGTACTCAAGATACAATGAAGCAATTGCACTGTCTGCAACTTGTATATTTGAAGACAGCCCTTGGATGTAGCAGCGAAGAACAGTCAATCAAGTTCTTATTCTGTTTATGTGCACAAAACAGAATAAGAGAATTTGTATCTCCTGAAAATTGTAAGAGAGTAATAGCATGGTCTGGAAATCTGAAACTGGTTTTTGTAATCAATGTAATTCCGTTTTTAGGCAGCCTTTATTTATAGATAATGAAAGGCTTCGTCTTCAAGAGTCATGACTGTTGAATTAACAGTCTTAAGTCATTTCCGAACAGGTATAATAATACCGAATCGGTTTTGCACGGGTCAACCAAAAAGTGACCGCGCCCGAGCTACCGCGATCCGACCCGGACGAATCCCGGCAACCCGCTACCACTGCGGCAGGCGAAGTGCAAAGTGCGCCACTAGCGCCTCTACAGCCCACTGCCCCGCACCCGCGCGCGCGCGTGTGCGTGTGCGTACGGTGCTTCGCACCGTATTGAGGTCTCTTGAATAGCCTCTTAAATGCTAGATGAATTAACTCTTCATCTTCCATTTGTACTTATTAAGTGTACAAATTCTTAACATTTTTCCAATGTGGGACTCAAAGGTTGCCCACCCCTTTTATAGCTTAGTGGTGACACTTATCTTTGTACATTTTCCAATGTGGGACACTATCCCCTTTTATATTTGGGTTAGCTTCCCACCTCTTCCACACACTTCCAATGTGGGACAAGCTCTTAAGGCTTTTACACCCAAAAAACTCTTACTCTCTTATTTTAAAAATCTCCAACATTCCTCCACCATTTTCAAAATAAGTTTTGTAAATCTTTGATTGTCTGTAAGACTGTGTATAAGCATTGGTGTCTCACGACTTGAACCAATACCCTGTGAAGGTTCGTCAAGGTTAACCATGAAAGTATAGTAGACTTGTCTTTGAACTATCAATCTATATTGATTATCCGGATTTGTCTTCACACACAAATCTTTTATTCACTGATTATCCATATAAGCCGACACATGTATTAGGCCTTGTGTCTGTACCTTGATTTCATGAGTGCTTTAGAGTCAAGCCCAGTTCTCATAGGAAGCGGCACCACTTCCACACTCATATAGGTAGATTATCATAGGTGTCCATGTAACTTAAAACACCATAAATCTATTAAGGTTAAACTCATCCTCTTTTATTATTCATTATATGTTCTAAGCACTTATCCTTGGGATGTTAAATTTTATAGTGCTTACAATCACGTCGTATGATGTACTTTAATCATTGAACTTGAGACTTGAATATATCAAGTTTCAAGTTGAGTTTCCATCAAGAGTGATTATCATTAATGGGCTTTAGTCCCATCCCTATTGATGTCTTAGACACCAGTCCTCTTGCAAGACCTTTTGTAAAAGGATCAGCTAAATTTTGACTTGATTTTACATAATCCACTGTGATTACACTATCTGTAATCATTTGTCTGACATAACTATGTCTCAGGCCAATATGTCTAGACTTTCCATTATACACTTTACTATAAGCTCTGGAAAGTGTAGACTCACTATCACAATGTATAGATATTGGAGGCATTGGTTTTGGCCAAACTGAAATTTCAATTAATGAATTCCTTATCCATTCTGCCTCTTTACTAGTTGCAGCTAATGCTACAAACCCAGCTGCCATAGTAGAGTCAGCTATACAAGTTTGTTTCTTTGATCCCCAAGAAACAGCTCATCCACCAAGAGTGAAAATCCATCCACTTGTTGAGGAATGATCCTCCCGCTCAGTTATCCAACTGGCATCAGAAAACCCTTCTAATACTGAAGGATATCCACTATAGTATATACCATAGTCCATAGTTCCTTTCAAATATTTTAATATTCTATTGACAGCATGCCAATGCAATAAACTTGGATTACTAGTATATCTACTTAATTTACCAATAGCATAAGCAATATCAGGTCGAGTACATGTCATGGCATACATTAAACTACCAATTACTCGTGCATATTCCAGTTGTGAAATAGCTCTACCATTATTAGGGATCATCTTTAGCTGTGGTTCAAAAGGTGTACTAACAGGTGTGCAATCAAACTGATTAAATTTCTTTAAAATTTTCTCAACATAATGAGATTGAGTGAGAATTATATTTTTATCTTTCCTTATTATTCTCATTCCTAATATGACATCAGCTACACCCATATCTTTCATATCAAATTTAGAAGACAAAAAACTCTTAGTATTATTAATGCTTTCTAAATCAGTACCAAGAATTAACATGTCCTAAACGACTATGTTCATTGATATTGAGCTTAAACATGCCCTCATACAAATATCCTTTGCCTACAAAGGTACCATTCTTAGTCAGAATAAATTTGTCTGACTCAAATACAAGCTTAAAGCCAAATTTGTTAAGAAGACTTCCAGAAACTAAATTTTTCCTAACATCAGGAACATGAAAAATATTGGTGAGGCTAAGGATTTTTCCGGAAGTGAGTTCGAGATCCACTGTCCCTTTGCCTTTAACCGCAGCAGTAGATGAATTTCCCATGTAGAGAACATCTCCTTCCACTGTTTCATAGGCAGAGAACAAGTTCTTGTCCTTACAAACATGCCTTGTGGCACCAGAATCAACCCACCAAGAGTTGTCTTCTCCAATCATATTAGCCTCGGATATCATAGCAGCAAATTTTTGCTTTGTGTCTGATGTCCCTCCTTTTTCCTTTAGTTTCTTGAACTCACGACAATTCTTCTTGAAGTGACCTGGTTTGTTGCAATGAAAACAATTTCCTTTCTTCTTTTTGTTTGCTTTAGAATTATTTGAAAAATTCTTCCGCTTGTTATTTTTTCCATGATTGCCATATTTTTGCTCCTTTCCTTCCTCCACCACATGGACCTTAGAAACAGAATTTTCTTGTTCCTCTTTACCATCTAAAATTAGAGACTCTTGCTCAATTCTTAAATGAGTCTCTAATTCTTCAAGTGAAAGATCCTCCTTTTTGTGTTTGAGTTCTTTCTTATAGTCTTTCCAAGAAGGAGGAAGTTTTTCAATTATGGCAGCAACAATTACATTATCATCCATATTTAATTTTTTCAGTTTGCAATGATTTATGATGCATTGAATGTCATGAAATTGTTCTAGCACAGTCCTATTATCATGCATTTTAAAGCTTAGAAACTGACCGATAAGGAACTTCTTACTTGTAGCGTCTTCCGTTAGATATTTGGTCTCCAATGTTTCCCACAAAGTTTTTGCAGTCCCAACATTTTGGTACAAGTCGAACAAATTATCAGCAAGTGCATTGAGAATGTGACCACGACACAAGTAATCATCGGTCTCCCATTTTGTGCATTGCCTAGTCTGTTCCACGGTTTCATCTTCATCTTCATTTGGTTTCGGTTGTGACAAGACATATACAATCTTCAATGTTGTTAGAAGAAAATGAACCTTTTTCTGCCAACGCAGAAAATTACCACCATCAAAACGGTCCAACTTGACAAAGCTTTCTGTTATTTGTCGAAGTGATTTGGAAGCGTCGGCCATTTCGAAATACTGTATTTAGATTGTTGGATATTATGAATGCAAATACAGAAATGGAACTCTTTATATATCTCAAAAATGTCAACTTCAATACAACAATGTAATTTCTGAATAGTCACTATAAAACTTCAAGGCGTGATGTCACTTTCCTAAATACAGTATTTGCCCCACACGAAGAATTTCGGTATACAAACGGGAATCAGCAAATCCGTACTCAAGATACAATGAAGCAATTGCACTGTCTGCAACTTGTATATTTGAAGACAGCCCTTGGATGTAGCAGCGAAGAACAGTCAATCAAGTTCTTATTCTGTTTATGTGCACAAAACAGAATAAGAGAATTTGTATCTCCTGAAAATTGTAAGAGAGTAATAGCAGGGTCTGGAAATCTGAAACTGGTTTTTGTAATCAATGTAATTCCGTTTTTAGGCAGCCTTTATTTATAGATAATGAAAGGCTTCGTCTTCAAGAGTTATGACTGTTGAATTAACAGTCTTAAGTCATTTCCGAACAGGTATAATAATACCGAATCGGTTTTGCACGGGTCAACCAAAAAGTGACCGCGCCCGAGCTACCGCGATCCGACCCGGACGAATCCCGGCAACCCGCTACCACTGCGGACACGCGGCAGGCGAAGTGCAAAGTGCGCCACTAGCGCCTCTACAGCCCACTGCCCCGCACCCGCGCGCGCGCGTGTGCGTGTGCGTACGGTGCTTCGCACCCTATTGAGGTCTCTTTAATAGCCTCTTAAATGCTAGATGAATTAACTCTTCATCTTCCATTTGTACTTATTAAGTGTACAAATTCTTAACATTTTTCCAATGTGGGACTCAAAGGTTGCCCACCCCTTTTATAGCTTAGTGGTGACACATAACTTTGTACATTTTCCAATGTGGGACACTATCCCCTTTTATATTTGGGTTAGCTTCCCACCTCTTCCACACACTTCCAATGTGGGACAAGCTCTTAAGGCTTTTACACCCAAAAAACTCTTACTCTCTTATTATAAAAATCTCCAACATATATAACATTTAGAGAATAATTTTTTGCCATTTTAATTATTGCAAGCAGGTCTCGGATCACCGAAAATGTTTTCACATTTCACTCAAGAATTTCTTTTAAGGGATTTTCAATATTTCATTTTTTAATCTACAAATTTATGAGAGAAAAATTCTACAAATTTGGTGTTACATTAGTTTGATATCTTCAATAATTCTCAAACACGAGGGAGTATATTTAGTACCACAATGTGACACCCCGCCTAATTAATCCCGGGTGATCAGTCCTGAATCAAGTTAGAAAAGGTTTCTCAGTTGGTCAATTTTTAGCATCACTGTCGTCTTTTTAATTACTAACCACCAAAGTGAGAAAAGTAGGCTGGTGCCAATTTTTATCTTTCAATTAATTAAATAGAAACTCACGCGGAACATAAAATAATACACAATCACAATTAACTAAAATAACCAACCACAATTAAAATACCTAACCGAATAAACCATCGGTCCAATTATCTAATACAAGCAAAGATAAGAAGAAAATTTCAACAAGTCTAATACTGATAAATGAACTGTGAGCGACAAGCTCAGATAACTGCTAGAGAGTTTCTACACGAATGAAAGAAGGACGCGTCTATCAAAAACCCCGCAACATCCACATGTGTTGTAGCAAAGGATACCTGGAATAGAGTCAAGCCTGGCGCCCCTGTGGTTGGACACCTAAAAGGTTTTTAAAAAAATTTATAGCAAGGGTTAGTACCCAAAAATATTTGAAAACATTTAACAAATGATTAACTTGCAGTAATAAATAAATATGCATGCTCTTCATATTTTAGTTTGTATCACACTCTCTTGAGGACTTCCTCACCCCTCCTCTAATGTGCACTATTAACATTTCCATTTAATTTACTAGGTCCTACGCTCCTAACCCAATACTTATTTTAACCATTGAAATTTACCTACTCTAACCGAGTATGCCTTAATTCATGATTTTTAAGTTATTATAAACGTCAAACTTAATTAAATCATTACCCTTTTTAATTTCATATAACATTCACACCTGTTATGCACACAATACATTTTACACTATGTATTAATCACCCCATATATAATTATTTACCTAATTATATATTTAATCATATTACAGTATTCCCAAACATACTGAAATAACATTTAATACAAACTTTCGACCGAGTAAAAATACTCACAAAATATAAATTTTCCCAAGTGCTATCCCACTAGGTGTATTCACATAACCTAGTTATCCAAGTTAGATTCGCTCACTAACTTAGTTCAACATACGATTTTGGAGGTTGTCATATTCCTTCCCTGAAAGTGAGATGCCCCTCACCCATATAACGGACGCTATGACCTGGGATTATACTCGCCCTACTCCTCAAGCTAGGGGATTCATCCACTACGCGCAACCTCCCCCTATAGCACTAGAGTATATATTAATAATATTCTATCACTGATATTAATGCACACACATACTATATATATATACTGTCACACTCCGTATATATATATAAATATAAAATGTCCCGGCTACACCATGTACACAATCCATAACATAAGCCTATTTAATTTATTAAGAGTTTATGGTCCAACTCTAATTTTAATTAATTCGCACATTAATTAATTAAGTCACCTTTGGTATCGCCCCCGCCATAAAATTAGACTTACTCTCGTAGTCCGAATTAACCTCACCCGAGTCTAAATTCCCGACTCCTGAATTATTTAGCCTTTACCTAAATAAGATGTATCTCTCGGTACTCCTCAACCGTTATCCCCGGACTTGTTCTCTACATCTATATTTAATCCTTTCGAACACCTTCCCAAAAATTCAACCTTAGTGTGTCACACCTAATTTCTCCAAAACCCAACAAATTTAAATTGTGATGTCACACTAAGTCGTCTCTAAATTCTAATTAACTTTATTCATCATTAATTAGATTTAAAACCCATGTATAAATTTCTCACCAAATTAATTCATGGAAAAAGATTAAATTAAATTTTTTTCATATAAAAGAAAACTGGGCGAACAGTCAAAATCTGCCGACCATCGATCGATCGATCGAGCAGGTCTTCGTTTTCTTCGCGAAGACAGATTCTGCCATGGACGATTTTCATAAAACCCTAACTCCTTCTATCAGCAATCTCAAGCCTTCTTAACAATAATACAAGTTAGGAACCTTATTAGGGACCTCCAGAATGTCCTCCAATGTTATTAATTCATCCATTAACTACAAATTTCTGAATTTAGGAAAATATTCATCTTTAATTCCTTACCCATTTACACCCCAAATCCCTTGACCAAATTCGTTTCTAATTCTCCAGATATCATCCTATCAGATATGTATCAATTTATAATATCCGATTTCTACAAGAATCCTCATTCAAATTCGTAAATCAGATTATTATTTTCAAAACCTCATGTTTATGCCATGAACACCCAAAACGAATTTTGATCAAACACATCACATGAATATGAATTGATAAACAGATTTAATACTATTGCAAGTTATCCACTTGCCTTAGGTTTCGTAGTGTTTGAATCGGAGATGAATTCCAAGGCTGAAGATGATTCTTGTTGGCTCTCTAGTGATCCCAAAACTGCCTTTAACTGCTATTACGGTTCCTTAATACACTTAGCCTTTTTCTAAAACTCTATCAGACGTTTCCTTTCTTCTCCTAACTTAACAATTAACCTAAATCCCATTTTTTGCCTAATGGACCAAGCCCAAATGACCTAATTGCCCCCGTGTGGGCCCGTCTATATCTAAAAATGCCCCGTGACCCGTTTACTACCCCCGGGTACACTTTTCCGACTATCTCGGCCCATCCGGACTCAACCGTACACTCAGAATTGGCATCCGAATTAATTTATAAAAATACTTATCCCCCCACCCCTTTAGTCTATACCGACTCCCGGTTGAGATAAGTGCATACCTTGTCATTAATACTCGAAATGACTTAAAAAAATGATTACTATTGACTTAGTAAATAAATTCCCGTAAATATTAACCATTCACTCCCCGATTAATATTTAAATAAAATTTCCCTAATTAATTCAATTAAAATTACGACTCACAAGAAATTTTAATTCCCGAATTAATTACATATTTAATGCATGAAAAATGCGGGGTGTTACTCACAATAACCTCAGAATTTAAGTATTCTAGTTGTGTCATTAGTCATTTGATGAAAAAATACTAATAATGAGTAAATATGCATATGATACGTTGTTACTTGTTCGGTGCATGCAATTAACAAATAGGTTGTGAAATTAAGAAGAGTGTGTACTTAACAGGAAGAAGGAATTTATGTTGTCTCCAGTCAATCTTCAGATATGTTGAGTGAAATGTCAAAAATATCTCTTACTGCATCATCACCATCACAACCCAATTCATTCATTCTTCTTTTTTTCCTCTTGATGCTCCTTTATAATCCTCTCAATCAGTGTCAAACTTATCATGCACTTCCCTAATCCTTTTCCTAAAGCCCTACAAGTCTAAATTCTTACAAAACCAAATGAAATCCGTGAAATTAAACCTCCCTTTGAGCTCAGAAACAAATTTCACTAACCTCCTAAACGCATCAACCTCTCTTTCATTTCCACCGCTCCTCTTCCCCATAGACACCCATGATATGACATTATTTTTTAGATTCAAAAGCTCACCTCCCAAATTAACTCTCTCATTTACCTTAGCCTTTCTCAACATCAATCTTACGAATCTCATCATCTCCTCAAGACTAACCAGGAGTAACTACTCTAGTGTTATTCGTCCTAGAAGTTTAGCCATGCAGAGTTTCTTCAAGAATTTCAATTAAGGATCATAAGGTGAAAATAAGAAATCCATTGATCTGTATCCGTAATGCCTTTTGATTCAAATATTGGTTACGGTTGATGTTTTAATGTTATGTTTAAAACTTTAACCCGAGATTGGGATGTAGTTTCTTTTTTTGTAAGAACTCTGAACAATGGACAGTTATAAATAGGGAATATTGTTGAACCTTTGTCGATCTAAAGGTGTAAAGACTAACTTCTTACTATTATATATTTTAATGAAGTTCCACGCTTTAAAACCATCCCATCCATCAATCCTATTTTCTTAAGACTTTTTATTTTTTTTTTAAACTATGACACCTGGACTTTTACAATTTAACCCACAGTTCTTGGGGTAGTTTAACACAATATTTTTCACCAACTGTCTTGATTTTTCTCCACCGTTTGTCCCTATACAACCCAACCCTCCCATCTCTCTCTGACATCTTTAATCTATTCCTCTACCCAATTCATCAACTCTCTCTGGAATTTCTCCAATCCATTGAAACCACCATATCACCACTATCAATATCCCTCATCGAACTCTACTAATTTTCATTTATAACACCTACCACTGCTATTCAATCAGCTAACACCACAAGTTGTGGTCCACAACTCTTGGTACTAATGGTCATACTTAATATCCTAGGAATGTTCATTATCAGTTGAATTAGATATATGACCTTTGTTTGCTTCTTGGAAACATATCTATTCATCTTGAAGGCTTAACTTATGGTTCATTTAACAAAAAAAAATGTTTCAAAAAAATCTCAGGTCTTAATTTCCTGGGTGAATCAATGGTTGGTAAATCGTGTTCTAGGAAAAGATTTTGGCCGATGTAACACGACAAACCCATTTAGACACATACACGATATTACTTAAAACCATATATTTTTCCCAATACGAACATTACCTTTTTTTTAGAAAAGAATGTCAACTCTCAATAACAAGCAGTGATAATAAGTTATAACATTACAAGCACAAAATCAACATTATACAACTAGTGCTAGATTTTGTTTTTCATATAGAAAATTGGCATATATACTTTCAAGGTAGTTAAAACTTTATGGTTTTCAATAAAAAATCTCTGTTTACAAAACTCTTGTACAATTTTGACTGTTATTGTTTCCATATCACTTCTCAAATCCTCAATCAGTGAGCAGATTTTGCAACACGATACATCGAGTCGAGAAAATCTATCCATCATGAATGAACCTTTTTTGCAACCACAATCTCATTCTCTGTTTGCGAGTTGTATATATATTTTTCTCGCTGTCAACAGTATGTCCTCAACCCGATCTTATTATTCTTAGAATTCAATCTTCATAAATCTCATACCGAACCAAGTTGTATGGTTTCCAAGTATGTCTATGATATCAGGTGAGAGCAAGGAACTCGAACGGGTGTAAACACAATAGTAAGTCGGGCGTGATCTGAAAGAGAATAGTCTTCGGGCCACATTACTTTCTCTACTTTGGTGGGGAAAATATTTGCATTTTTCACATTAAAACTGATGGCTTGGTCTGTACCGTTGTTCCCATTATTTTCGAGGCCAAGTTGCTTATTTCATCTTCTTGATTTGACCATGTAGGATTCCAAATTCGCTTCTAGAATTCTTTGGAATCAAGAATACCATTCCCATCGATGTATGCCTGCACCCATAAGGCCTTTGTCTCGTCAACACTCAGTCCATTGCAATGGCCAATTAAATTGAGCTAGCGTAATCCTTTACAGAAACCAGAGTAAGTAATGTAATCAGCATTTCTTGTAGACTTCAAAAGGCAAATGCATAATTAGTTGTCAGTGATGCCCGCTGAAATTGATACTTGAACATGCCAAAAACTGCTTCGCTCCATCTTGTTTTTAGTTATTTTTTATATGTCTTAGGATTTAAAATCCAAATGAAATCTACGCCACATATGTTCCCAAGACACCTGTAGATGTAAATTTACATCTAGCAAGAAATAATGGTGAAAGCATATCTCAACTAGAATATTCTAGAATTATTGGCAGTTTAATGTATGTCATGAACTGTACGCGACCGGACATAGCATACTCAATAAGTAAACTAAGTCGATTTACGAGTAATCCAGGAAGAGATCACTGGAAAGCAATATTGAGAGTTTTGGGTTATTTAAAATATACTCAAAACTATGGATTGCATTATTCAAAATATCCACCTGTTCTTGAAGGACATTGCGATGCAAATTGGATATCTGATACAAAAGACTCTAAGTCTACAAGTGGGTATGTGTTTACCCTCGGAGGTGCAGCCGTATCTTGGAAATCCTCAAAACAAACGTGCATTGCTAGATCGACAATGGAATCTGAATTCATTGCACTAGACAAAGCTGGAGAAGAAGCTGAATGGCTTCGAAATTTTTTAGAGGATGTTCCAAATTGGTCTAAACCTGTGCCCGCAATATGTATACATTGCGATAGCCAATCAGCGATTGGAAGGGCACAAAATCACATGTATAACGGAAAGTCACGACATATTCGTCGTAGACACAATACCGTTAGACAACTTCTCTCAAACGGAATTATCACAATTGACTATGTAAAGTCAAAAGATAATATATCGGATCCACTAACGAAAGGTTTAAACCGAGAGCAAGTTGAAAGATCATCGAGAGGAATGGGTCTAAAGCCTATAAATAAATAAGAATCAATATAGTGGCAACCCAACCTAGCTGACTGGAGATCCCAAGATCTAGGTTCAATGGGCAAACCGAACTACATTGTATTCAGTAAGCACTGGAGGATATTTAATCCTATCCATTCCAAAGATGAGACAGTGCATATCTGCCGCGAAATTAGGATAAGTTATGCTTTTAATGACATCTATATCTTAGTACGTCTAAGTGGGGTATTGCAGAATACTCTTTATGGAAGTCACCTACGTGAGTAAGAAGGGGGTCACTTCTATGAGAATAATGAAAGGCATATTCTCTAAAATACTTGCGGAACCAAGTGGTGTTCACGGCCAAAATGAACACAAACGTGAGAACCAACTGTGTTGAAGAATTGTTGTGTGAATACTGTTGTCTAGGTTTACAAAAACGGTTGACGGTTCAAGGACGTGAAGTCTACTGATTAACCAAGTAAATCCGATAGTATATCACTAAGGAAAGTTCAAGGCCACTAGGCTACTTCTCCCGATGCAATAAGTCTTCAGTTTTACTCAACTTGTGTCTGCATCTGCATTAGCATCTGTTTTGTTTTATTTATAGCGATATATCATTCATGTGGGGGATTGTTGGAAAATTGGAATTTAAATGGGTATTTAAAAGCTGTCCAGATTTTTCTGGACAGATTTTTGAGCAACTTTGAGCTCAAATTTAGGTGGGACCCAGACTACGAAAATTGTGGGACCATATACGAACGCGTTCACCTCCGCAAGGAGATTAACGTAGTATATTCATATGTCCAATTTCAATAAGTTATGAATGATAATTATGTCCCCAAAGTGACTCACAAAGCAATGAAAGTTAAATGAATTGGGTGTGTTTTAACTCTTGTCCCACATTGGAAGAGTAGTGGAATTTTGATGAGTTAATAACACCCCAAGTATGGACTAAGGCTTGGATGCCTTGGGGGTATCCCAACTCTTTGAAGGGGAGATGACCTAAGCTATGCACGGGTTGACTTTCGGTCAAAAGTCCACACGCGCGCGCGCGCGCGTCCGTCCGTCCGGCCGGCTCGGCTCGGCTCGGTTCGGGCTTGGGCTTGGGCTTGGGCTTATAAAAATCTCCTACATTTTTGGGCCGAATTTATTTAACTTTCTGGGCTTTAATTATTAATTAATTACGAAATTAATTAATTAGTTGGCAGTTATTGCCAACAGTCAACAGTTAATTTCGTTTAACTGATTAACTGTTTTGACAGTTAATTTCGGTTGACTGTTCCAACAGTCAACACAAAAGCTATAAATTAAACATTCCCCCTACAGAATTAACTACTGAAAAAAAAATTTCCCTCCTTCCAGAATTGCTGTCAATTTTATCCCAGAAAATTTCTGTCCTTCTCCTGCATAACATATCTATACTGTTTGTTATTGAGTTGAGTAAAAGCCACAGATTTGAGTTCGTTGAAATTAATTATTGTCGTGCTACATAATTAATTGGAAAATCCGTTCTATCTTGGGAGACAATATTCATCAACGTCGGAGCACATTGGAGGGAATAAATAGTCTTAAGGAAACTGTGAGATTCACAGGGCTCGGATTATTTCTTTTATTCTTGTTTATTTTCTGCAAATTCAAGTAAGTGATTCATTTCTGTAATTCTGTTTTAATTCTGTAATTATATTAATTTCATAATTCTGTACAAATTGTTATTTATAAATAGTAGACATAACAATCTTAAGACAATTTATAAAAGTTCTACTGTTTTAATGTACAGAATTTTTTTTATTACAGAAATTTATTTGTTGGAAATAAATCTGTTTTGACAGAATAAAATGAATTAAATTACTGCTTTATTGTAGAAATTAGTAAAACAGTTTTGTTATAGAAATTAGTTTCTATACTGTTTTTATATTCTGTTTTAGAAAATAAAATTTTATTTGCGTACTCTTGTTAAAATCTGTTTATCTAAATTTTTTTCTTAAATTATAATTCTGTTTTGTACGGAATTCTTTTTATTATTAAAAATTAGTGTGACACAGATTTTAAAAATTTTGTATTCTGTTTTGTACGGAATTCTGTTTATATTACATTTTTATTCTGAATTATTATTTGAATTCTTTTGGAATTCATTTATTGTGAATTATATTTGGAGGAAATTGGTGCACAGAATTTTGTATTCTGTTTTGATTAAAATTCTGTTTTTGTAACAGAAATGGAATCACAAAGTACGAACACTACTCCTACGAAACTGATTGTCACCAACACAAGTGTGACTGCACCCGTATCTATGCCACACGGGGAGAAACCTGAAAAGTTCATTGGGGCTGACTTCAAACGTTGGCAAGGACAAATGTACTTCTATCTCACTACCTGCCAATTGGGCAGGTTTGTATATGAAGATTGCCCCTCTATTCAAGAGGGAGATGATGCTGAAAAGGTTGCTGCTGTCGATGCTTGGAAGCACTCGGACTACCTATGCCGAAATTATATTTTGGCCTACTTGGACAAGACTTTGTACCATGTCTATTGCACTATCAAAACTTCCAAGGAATTATGGAATTCTTTGGAAAAGAAGTATAAAACTGAAGATGCTGGGATGAAGAAATTTATCGTTGGGCGTTTTCTGGACTTCAAAATGGTTGATTCTAAATCTGTGATCTCGCAAGTGCAAGAATTCCAAGTGATCCTCCACGACATTCATGCTGAAGGAATGTCAATCAGTGAAACTTTCCAAGTTGCTGCAATTGTTGAAAAGTTGCCACCTTCTTGGACTTTGTTCAAAAACTATCTCAAGCACAAGCGTAAGGAGATGAATGTGGAGGAGTTGGTGGTCCGGCTAAGAATCGAAGAAGACAACCGTGAATCTCAAAAGAAAAGTGGGAAGAATCCGATGGAAACAAAGGTCCATGTCGTTGAAGGTCCTAAAAAGAACAAACGAAAATATGATGGGGAAGGCACTTCTAAACATAACAAGAAAAAGTTCAAAGGCAAATGCTACAATTGTGGTAAACCGGGACACCGCTCAAGTGAGTGTCGTAAGCCTAAGAAGCAAAATAAAAATAACTCTCAAGCAAATGTGACTGAGGGTGATCATATCACCAATGATTTGGCGGATATGAATCTTTCTGCCGTTGTCTCTGAATGCAACTTGGTTGGAAATACCAAGGAATGGTGGGTGGACACTGGAGCCACACGACACATTTGTGCAAACAAATGGATGTTCTCCACCTATAAGCCTTTGGAAAATGAGGAGAACCTTTTTATGGGAAATTCTTCCACTTCTAAGGTGGTGGGACAAGGAAAGATTGCTTTGAAAATGACTTCTGGAAAAGAACTTACTCTTAACAATGTTCTTCACGTGCCTGACATCCGAAAGAATCTGATTTCTGGATCTCTCCTTACTAAGAATGGTTTCAAGCTTGTGTTTGTGTCGGATCGCTTTGTGTTGTCTAAAAATGACATGTATGTAGGAAAGGGCTACCTAAATGAGGGGCTCTTTAAACTGAATGTTCTTACTGTAACCCCTAAAACATCTGTTTCAATAAATGAAGTTGCTAGTTCTTCTTATTTGATTGAGTCATCTAATATTTGGCATGCTAGATTGGGACATGTTAATTTTGATACATTGCGTAGATTAATTAACTTGGAATTTTTGCCAAAATTCAATATTGATAAAAATCATAAATGTGAAATTTGTGTAGAATCTAAATTAGCTAGATTACCTTTCCATTCTATTGAAAGGATAACTGAACCTTTAGATTTAATTCACACCGATATTTGTGATTTAAAATTTGTTCAAACTAGAGGTGGAAAAAAGTATTTTATTATTTTTATTGACGATTGCACAAAATATTGCTATGTATATTTGTTACATAGTAAAGATGAGGCTATTAATGCATTTAAACAATATAAGAATGAAGTTGAGAATCAATTAAGCAAAACGATAAAGGCTATTAGAAGTGATAGAGGAGGTGAATATGAATATCCATTTGAGGAATTTTGTTCTGAAAATGGGATCATTCATCAAACAACCGCTCCTTATTCTCCTCAATCGAATGGTGTTGCTGAACGCAAAAATCGTACTTTGAAAGAAATGATGAACTCAATGTTATTAAGTTCAGGAGCTCCACAAAATTTGTGGGGGGAAGCCTTACTTTCTGCTAATTACATTCTCAATAAAGTACCTCACAAAAAGACTCACAAGACACCTTATGAATTATGGAAAGGTCGAAAACCTTCCTATAAATATTTACGAGTGTGGGGGTGCTTAGCCAAAGTGATGGTTCCTAAACCTAAAAAGGTAAGAATAGGGCCAAAAACCGTGGATTGTGTATTCATCGGTTATGCTACTAATAGCAGTGCATATCGATTTCTAGTTTGTAAATCTGAGATTTCGGACATTCATGTAAATACGGTTATTGAATCGAGGGATGCTTCATTTTTTGAAAATGAATTCCCGTATAACATGACCCGAGAATCTGGTCCTTCTAAAAGGACAAATAAAGCTACTACAAGTGGTACTCATCAACCTATTGAATCAATAGAGGATGAACCAAGACGTAGTAAAAGAGCAAAAACCTCGACTTCTTTCGGTCCGGATTTTCTAACATATTTGTTAGAAAATGAACCTCAATCGTATAAAGAAGCTATATCCTTACCCGATGCTTCCAATTGGAAAGAAGCAATTAATAGTGAAATTGAATCCATATTACAAAATCATACATGGGAACTAGTGGATCTTCCACCAGGTTCAAAACCGTTAGGTTATAAATGGATCTTCAAAAAGAAATTGAAGGCCGATGGATCAATTGATAAATATAAAGCTAGACTTGTAGCTAAAGGCTATAGGCAAAAGGAAGGGTTGGATTACTTCGACACATATTCACCGGTAACAAGAATAACGTCCATTCGGATGTTAATAGCAATAGCTGCTATTAATGGACTTGAAATACATCAAATGGATGTAAAAACTGCATTCTTAAACGGTGAACTAGACGAGGAAATTTATATGGAGCAACCTGAAGGGTTCAAAGCTCCCGGACAAGAAGGAAAAGTATGTAAGCTTGTTAAATCACTATATGGATTAAAACAAGCACCTAAACAATGGCATGAAAAATTTGATAATGCAATGTTATCAAATGGTTTCAAAATCAATGAATGCGATAAATGTGTTTACTTTAAATACATTCAAAATGGATATGTCATTGTATGCCTCTATGTTGATGATATGCTTATCATGGGCAGTAACTTGGAAATTGTCAAAACTACAAAACAAATGTTGAGTAGTAGATTTGACATGAAAGATATGGGAATCGCCGATGTTATATTAGGAATTAAAATTTCTAGAACATCGGATGGACTTATATTATCTCAATCTCATTACATTGAGAAAGTACTTGAAAAATTCAAGAAGTATGATATTAGTCCTACCAAGACACCTGTAGATGTAAATTTACATCTAGCAAGAAATAATGGTGAAAGCATATCTCAACTAGAATATTCTAGAATTATTGGCAGTTTAATGTATGTCATGAACTGTACGCGACCGGACATAGCATACTCAATAAGTAAGCTAAGTCGATTTACGAGTAATCCAGGAAGAGATCACTGGAAAGCAATATTGAGAGTTTTGGGTTATTTAAAATATACTCAAAACTATGGATTGCATTATTCAAAATATCCACCTGTTCTTGAAGGACATTGCGATGCAAATTGGATATCTGATACAAAAGACTCTAAGTCTACAAGTGGGTATGTGTTTACCCTCGGAGGTGCAGCCGTATCTTGGAAATCCTCAAAACAAACGTGCATTGCTAGATCGACAATGGAATCTGAATTCATTGCACTAGACAAAGCTGGAGAAGAAGCTGAATGGCTTCGAAATTTTTTAGAGGATGTTCCAAATTGGTCTAAACCTGTGCCCGCAATATGTATACATTGCGATAGCCAATCAGCGATTGGAAGGGCACAAAATCACATGTATAACGGAAAGTCACGACATATTCGTCGTAGACACAATACCGTTAGACAACTTCTCTCAAACGGAATTATCACAATTGACTATGTAAAGTCAAAAGATAATATATCGGATCCACTAACGAAAGGTTTAAACCGAGAGCAAGTTGAAAGATCATCGAGAGGAATGGGTCTAAAGCCTATAAATAAATAAGAATCAATATAGTGGCAACCCAACCTAGCTGACTGGAGATCCCAAGATCTAGGTTCAATGGGCAAACCGAACTACATTGTATTCAGTAAGCACTGGAGGATATTTAATCCTATCCATTCCAAAGATGAGACAGTGCATATCTGCCGCGAAATTAGGATAAGTTATGCTTTTAATGACATCTATATCTTAGTACGTCTAAGTGGGGTATTGCAGAATACTCTTTATGGAAGTCACCTACGTGAGTAAGAAGGGGGTCACTTCTATGAGAATAATGAAAGGCATATTCTCTAAAATACTTGCGGAACCAAGTGGTGTTCACGGCCAAAATGAACACAAACGTGAGAACCAACTGTGTTGAAGAATTGTTGTGTGAATACTGTTGTCTAGGTTTACAAAAACGGTTGACGGTTCAAGGACGTGAAGTCTACTGATTAACCAAGTAAATCCGATAGTATATCACTAAGGAAAGTTCAAGGCCACTAGGCTACTTCTCCCGATGCAATAAGTCTTCAGTTTTACTCAACTTGTGTCTGCATCTGCATTAGCATCTGTTTTGTTTTATTTATAGCGATATATCATTCATGTGGGGGATTGTTGGAAAATTGGAATTTAAATGGGTATTTAAAAGCTGTCCAGATTTTTCTGGACAGATTTTTGAGCAACTTTGAGCTCAAATTTAGGTGGGACCCACACTACGAAAATTGTGGGACCATATACGAACGCGTTCACCTCCGCAAGGAGATTAACGTAGTATATTCATATGTCCAATTTCAATAAGTTATGAATGATAATTATGTCCCCAAAGTGACTCACAAAGCAATGAAAGTTAAATGAATTGGGTGTGTTTTAACTCTTGTCCCACATTGGAAGAGTAGTGGAATTTTGATGAGTTAATAACACCCCAAGTATGGACTAAGGCTTGGATGCCTTGGGGGTATCCCAACTCTTTGAAGGGGAGATGACCTAAGCTATGCACGGGTTGACTTTCGGTCAAAAGTCCACACGCGCGCGTCCGTCCGTCCGGCCGGCTCGGCTCGGTTCGGTTCGGGTCGGGTCGGTTCGGGCTTGGGCTTGGGCTTATAAAAATCTCCTACATTTTTGGGCCGAATTTATTTAACTTTCTGGGCTTTAATTATTAATTAATTACGAAATTAATTAATTAGTTGGCAGTTATTGCCAACAGTCAACAGTTAATTTCGTTTAACTGATTAACTGTTTTGACAGTTAATTTCGGTTGACTGTTCCAACAGTCAACACAAAAGCTATAAATTAAACATTCCCCCTACAGAATTAACTACTGAAAAAAAAAATTCCCTCCTTCCAGAATTGCTGTCAATTTTATCCCAGAAAATTTCTGTCCTTCTCCTGCATAACATATCTATACTGTTTGTTATTGAGTTGAGTAAAAGCCACAGATTTGAGTTCGTTGAAATTAATTATTGTCGTGCTACATAATTAATTGGAAAATCCGTTCTATCTTGGGAGACAATATTCATCAACGTCGGAGCACATTGGAGGGAATAAATAGTCTTAAGGAAACTGTGAGATTCACAGGGCTCGGATTATTTCTTTTATTCTTGTTTATTTTCTGCAAATTCAAGTAAGTGATTCATTTCTGTAATTCTGTTTTAATTCTGTAATTATATTAATTTCATAATTCTGTACAAATT
The DNA here is from genome assembly GCA_949130495.1 of Sambucus nigra. Lineage (NCBI taxonomy): Eukaryota > Viridiplantae > Streptophyta > Magnoliopsida > Dipsacales > Adoxaceae > Sambucus > Sambucus nigra. Next base: position 205,921,465 of record OX422221.1, on the reverse strand, counting down.
GTTATTTATAAATAGTAGACATAACAATCTTAAGACAATTTATAAAAGTTCTACTGTTTTAATGTACAGAATTTTTTTTATTACAGAAATTTATTTGTTGGAAATAAATCTGTTTTGACAGAATAAAATGAATTAAATTACTGCTTTATTGTAGAAATTAGTAAAACAGTTTTGTTATAGAAATTAGTTTCTATACTGTTTTTATATTCTGTTTTAGAAAATAAAATTTTATTTGCGTACTCTTGTTAAAATCTGTTTATCTAAATTTTTTTCTTAAATTATAATTCTGTTTTGTACGGAATTCTTTTTATTATTAAAAATTAGTGTGACACAGATTTTAAAAATTTTGTATTCTGTTTTGTACGGAATTCTGTTTATATTACATTTTTATTCTGAATTATTATTTGAATTCTTTTGGAATTCATTTATTGTGAATTATATTTGGAGGAAATTGGTGCACAGAATTTTGTATTCTGTTTTGATTAAAATTCTGTTTTTGTAACAGAAATGGAATCACAAAGTACGAACACTACTCCTACGAAACTGATTGTCACCAACACAAGTGTGACTGCACCCGTATCTATGCCACACGGGGAGAAACCTGAAAAGTTCATTGGGGCTGACTTCAAACGTTGGCAAGGACAAATGTACTTCTATCTCACTACCTGCCAATTGGGCAGGTTTGTATATGAAGATTGCCCCTCTATTCAAGAGGGAGATGATGCTGAAAAGGTTGCTGCTGTCGATGCTTGGAAGCACTCGGACTACCTATGCCGAAATTATATTTTGGCCTACTTGGACAAGACTTTGTACCATGTCTATTGCACTATCAAAACTTCCAAGGAATTATGGAATTCTTTGGAAAAGAAGTATAAAACTGAAGATGCTGGGATGAAGAAATTTATCGTTGGGCGTTTTCTGGACTTCAAAATGGTTGATTCTAAATCTGTGATCTCGCAAGTGCAAGAATTCCAAGTGATCCTCCACGACATTCATGCTGAAGGAATGTCAATCAGTGAAACTTTCCAAGTTGCTGCAATTGTTGAAAAGTTGCCACCTTCTTGGACTTTGTTCAAAAACTATCTCAAGCACAAGCGTAAGGAGATGAATGTGGAGGAGTTGGTGGTCCGGCTAAGAATCGAAGAAGACAACCGTGAATCTCAAAAGAAAAGTGGGAAGAATCCGATGGAAACAAAGGTCCATGTCGTTGAAGGTCCTAAAAAGAACAAACGAAAATATGATGGGGAAGGCACTTCTAAACATAACAAGAAAAAGTTCAAAGGCAAATGCTACAATTGTGGTAAACCGGGACACCGCTCAAGTGAGTGTCGTAAGCCTAAGAAGCAAAATAAAAATAACTCTCAAGCAAATGTGACTGAGGGTGATCATATCACCAATGATTTGGCGGATATGAATCTTTCTGCCGTTGTCTCTGAATGCAACTTGGTTGGAAATACCAAGGAATGGTGGGTGGACACTGGAGCCACACGACACATTTGTGCAAACAAATGGATGTTCTCCACCTATAAGCCTTTGGAAAATGAGGAGAACCTTTTTATGGGAAATTCTTCCACTTCTAAGGTGGTGGGACAAGGAAAGATTGCTTTGAAAATGACTTCTGGAAAAGAACTTACTCTTAACAATGTTCTTCACGTGCCTGACATCCGAAAGAATCTGATTTCTGGATCTCTCCTTACTAAGAATGGTTTCAAGCTTGTGTTTGTGTCGGATCGCTTTGTGTTGTCTAAAAATGACATGTATGTAGGAAAGGGCTACCTAAATGAGGGGCTCTTTAAACTGAATGTTCTTACTGTAACCCCTAAAACATCTGTTTCAATAAATGAAGTTGCTAGTTCTTCTTATTTGATTGAGTCATCTAATATTTGGCATGCTAGATTGGGACATGTTAATTTTGATACATTGCGTAGATTAATTAACTTGGAATTTTTGCCAAAATTCAATATTGATAAAAATCATAAATGTGAAATTTGTGTAGAATCTAAATTAGCTAGATTACCTTTCCATTCTATTGAAAGGATAACTGAACCTTTAGATTTAATTCACACCGATATTTGTGATTTAAAATTTGTTCAAACTAGAGGTGGAAAAAAGTATTTTATTATTTTTATTGACGATTGCACAAAATATTGCTATGTATATTTGTTACATAGTAAAGATGAGGCTATTAATGCATTTAAACAATATAAGAATGAAGTTGAGAATCAATTAAGCAAAACGATAAAGGCTATTAGAAGTGATAGAGGAGGTGAATATGAATATCCATTTGAGGAATTTTGTTCTGAAAATGGGATCATTCATCAAACAACCGCTCCTTATTCTCCTCAATCGAATGGTGTTGCTGAACGCAAAAACCGTACTTTGAAAGAAATGATGAACTCAATGTTATTAAGTTCAGGAGCTCCACAAAATTTGTGGGGGGAAGCCTTACTTTCTGCTAATTACATTCTCAATAAAGTACCTCACAAAAAGACTCACAAGACACCTTATGAATTATGGAAAGGTCGAAAACCTTCCTATAAATATTTACGAGTGTGGGGGTGCTTAGCCAAAGTGATGGTTCCTAAACCTAAAAAGGTAAGAATAGGGCCAAAAACCGTGGATTGTGTATTCATCGGTTATGCTACTAATAGCAGTGCATATCGATTTCTAGTTTGTAAATCTGAGATTTCGGACATTCATGTAAATACGGTTATTGAATCGAGGGATGCTTCATTTTTTGAAAATGAATTCCCGTATAACATGACCCGAGAATCTGGTCCTTCTAAAAGGACAAATAAAGCTACTACAAGTGGTACTCATCAACCTATTGAATCAATAGAGGATGAACCAAGACGTAGTAAAAGAGCAAAAACCTCGACTTCTTTCGGTCCGGATTTTCTAACATATTTGTTAGAAAATGAACCTCAATCGTATAAAGAAGCTATATCCTTACCCGATGCTTCCAATTGGAAAGAAGCAATTAATAGTGAAATTGAATCCATATTACAAAATCATACATGGGAACTAGTGGATCTTCCACCAGGTTCAAAACCGTTAGGTTATAAATGGATCTTCAAAAAGAAATTGAAGGCCGATGGATCAATTGATAAATATAAAGCTAGACTTGTAGCTAAAGGCTATAGGCAAAAGGAAGGGTTGGATTACTTCGACACATATTCACCGGTAACAAGAATAACGTCCATTCGGATGTTAATAGCAATAGCTGCTATTAATGGACTTGAAATACATCAAATGGATGTAAAAACTGCATTCTTAAACGGTGAACTAGACGAGGAAATTTATATGGAGCAACCTGAAGGGTTCAAAGCTCCCGGACAAGAAGGAAAAGTATGTAAGCTTGTTAAATCACTATATGGATTAAAACAAGCACCTAAACAATGGCATGAAAAATTTGATAATGCAATGTTATCAAATGGTTTCAAAATCAATGAATGCGATAAATGTGTTTACTTTAAATACATTCAAAATGGATATGTCATTGTATGCCTCTATGTTGATGATATGCTTATCATGGGCAGTAACTTGGAAATTGTCAAAACTACAAAACAAATGTTGAGTAGTAGATTTGACATGAAAGATATGGGAATCGCCGATGTTATATTAGGAATTAAAATTTCTAGAACATCGGATGGACTTATATTATCTCAATCTCATTACATTGAGAAAGTACTTGAAAAATTCAAGAAGTATGATATTAGTCCTACCAAGACACCTGTAGATGTAAATTTACATCTAGCAAGAAATAATGGTGAAAGCATATCTCAACTAGAATATTCTAGAATTATTGGCAGTTTAATGTATGTCATGAACTGTACGCGACCGGACATAGCATACTCAATAAGTAAGCTAAGTCGATTTACGAGTAATCCAGGAAGAGATCACTGGAAAGCAATATTGAGAGTTTTGGGTTATTTAAAATATACTCAAAACTATGGATTGCATTATTCAAAATATCCACCTGTTCTTGAAGGACATTGCGATGCAAATTGGATATCTGATACAAAAGACTCTAAGTCTACAAGTGGGTATGTGTTTACCCTCGGAGGTGCAGCCGTATCTTGGAAATCCTCAAAACAAACGTGCATTGCTAGATCGACAATGGAATCTGAATTCATTGCACTAGACAAAGCTGGAGAAGAAGCTGAATGGCTTCGAAATTTTTTAGAGGATGTTCCAAATTGGTCTAAACCTGTGCCCGCAATATGTATACATTGCGATAGCCAATCAGCGATTGGAAGGGCACAAAATCACATGTATAACGGAAAGTCACGACATATTCGTCGTAGACACAATACCGTTAGACAACTTCTCTCAAACGGAATTATCACAATTGACTATGTAAAGTCAAAAGATAATATATCGGATCCACTAACGAAAGGTTTAAACCGAGAGCAAGTTGAAAGATCATCGAGAGGAATGGGTCTAAAGCCTATAAATAAATAAGAATCAATATAGTGGCAACCCAACCTAGCTGACTGGAGATCCCAAGATCTAGGTTCAATGGGCAAACCGAACTACATTGTATTCAGTAAGCACTGGAGGATATTTAATCCTATCCATTCCAAAGATGAGACAGTGCATATCTGCCGCGAAATTAGGATAAGTTATGCTTTTAATGACATCTATATCTTAGTACGTCTAAGTGGGGTATTGCAGAATACTCTTTATGGAAGTCACCTACGTGAGTAAGAAGGGGGTCACTTCTATGAGAATAATGAAAGGCATATTCTCTAAAATACTTGCGGAACCAAGTGGTGTTCACGGCCAAAATGAACACAAACGTGAGAACCAACTGTGTTGAAGAATTGTTGTGTGAATACTGTTGTCTAGGTTTACAAAAACGGTTGACGGTTCAAGGACGTGAAGTCTACTGATTAACCAAGTAAATCCGATAGTATATCACTAAGGAAAGTTCAAGGCCACTAGGCTACTTCTCCCGATGCAATAAGTCTTCAGTTTTACTCAACTTGTGTCTGCATCTGCATTAGCATCTGTTTTGTTTTATTTATAGCGATATATCATTCATGTGGGGGATTGTTGGAAAATTGGAATTTAAATGGGTATTTAAAAGCTGTCCAGATTTTTCTGGACAGATTTTTGAGCAACTTTGAGCTCAAATTTAGGTGGGACCCACACTACGAAAATTGTGGGACCATATACGAACGCGTTCACCTCCGCAAGGAGATTAACGTAGTATATTCATATGTCCAATTTCAATAAGTTATGAATGATAATTATGTCCCCAAAGTGACTCACAAAGCAATGAAAGTTAAATGAATTGGGTGTGTTTTAACTCTTGTCCCACATTGGAAGAGTAGTGGAATTTTGATGAGTTAATAACACCCCAAGTATGGACTAAGGCTTGGATGCCTTGGGGGTATCCCAACTCTTTGAAGGGGAGATGACCTAAGCTATGCACGGGTTGACTTTCGGTCAAAAGTCCACACGCGCGCGTCCGGCCGTCCGGCCGGCTCGGCTCGGCTCGGCTCGGCTCGGTTCGGTTCGGTTCGGGCTTGGGCTTGGGCTTGGGCTTATAAAAATCTCCTACATTTTTGGGCCGAATTTATTTAACTTTCTGGGCTTTAATTATTAATTAATTACGAAATTAATTAATTAGTTGGCAGTTATTGCCAATAGTCAACAGTTAATTTCGTTTAACTGATTAACTGTTTTGACAGTTAATTTCGGTTGACTGTTCCAACAGTCAACACAAAAGCTATAAATTAAACATTCCCCCTACAGAATTAACTACTGAAAAAAAAATTTCCCTCCTTCCAGAATTGCTGTCAATTTTATCCCAGAAAATTTCTGTCCTTCTCCTGCATAACATATCTATACTGTTTGTTATTGAGTTGAGTAAAAGCCACAGATTTGAGTTCGTTGAAATTAATTATTGTCGTGCTACATAATTAATTGGAAAATCCGTTCTATCTTGGGAGACAATATTCATCAACGTCGGAGCACATTGGAGGGAATAAATAGTCTTAAGGAAACTGTGAGATTCACAGGGCTCGGATTATTTCTTTTATTCTTGTTTATTTTCTGCAAATTCAAGTAAGTGATTCATTTCTGTAATTCTGTTTTAATTCTGTAATTATATTAATTTCATAATTCTGTACAAATTGTTATTTATAAATAGTAGACATAACATTACTTTCTCTACTTTGGTGGGGAAAATATTTGCATTTTTCACATTAAAACTGATGGCTTGGTCTGTACCGTTGTTCCCATTATTTTTCGAGGCCAAGTTGCTTATTTCATCTTCTTGATTTGACCATGTAGGATTCCAAATTCGCTTCTAGAATTCTTTGGAATCAAGAATACCATTCCCATCGATGTATGCCTGCACCCATAAGGCCTTTGTCTCGTCAACACTCAGTCCATTGCAATGGCCAATTAAATTGAGCTAGCGTAATCCTTTACAGAAACCAGAGTAAGTAATGTAATCAGCATTTCTTGTAGACTTCAAAAGGCAAATGCATAATTAGTTGTCAGTGATGCCCGCTGAAATTGATACTTGAACATGCCAAAAACTGCTTCGCTCCATCTTGTTTTTAGTTATTTTTTATATGTCTTAGGATTTAAAATCCAAATGAAATCTACGCCACATATGTTCCCAAGATGATTACGGTGGCTAACCCACTCGTGTCCATCTGCATCAGTGTACTGATGAGCAGTATCATATGATGATACAAATCCCTGAGATCTCAGGAACTTATAAACATGTCCTCATTAGTCTAGTATTGTACATATCAACGAGCTCATCATTTCCAACCCAAAACTCTTGGAGACAGATAATGGAAGATCTTTGGCACATCAAAAAATCCAATATCCAACGGTTCCTGCTCAGCCAATTCAACTTGTTATCGCTTTCTCAGCAACTCTGATCCTGTGGATTAAGTTTGTTATAAATAGGAGCAATGATATTGAAAGTTGTACAAGAAAAATAAGAGGGGTCTTCCTTATCATCATCATCTCTCTACTCGTCCTTCCCATTATCAAGCAAATTAACACAAACACGAACAAAAGCAAAAGGGTTTTTTGTTTATTTATGGGACAGACAAGTGAATCACCGCCACAACCAACCCAATACAAACACTACCTATTTAAAACATGACACGACTAACAAAATATATAATTTTACACTCAGTTTAACCCGATAACAACACTGCTAAATAAATACCATATCCAACAGTACTTTCCTTTTGTTTTAACCTGAGGACGAGAGTATTATGGTCACATAACTTTGTGTTAAGATGTGAGAGTCACAACTTTTGACTTTTGATAGTTTTTCACCCTGTTGATGGGGTTATTTTCACTTTTGGTCTTATTTTTTTTAATTCATTAATTTTTGTTTATTTCCAATTAAATATCGTTGGCAACTTAGGATCCGTTTGGCAATCCAATTCCAAAGCTTGGAATTGGAATTGGAAGGCCAATTTCAATTCCGTGGAATTCAAATTGGCCTTTCAATTCCAATTCCAAGCCTTGGAATTGGGTTGCCAAACGGGCCCTTAAAGTATTAGGATTCCAGATCAGTTGAGTTGACAACTATAGGTTTATAGAATTTTTATTTTATTCATTAGTTGTGGTCGATGTGTTGCTGCATTCTCTCTGTCCCCATAATGGTTATTGAACATGGTATGTCTCCATTTAGTTAGAGTAATTTATTAAAATATGAAGATAAAGAGTGAAGAAACAGAGATGGAGAATCGAGAAAGAGGGAAAAAGAAAACTAACAAACCTCATCTTTAATAATAACCGCCTAATTAATAATACAAACGATACCTCCTTAGTAGCAGTTGTCTCCCATTGAGTAACTAGGATAAATAAACAAGTAGCATATTGTGGTGGTTCAGTTACAGGAAATGGATGTAACTATGTTAATGTTAGTGCTATTATTATTGATTATGGTGCTTGTAACAATCTTGATCCGTGCAAGAACTACTCCTAGAGTAATGGAAGGGATTCCAGGTAGTATCGACTGGCCCAATATAGGCGAATGTTTTTAATTCATATCTGAATTTTGAAGTCCTTGTGGCATATGCAGCTTCATAAGCAAGAAACAACATAGGTAATTAATCAGAAATATGCTTCTGCCCTTAGGTCCAATAACCTTATCCTTCTGCAAGTATCTAACAAAATATATACCAATATAAAAAAGTAAGGTCCATCTACTATCCAAAATAGAATTATGGAAAAATATAATGAACTGTTTCTATAAATAAATACATTAGCAGTGCCAGGATATGGAAATACTATCTCTACTGAGCAAGTGTTTTTAATGCCCACTTGTTGCTCCCGAGGGCGGATGATTCTCATTAGTCTCAAATAATCCTAGAGGCCTCAAATAAAGCTGCAGGAACATTACCAGCATTGTTTTCCTCACTAAATCTTATAGTTGAATTGATAAAAAATAATGTTATAATGGGTGAATAATTATGTTCATTTTATATGAGTTTGACCAGAAACTATTTCTTGGGATTACATCAATCTACTTAGTTTTTTTCAACTTAACTCATGGATTTAGTTTCATGTTGGATTTGGTATTTTAAATTGTGTTTTAAGTGACTACATTTTAGATGATATTCTAAATTTATATGCTTTTGAGTTTTTCAAGGATGTGAGTTTTTTTGGAAGTAGCCATTGCTATAAAAGACTACTTCTCCACAGTTAAACATGACCCACACGTCTAAGAAATTTAGAATATGAATCGCCAAAAACAAATTCAATAGAGATCCTTGGCGAGATAATTTGTTATTTACTGATATTTATTACAGCTGCAGATAATGGATGTCGTCGGAGACGGCCCCTCCGATCATCGGAGACGTTGGCGAAGGCTCTTCTTACAGTGCTTTCTCTGCTTTGATTGGAGATTCAATTTAGGGTAAAAGGTAATATTTTTTGTTTGAGAAATCCAATCTAGACCAAACCCAAGCCGCGTCTTCTATTACAAAGTCTTCTTATTGGTGAATTATAGCAGAGTCATCTTCTCAACTAAAAGTTTGTCAAAATTATTTTTTTCCTAAAAATTGTCTTTTTTTTTTAATAAAAACGATCCTGTGGGGTGGGTTAAAAAGTTTTAAGCATATTGGAGTGGGTTTAATTAGAGTGGGGATATAATAAAAATAATAGATGGGTTTAAATAAAACCTTTTATATCATCAATTGGTGCAAATGGGTTTTTTCTAATCCTTCCGATTTGCAACTTTATTGGTGAAAGATATGTTGTTTTTGCTAATTTGTTTACTATTATTTAGTTGATTACCTCGAGTAATACATTTTTTATCTCGATCCCATGAAATAAATAAGTGCATAAAGATTAACTATTTAGAAGTTGTCTGTTCTTTTTTGTATATAACATCTCAGTGTCTTCATGCTTACTACTCATCTAAGTGCCTTTCTTCATGTTATGTTTGGGTTCATTCAAGCCAATCTTTTAGGTTTGAGAACTATCATACATATGAAAATTCTCATGGATGAATTGTGATCCAGTTGGTGGACATAAGTTTTTATGAATTTAAGTGTTAAAGCTCTATCATCCAACACAAATTCAACTTTTTTACAGGTATTAGACAATAGTTTGACAAATTTACAAATAATGATAATCTTGAAATATCATCACAATGTGGATGTTCCAAAATATAGAAATATAAATTTGTTAAAAAAGGTTAAGATCTAGTATATATTATTATGGAACCATATGGGTGTTGAGTTCTTCATATACCATTATCTTTGGGCTCTAACATGTTGGGTGTGTGTTACAGTTGTCTTCACATATGAATGATTGCTCTCTCTTTTTTATGAATCAATAAACAATAGGCCTTGGGTCTTCCTTATAGTAGCTTGATTCACTCAAAGGGTCATTATAATGACATACAAAGTTTTTCTGGAATAATAACATCCCACTAAATAAAATCCACATATGGGTTATGAAGATGCCAACTAATTAACGGATTAGATCATTTTGGCGACATTGATTTATAATACTCATGAGACATTTTCATAGTGAATAAATTAATGTTTATGATTAAATTAAAATTTTGTGTTTATACAACCTTAGCAACAGTGAGTACATTCTTAGATTGATGCCCCAATGTTGATGGGCTATGGTTGAGGTAAATTGTATTCAAACAAATATTGTAATGACTACGAATTTTTCCTGGAATAGTATATGAATATAAAATATAGTTCTTAACGAAAAAATGAAATGTGGCCTTTATCTCATGGAGTTAGATACAACGGTAATATTTTTGGGTATTGGCACCAAAGGACACGACACAATGAGCTTAATCACTTTCCATGGTTTATTGAGACAAGATGATTAATTGTTTAATGATTTTTCTATTACTTTTCCATATGATAAATGAATCGTGATTGTGTAGTTATTTGGGATATATTGAGGTTCATCACAAATTTGTTTGTTGATTACTCTTATTCTTATAGTTAAAGGACTTTGATGTTCTTTGTATGATAAATAATTTGGGACCAATATCATTTAGTTTTTAATTTGGTTTCTAGTTGTGAATGATTATAATGTTTCCTTTATTTTTTTCGTAGGATGGACAGCGGTTTCACCAGGAATGAAAGGAGCAAGCATTTTTATTAGAATGTCTATGACATATCTAGTTTACAATAGTTACACTTTTTATTTTTAGATGGAAATATCTAGATATAAGTGATGTTAGGTAGAATGTAGTTGAGAATGATTCATTTTTGAGTGTATATATTTCGTAGGACAACTTTCGGTTGAAATTAATGAATAGGAAAAATTGATGTTGTAAACATTTGTGTTGTTTTTGCTTATTGCAAGGCATGCACACCACCTTGTAATTATTTTATAAAATATGTTTTTTACAACGCTTTTAAGTTAAGTGTCCAATAAATACCATATTTAAGACGCTTTCAGGCCCGTGTTAGGCAAAATACTGGAGAAATTTTTGCAGCCCTTTTAAAAAGCCCGTCCTAAAAAGATCTATCTTTTAAGATGCTTTTTTGAATTTTTTTTATGACGGTGGCTTTTAAGACGCTTTCACCTAAAATTAAAAGTGATGTAAATGGCCTTTTAGGAAACTTTTTAGCCATTGTAAAAAGGGACTTTTCTTCTAGTGTGTTATTTCTTAGATATCATCATTTTTTTATCTTATTCTCGAAAAAATTGTTGCTCCTTGCCTCAAAGATCTTTAAGGCGTACCGCCTTTACCCATTGAGGCATACCTCCTCAAAGAGCCTCATGACATACACCATGGGTGATTTTAAAACTTTGAGTTTAATATTGAATTTCCACATGCATTTGACTCTCAACTCATCTCCAATTACCCGAATGCGAAGTAAAACACAATTTGTGCATACACACCGTGACTATGCATAGTATTAAGCTAACAAAATGTAATTAAAAATAGATTTGAAGTCCAACACACATAGATTTTTAGTGTTATGCACAGAAAAGCTAATTTGAATCTCAAATCAAATATTTAGGATTGGAACCTCAAATCTTAATTTCAAAAGGAGCTTTGACTAATTATGATAAGGACACCAAACATAGAATCATGTAAAACATTATAATAAAAAAGTGGTAGTTTTTGAGCTAATTGTAGTTCACTCAATTAGATCAGTAATTCATATAACATGAAGAGTTAATATAACGCTTAGGTCAATTCATTTACTAAGGATTCAAGAGGTCATATCTTCCTAAACTAATTTATAAAACTCAAGTATGGTGATATTTTTCCTAAGCTTTTAGAGATCATATGTACCGAAGTTTCAAAGACACTAAAATATAAAAACCAAAAAAATAAAATATTGTGTTAATTATACGCAATGTATTATCAAAAAAATAATCTAAATCAAATATCCAAAGAAAGCGAGAGAGTACCATATAGAACATAAATGCCCTAAAAAGTTCGATCCAAACCACTAAAATCATCCAAACAAAAAATCTAGGTCAAGATTTTAACAAATAAAAAAATCGGATTTTGAGAAAAGATCCTCATAGTGCTAAAAGTGTATAAAAATAGGACACTCCATATAATTTTATAAATTAGTCCCTCTACTAAAAATACCATGAAAAATGGTGAAAAATAGTGATGCTGGCGCGGAGCAAAAAATAAAGGTATTGTACCACAGGGAGTAGATTTATAGATTTGAAAAGCATTGTCCTAAAAATTCAAATATAAAAAGGAACATGTACTTTACCTTAATTCTCTATTAAAAAAATAAGAAATTAAGGAACGCACAAATGGTTTGAAGGAGATGCACATATTTGATAGGATTCCGTAGCAGTGAGGTCTGTATTTAAGGTTAGACTGTTGGAGGGTTTTGTGAGATTGAAGAAAGAAAGAAGTGAATCGATTAGTTCTTGGAAAAAAGTTCGTCGTTGTGCCAAGCACATGTAATTTTTTTAAGGAAATAACAGTGATTGATTGTTTATAATTGCAGAGAGAAGTGACTAATTGGAAAAATATTTGTCATTGCCAATAGCATTGAAAAAGTAATCCTAAAGCCAAATATTTATCCCTGTCATTGGCAGTGATAAATATAAAAGACAAAGTTTGTCACTTCTATTGGCAGTCACAAATACAAAGGACAAGATATCTCACTACCTAGGCAATTACAAATTGGTCAAAATATTTATCACCACTCATGATAGTGCCAAATAATTTTATTTTTTTCAAAATAATGCTTTGTCATTGCAACAAGAAATGCTAAATTTTGCCATTGCCACTAGCAATGAAAAATGCGTGGTGAAAAAAATAGTTTTTGGTGTAGTGCATGTAACTTGATCGAGGCAAAAATCGAGCGTCCGTGTAATACACTAGTAGTAGTTATTGGCTTTTGACCGCAATACAAAAAAAACTAAACTTTAACTACACTCTTAAGGAGTATAGCGGTTAGTCTAGGTATCGAATCCATAGAAAATGTTTAATAAATTTTAATTGATTTATTACTTCAAAAATAAAGCGTAAAAGATGATGATTGGGTGAGAAAGAAAAAAAAAGAAAAATAAAGAAGTTAACTACGCTAATTAGAACTAAACAATGAATAATAAACAAGATTAGGATCACATCCCCGCCATGGGCTAAACAACGCGTATCAAGGATTTTAGTTCGAAAATATTTAACCAAGTATATTCAATTGATTATAAACATCAAAAATGAAGAAATTTAATTCAATAATGAAAGATTAAACTTTCGCTCTAATAAGGTCACGAGCGGATTAATTTCGAAATATCGCTATAAATACTAGCTTTGCATGACAAAGAAAGTTAAATGCATAATATTCCAACTTTAATACACGAGGTTTTAATTAATTGTATTTTTACCCAAAACCTAACTTTCAAATCTCATTAGAACTAAACCAGTGGTATTAACTATGCAAGAATACATAACAAGCATGAAGATATAAAGAAACAATAAAAGCAGTGTTGGAATTTAAGGTTACCAAGGTTGAAGAACACAAACATGCAAGAAGAAATCAAAGTGTGAAGAAAAACCGAAAAAACTTCCCACTTAGAGGTGCAAAATATGTAAATTATTATCCTAGATGTTACTCCTTGATTAGTAGCTTTTACATGAATGAAATCAAAATTAAAATAACCCTAACGACTAAATATATAGGTTAGAATTCGTTTAGAAGAGTCCCCAAAACAAAAAACTCTTTTGGATAAAAGATAAGGACAAAATAAAAATAAAAAACTGCTTCCGGAAATTTGTAACAGTTTTAAAGCGTGACTAATATTTGTCATGGTTCTAGCATGTGAATAAAGAGCGAACTGGTCCGATTCTGGGGCGAACCGGTCCTCCTTTCTGCCTTGGCTTGTTTCTTCTCTTTTCTTTGAATTTCCTTCTCAACTTCAAACGACCATAACTTCTTCACCATAGCTCAGAATGGGGTGTCGTTCATCCGGTATTCTTCTGATTTCAAGATCTTAAACTTTATAGTTTTTCCCACCTCCGGACTAAGGCTAAAAAATTACAAAAATGCCCTTTAACTTCCCGTTTCTTGATTTCTTTCACTGTTTTGAGTTTTCTCTAGCAGTATCTTGTATGAAATACCTGTAAAACATATAAAAGATACACAAAGTACGAAATACTTGTCAAAAAGGGTTAGTAGCATAAATATGAGATAAATTCAAGTTAATTACAATACACGGGATCATAAAAATACCAAATTTAAGGAAATAAATGTGATGAATTTATACCTAATCAAATTCCCTTAACTTAGAACTTTGCACGTCCCGAGCAGTGTAAAAGAAAAAGAGTATGAGTTAAGGACCCTTCAGAAATTTTATTGGGATAGAATACCTCTTTCGCGGGAAAGCAATTTCATTTAACATATGCAACAAGTCATTAAACCCCTAGGTTACCCTAGTAGGACGAGTGGTGTCTTGTGAGAGTTTGTAGTAAATATACCCACAAAATTTATTTTTCGACTCAAAGAAAAATCAAAATACTTAAAAATTATACAATTTAAACTCCCCAAAAATCGTCACCGTAAATTTATATTCACAAGTCTCAATCCGTAGTGTGTGTGCGTGAAGCCGAAAATTTAATCGCTAATTTTCACCGATCGATCATTACGTTACTTTTTCAAAAATTCGTTTTGATTCAATTTCTCATGGGATGATTTCACAAATGAATCACTTGGAATGTGGCGAGTTTCTCTCGGTATGCGTGATTCATAAGAGTAAATATAATGGATACAAGGTCACGCACACAAATTTTAAAGAAGAAATTATTTATGGTGAAAAGATCTCATCATCGGAACATGGTTATTGGAAAATGGAAAACATTGCCTCTTATTCACATCAATTCATCTCTCTTATTATCTTTTTGTGTCTTAGCTCTCCACGCGGTAATTAATTTGTATAATGTGCATTGAGTAAAATTGGGAATGGTTGAAAAATTCAAAATTGAAAAATGTTCTTATGATGTCCGTTGGCACTTTTTCGGACTTTTGCTCATTTTCTTTTTCTTTTTCTATTTTTCACATTTTTCTTTTCTTGCTATTTTTGTTGAGCATTTTTCTTTGGGGATTTTGGGAAACGGTCTTTATAATGCTTAAAGTGTATAAAAATAGGACACTCCATATAATTTTATAAATTTAAACCTTGTACTAAAAACACCAAGAAAAATGGTGCCGCCGGAGCGGCCCAAAAAAATAAGGGGTATTGTACCACAGGGACTAGATTTATAAACTTGAAAAACATTGTCCTAAAAATCCAAATATAGGAAGGAACATGACATTTACCTTAATTCTCTATTTTTCTTTTATTTTGTTCTTGCCCCTTTTTATTCACTTTTCAAACGTAATTGACAAATGTTCAATTTTTACAATTTCGGGCCAATTTAGTTCATTAGGGTTATCAAACGAAAATGAAAAATTTTATTAGGATCAAATTGGATTGCAAAGGGATAATTTTCACAACTTTTTATGGCTAATATTTTTGGGTAAATAAACGATGGTGTAACTTCATTTATCCCAATTACCAATTATTTTACCATATTCGTCCTGAGATTAATTTAGTTTAGAGATATTTTAGCGCGCTTTATAGACAACATCTCACACGTTTTTCGTAACCGATCAAAACAAAAGTATTGAGATCCTCAAGGACTTATTTTAAATGTTGAATTGAACTTTGAGTTAACCATTCACTCGAATTTATTTAATTACTCATAAAAATTGATAACCTCATCGGGTTAATAATCTCCACACTTATTCGTCATGTCGTCAATTTTCGCTCAATTTTCATCTTTTGTCAATTTCAACTTTGTGCATTTCATTTTTACAAGTTGAGACTTTAAACAAAATTTTGTGTCATTTTCGAAGCTTTTAAATTCCAATTTTTTTTATTTTGAAAAAAAAATAAGGCTTTTTTAAAAAAAAAATTGGAATTTTTTTTGAAATTATTTAAGAAAGCATACTTGGAACGAACATGTGATCAAGTCAATGAAACTAAACAATAAGTGGAAATAATATCCCACACCCCCTAACTTAAATGTTGCATTGTCCTCAATGAAAATCAAGAACATAATATAAAGAGAGGAAAAGAAAGATATTACTCAAATGGAGCTATCCTTGTTAAGTACGAGTCCGTTGAATCTACAAAACATGCTAAAACCAAGCATAATAAAAAAATAACAAAAAGTTCAACTAATTACTCTAAACTGTAATTAAAAAAAATAGAAAGAAATAAGCTAACTATGTACAACCTACGATTTGAACTTTTAATAAACCATACACTAGAAGTCGAAAAATTTGAGGGTCCACCCAAAATATGATTTGATTTTGAGGGATAATCGGTGTACCCTCATTTTTATGTATGCCTCCCGAAAAATAACAATTCCATTTGAACAATGAGAGTCATGTGTAAGGCAAGAAAAATGGACGATCACCAATTAAATTTTTTAAATGGATAATGGGGGATTTGGATGCTAGGGGGGGCAAGTACAATTGGGATCCAAGAAAAATATAATCACCTCTCAATATTTTTCAAGTAGTATGGGATGCGAGGTACACAAAACGGAAGAATCCATCTTGGAAAACAATTCACACAAAGAGTCGTCATCAGTAAAAGGTTTAAAAGTTTCACAAGTTTCAACCGACTCACAGGAATCTAGCGGTACTTGTAATGGTTCAATAACGGAGAACAAAAATGATGATGAAATAAATTCAATCTCAAGTGATTCGTCATCACTTAATGATTGAATTTCAAGGGAGAAAGACTCACTTTCAATTAATGTACTTTAAAAAAATTGAGGTGAAACTCAAGTCCCGACGTCCTCTTTGTTTTCCATATAAGAAAAAATCTTATTTCAGAGTGCAAAATTTTCCTTAACAATACCATTATTGATATTCATTGCGCTTTGGATAGAAAGATAATTCATTGCACTATGGGTGAAAAGAAGCATGGTTTCTTCCAAAGTAGGCTCCCTTGGCTCAAGAACCTCGGATTCCTCATTTGGCTGAAAACATTCTTTAACTTTAAAAATATCGGAAGAAAAACCGCCATTCGGTTCGAATAATGCATCCGACTTTTTCTCCCAAAAATGATTTTCTTTCCGATAGTTATTTTCACGCCTTTCATTCTCAATAATTCGAAGACCCTCACCAATGGTAATAGGTCAAGCCCCGAATTCTGGCACGAAAAAATCTAGAGAAGTACTCATATACAAACGTGAGTTTTCAAACCTTTCCTTCTCAATAATTCGAAGACCCTCACCAATGGTAATAGGTCAAGCCGCGGATTCTTAAGAATAAAAAGTTTGAAAATGATTACCACATGAACCATCATAAGTGCCGAATTCACCATGAAAATACATGATTATCGAATGGTTGTAGATGGACAATTCACGTAAAGAGGTGTGTGGCCGAGGATTCAACATTTATCGGCGCTCAATTGTGCTAGCCTGCAAAAAAATGTTAAAATAAAAAAAATACAAAAGAAAGATATCTAACGAAATAATAAATCAAATATATGACAAATCATTCCCCGACAACGGTGCCGTTTTCATCGAGGAAAAAATCGAGCGTCCATGTAATACGCTAATAGTTGTTATCGACTTTCGACCGCAATACAAAAAAAACTAAAATTTAACTACACTCTTAAGGAGTATAGCGGCTAGTTTGGGTATCGAATCCATAGGGAATTTTTGATAGATTTTAATTGATTTATTACTTCTAAAACAAAGTGTAAAAGAATATGATTGGGTGAGAAAGAAAAAAAAGGAAAATAAAGAAGTTGACTACGCTAATTAGTACTAAACAATGAATAAGAAACGGGATTAGGATCACATCCCCGCCATGGGCTAAACAACGCGTATAAAAGATTTGGGTTCGAAAATAATTAATTAAGCATATTCAATTGATTATAAACATCAAACATGCAGAAATTTAATTCAACAATGAAAGATTAAACTTTCGCTCGAATATGGTCACAAGTGGATTAATTTCGAAATATCGCTATAAACACTAACATTGCATGACAAAGAAAGTTAAACGCAAAATATTCCAACTCTAATACATGAGGTTTCAATCAATTGTATTTCTACCCAAAACCTAACTTTCAAAGCTCAACGCCCATTAATAGTGGAAACATGATCCCAACCCTTGAACTAGCTAGACATAGTGGTATCAACTATGCAAGAATCCATAACAAGCATGAAGAAATACATAAATAATAAAAAACAGTACTAGAATTTAAGGTTACCAAGGTTGAAGAACACAAACATGCAAGAAGACATCAAAGCTTGAAGAAAAAATGAAAAACTTTTGAATTAGAGGTGCAAAATATGTAAATTATTCTCCTAGATATTCTTCCTTTAGTAGGAGCTTTTACATGAATGAAATATGAATTAAAAGAACTCTAATGACTAAATATGTAGGTTAGAACTCGTTTAGAAGAGTACCCAAAACATAAAACTCTTTTGGCTAAAAGATAAGGACAAAATAAAAATCCCACTTTCGAAAATTGTAACGGTTTTAAAGCGTGACTAGCATTTGTCACGGTTCTGGAGCGTGAATAAAGGGTGAATAGGTCCTCCTTTTTTACTAGGATTGTTTTTTCTCTTTTCTTTGAATTTCTTTCTCAACTTCAAACGATCACAACTTCTTCACCATATCTCGGAATGGGCTGCTAGTTTTTCCATTATTCTTGTGATTTCAAGCTCTTCAACTTTATAGTTGGCCCCACCTCTGGACTAAGCTTGAAAAATTACAAATGCCATTTAACTTCCCATTTCTTGGATTCTTTCACTATTTGAGTTTTCTCTCTCACTATCTTGCATGAAATACCTGTAAAACACATAATAGATGCACAAAACACAAAATACTTGCCAAATAGGGTTAATAGCATAAATATGAGGCAAATCCAAATTAAATATAATACACGTGATCATAAAAATACCAAAATTAAGGGGCTAAATGTGAAGAAGTTATGCCTAATCAAAACTCAAAAACCCGTATCTGAAACCCATAAACCCATATTCGAAACCCATATATGAAATCGTTAAACCCATATTTTAAACCCCAAATCGAACTCAAATCCAAACACTATTAACTCAAATCCTTCATTTTTCTTTTTAATTTCATTATCATTTTGGTACACATGGGATAGGTCGTTGGTTATGATTTTCATTTTTGGCTTGTTGAGAGAGAGAGAGAGAGAGAGAGAGAGAGGTGGTGAGGTTTGTAACTTACAATGATTTTCAAGTTGGCGGTGTTTAGTAGTGGTGACGTTGGGAAATTATTTTTTATTTTTGTTATATGAGGGGCCTAAGGATAAGACTCGTATTAATCTATTAAATCAGACTAAGAAAATTGATAAAGTTCATAACATCGCATGCTTTTATACGATTCATATATTATTGTGCGCACCCAGCACACCACGCGTATTTTTATAATTTATGCATCAACTAACGAATTATTCTAATGTGGAGTATGCAATATATATTATGGGACATATGCCATCCAAAATTGTATATGTCACTGCAGATTTTTTTAACATATAGAGGACCACTTGGGCTCATTTGGCTCTAAATACAGTCTTTCTTCCTCATTAAAAGATATGTCTTATGTCATGGTTTTATTTTAATAACCAAGTAATGATATTTATTTAATTTATAATAGTGTGTCAAGTTCATTTGAAAAGAGAATCATGTTTGTGAGAATGCCTTATATTTATGTTGTAAATATATTGTATGTTATGTTGATCAATTGGACTTAGTAGGAATTCTGGTGAATTGGGTTCGGCATAATTACAGGAGATCGAAATTCTGATTTTAGTTCAATTGAACAGTTCACATCCTAGATTGGGAGTTTCACCCTATCATTAAAGTTGCGAGTGCATTCTTAGTATTTTATTTTAAAGTATAGCAACATGTTTAATGGCTCGAGAACTTTTTGATAGTTCAAAAAGTATGATGACTGGTATATTCATGAATGTATTAAACATGACCACACATGAGATTCAATTCTAAGTGATGGCTAGATTAGAATTAAGCAATCTCATAAAATTTAAAAAGGTTGCATCGATTCTTAATCTTGACAATTATGAAAAGTGGAATGATCGCGTAGTTATTGCTTTGAGTTTTATGGGAAAGTTTTAATTTCATTGGATCTCAATTTACGCCGATTGGATAATCCTTATGTAAGTAGGTGTGAGATCATATACTTATAAGTATTGTTCCCACCAGTAAACCTGATCAATGGATTATTTGAAAATCCAATTAAGTAGAAAATAAGTTAAGTTTGGAAATCGCTGAATAAATAAGATGTTGGTTAAAATCAACTATAGGTGAATTGACTTAACCAAATGGGTATTGGATACTTAATATGGGGAATTATAATACATACCATTTCAACTTTGCAAGTACAACCTCATTACTCCGAGTGATTTTAAGATAATTAAACTGGAGTTAACTCGTAATTATTTAGTAAAATTAATTATGATTAAATAAAGAAATAAAAATAATTATGAAAATGTAATTTTAGATATCCGAGTATTTATTTTGAATCTAATATAATTATATTGTCTTGACTCCCGAGCATAGTTCATATACCCAAGTAGCTGACCCAAACTCGATGAAAATCTAGTTTAGCCTAATATCATGACTTATACCTATATATATTGGCGTAAGCTAGGATTTCAATGTGCATACTCATTATTGTAGATTAGAGGGGGAGAGAGAAAATACTATTCACATTTTTATAAAGAGTCTTAAAGAGAGGTCTTTATCTCATTTAAAATAAAAGGTTTTCATCTTGGATGTACCCACACACATACCCTGCTTTGGGAGGATCATATACTTGAAGATTCGTGTAATACCAGAAATTTAAAGTAAATTAAATAACTAAATAATTAATATTTATGTGTAATTATCCGCTATGACTGGTGACATCACAACAAATTATGTTTTTATTTGAAAGAATTCAATTTAAAATACGGTAATTAAATAATAATTATTTAACGAATAAAAATAGTTATGTTGATGGAATAATTCGAGTGACTTTAGGGACATATACAATGTTCGATTACACCTTTAAAGCCCATAGGTTAGTATATGGTTTGGGCTAGACTTTAGACTTTAGACTTTAGTCACGATTTTTAGCTTAATGGGTCAAGGTTAAAAAGGGGCTTAACTATAATTTCGTGGCTAACAACATAAAAAGAGGATTACGGTTAGCTAAGTTTATTCATAACACTTTAAAGAGAAAACCCTAAGTCTAAAGAGAGGCTGGAGAGGGGGAAAGAGGGAAATACTTAGAGAAGAAGAAATTGGAGGCATGTGGACTTAGAGAAGAAGGAATTAGGATAATTGGATTGTAATCTCACATCTTTGTTCAAGAAAAGTTTATTTTGTATAACCTTATAACTAAAGTTGTGTTATATTGTGATTGCTCATTGGATTTGTATAACATTATAGCAGTATGTATCTCCGATAGTGATAAACGAGGTATTCGCTGTGTCTTTAGGTTTTACCCTAACCTGGTTATAACCTGAGTAGGTGTCCATAAAACTAAGCAGCTTATGCCCAACAATTTCATTGGCTAGCTAGTCAATCATAGGTAGAGGATAATGGTCCTTGCGTAAGGCTCTACAAAGATGTGTGAAGTCGACGCACATGCACTAGTTATCATTCTTCTTTGGAACCATAACACATTTTCTAGCCATTCTGGGTACTTAACATCCACTATGAAATCTCTTTTCTTAGCTTATCAACCTCTTCCTGGATAAACACATTATTTTCCTAACTGAACACGTTGCATACCTGTTTGACAAGCTTTGTGTCCTTCACTATACTGAGCTTGTGGTAAAGGAATTTTGGATCTATCCGAGGCATATCTTCAGGTCTTCATGAAGAACATGATCATTAATTGCCTCGAAAAACTAGTCAGTCCTTTCTTGAAGGTAAGATCTAGTGATGAGCCAATCTGAACCATCCTCTTTGAGTGCTCATTGTCCAGAATCACCGATTCAACCTGCTCCACAACCTCACCGGTGATCAGCTTATCTTTATTTTGAGGATATGAAGTCTTAATCTGATAAGTGGTAGTTAGCTTCTTATGTTCTTCCTACTCTTCATAAGTATAGTAATACTCTCACAATTTAATTTTTTTAGCCTTGACCACACTAAATCCATAGTTCGTAGGGAATTTCAAGCATTGATAGACCATAGAAGGCACGAATTCAAATTTATTTAGACCTACCCCACGGAAGATAATATTATAGGTGAAGTGAACGTTCTCATCCATGAAGAAGAAGAATCGTATTATCTTTATTCGACAGGTTGGCCATGTGTCGATCACAACCTCAAGCTCAATTGTTCCTAAGGGGAACTCCTACTCCCTTACAAAATTGATAAGATGACTATGGTAGGACTCAAACTTTCTATTGTGGACTAGAATCCTATGGTATGACTCAACTTCTTGAATTAATAATATAATAAAAAAATCAACTGAACTTCTATTGTGGAATATAATCCTCGCTACCTGACTTTCATTTACCATCATTATGATGACAAGAGGGTCTTCATATACAGATAAAGTACACCTGAGAAGTCATCTTTAGAAAATCTAACAATGAGATGATTTTTGTTTACCTTTTTAGGATGAGTCTCCACAGCTTCGTCCAAATTGAATTGCCTAACATGGGCACAAGCCTTCGCCTCATTGAGGTGGGATTTCCTCTCAGCTGGTTAATCTCCACCACTAGCATCACCTCCCTTAATAAAGTGACACCCAAAATGATGATGGTAAATTTGTGCACAAGCTCCTTGGTCTTATTGGGAAGATCTGGATCATCCTCTAAATCTTCATCTCGACCCTTTTTCTACTCATCTGCCTTTTTACAAGGGGACTTTGATCGTCTCCTTGTTTTCTGCTCATTCGACCTAACTGACCGACCACCTTTATCAACATACTTCATTAGTTTACCTCTTCTGATGAGATTCTCAATCTTGATCTTTAAGATTAAATATCTGTTAGCGTCGTGGTCGTGGTCTTTATGGAATTCATATTATTTACTCGTTCCCTTCAAATTTTGTGGACCTTTTAATTTACCCAGCCATTTCAGGTCTTCGGTTCCTTGAATATCATCGAGAATGTGGTAAACACCTAGGTAAGCGGGGTACACTCATTATAACTTCAGCCTATCAACCTTTTTGTTATCCTTAAACTCTTTTTCTTCTCCAATCTCTTTCCAATGTTGCGCTTAGGATGGCTCAACTCATTCACTTCCATCACCTCTTCAGTATTCATAATTTTCCATCTTTGGCCAAAATCGCTGACATTATGCTCAATGGATCCTTGTCCAGCATCCAATACGACTTTTTAAGAAATAAAAAGCTCATGATTATCATGATTGTTATCTTCTTGTTATTATCAGTTACCTCAAGATTTTCTCGAAATTAAAGCATGTATAAACTCCCTTGTCGTTTCATCAATTTTCTGATGGACACTAAAAAATTAAGAAGCCCTTTTCCTAGATTTGTATCGAAATATAAATTATTAAGGAATAGATTGGATAGCTACTCGATCTTTAAAATCTAGCCTCTTGGTAAGTCAGTGTACCAAATTTGAGTTGATCAAGTGATGGTACTAGAGAATGCTCTATAACTTATTTCATCGGGGTTGGAATAAATATTGGTATCAGCCTAGTACTAATCCACATACATCTTGGGATCATACTTTCCATCGTATTTGGGGGGTGATGATAGGTGGTTTGAATTTTAAAGTCGTTGAATACCCACAGTTGATGCTGTAAATGGTGATGCCTCATCAAAACCCCTCTACAAAGGGATCTTATCCTTTATAATCTCACCCAGATGATCCTTTAGGAATTTAATCGTCCCCTTCCAGGGTTGTTTCTCCTTCTCGACCTTATCCAGCATTATTTTTCCTATTCGGCCTCGACTTTCAGTTGAGATCTCCGTTTGACAAGTCTTCTCGGCTTTGGATGACCCTCGCACACTTTGTCTTGACCTGTTTGAGCACTCAATTTTTCTAATATTGATTCTCCTTGGTTCTTCTCTATACTCCCTAGGTATCGTCTGGTCTATGTGCTGGTGGGCCCTCAAAGCTCTTAGGCCCATAACGGGGGTAGTAGCTCGATTCATGAAGAAGTACATTATCTGCCATTTTGGCATCCCGAAAGTGTTCTTATCAGATAACGGAACCCCCTTCGTGGACAGTGAGGTGCGCTTGCTAATAGGGAAACACTTCATCATCCATCACATGTCAACATTAGCATACCCGAAGTGCAATGGGTAGGTAGAGGCTACCAACAAAACTTTAGTAAATATTTTAGCAAAAATATTAGAGGCCTTCCGGGCACATGGGATGACAAGATCCTATAAGTACTATGGGATTATCGAACAACGAAAAGGAAACCAACGGGATACACACTATTTTCCTTAGTATTTGGGGCGAAAGCTGTGTTACTGATCGAACTCGAGGTACCTTACGCTCGTTACAACTTGCGAAGTTCCATGCTCCCCCACAGCCATCGTGTATAACTTGAAGCCCTATAATAACATAGGGATAATGCCGCGAGGCACTTCGAGATATATAGAAAGCAGTTGTCCAGATCCTACGACCATTTAGTAAGACCGAGAAAGTTTAAAGAGGGGGACTGGGTCCTGAAAGCATGCACGAGGCATATCATGGGTTTGTCATTACCCAAATTCGAGTCCAACCGGGAAGGGCCTTATATCTAGGAGTGGTAATTCGGATCAACGGGTCGTGTTTCGGGCCGACACACACGACATGAGAAGGTTTTTTAGACACGAACACGACATGACACGAATTCGTGTTTTTTTAGTTAATACGAACACGACCCGAATAAAAAATAACACGGCACGACAAGACACGAATACCAAAAAAATTTAAATTTTATCCCTAAAAAAATGATAACACGACACAAAACGACTCATAATTAAGACACGAACATAACACGACATGGATTCGTGTAAAAAAAATACGACAGGAACACGAAACATCGTGTCAATTTCGTGTCGTTTTTAAAATTGCCACCCCTACCTATATTGTTCGAGTAGCCCAAAATTCGGGTTATTACGAGATATCTAAGCTGGAAAACAATGTTACTTTCAATTTGAACAACAAGTGGCTGAAGATATACTACGTTTAAATGTATGTTTTGTCAACACTTTTGTTCATTGTGATGTAACTTTTCTTTTTCTTATTTTTGTTGCAAAGAGGGACGTGAGTTTTAAAAAAATTGGGTTTGCCTATTTAATATAGCCCCAAGTAATGTTCATGTGGAAAATGTTAGGTTACTACATTATTTTATATGATGACGGTTGTCTTCTTCTTCATGCACGATGTGATTCGCATTGTTGTAATAAGTCTAGCCAGTGTCAAAAGAAAAAATATATAATAATAAAAGAAATGAAGGAAGACACTGAGGTCACCAATGTTTCTTTATTTAATAAAAGATATGGTTGTGGTTACACGCAAGCAAAGAAATTTAAAATCCCATAAATGAGAAACTTCAGTAATAGAAACTTGTAGCAAAGGAGCTAGGGGTTGTCCATGATTAAGCGGAGGTTCGTTGATCCAAGAAGCCTATGATGATGTTTGGGAAGAATCTGTACAAGGTTTCTTTAGTCTGAAATAAGATCAGCCAGGTCTTTCTGGCAGCTCTATCGCCTGATGAACGGACACCA
Organism: Sambucus nigra; assembly: GCA_949130495.1. Taxonomy (NCBI): domain Eukaryota; kingdom Viridiplantae; phylum Streptophyta; class Magnoliopsida; order Dipsacales; family Adoxaceae; genus Sambucus; species Sambucus nigra. Next base: position 205,895,763 of record OX422221.1, on the reverse strand, counting down.
ACTCCTGCTCCTTTTTAATCAGCTCGGCCTCCGCACAAGCAACGGTTTCGCAAGCCTCCTACACCTATTGTTCAGATGCCACCAACTTGGTCTCCAACCCCACAAGCTATTCTAAAATAGCCACCTATGAGCGATGTGAACTTTGGAGCCGATGGTAGAAGGAGGGCAAGTCAACCTTCTTAAAACGACGAAGCAGCTCCACTAACCAGGACATAGAAAACCCATCATTCATGAGTATATTAACTCTTACCAGTAAAGTATTGATAGTATCAGGGCTAAGAGATTCGAGGGGAGTATTGAGGATTTCTTCCAAGACTATAGTGAGCCCGAGTAAGCGACATGCCATCATCCCAGGAATAGGGTGAAGGCAGTGGGTGGTAAATATTAAAGAAAAGCGAACCAATAACTGCTCGATCAGTAAGCGGGTACCCTCAGTCAAAATATATGGGAAATTGGCCAAAGTTTGCCTTACAACAACCTCGGGGGCTGCCTCAGGAGAATGCACGCTAAAAACACTATCACTTACAGAAGGGTGCTGAGTATGCGAGGCGCTATCACTTACCTGAACCTGAGGAGCAACCACTTCGGGCACATCACCAACCCTAAGGGCCACCTCTTAAGCTCGAGAAATAGGGACCCCGCCCAAAGAAGCAACTTTGACTAAGGTCCTCGCTTACACCATTTCCTGAGCAACAGGTTCAGCTTCTGGTCTACGGGTCACAGGTTGATCGACCTCCACCTGAAATATAAAAAAAATAGTTTAAGTAAGAAATAAAATGAGGGAAGCATGCACAAAATATCTTTTAAGTATGAGAGATTATGCCAATAAGACTTGGCCCGCCTGACCCTCAGTTATGGGAGATTATGTCAATAAGACTTGGCCGGCCTGATCCTCAGTTATGGGAGATTATGACAGTAAGACTTGTCCCTATTGACCCTCAATTATGGGAGATTATGCCAATAAGACTTGGCCCGCCTGACCCTCGGTTATGGAAGATTTCTAAAGCCCAATATTACTTGGAAAAATTAACAAGTTTACATGAAATAGATAGGTGGAAGAGAAAAGTACCTCTCGAAGCTTCTCATTGGTAAACTCGCGAGTGGCTATTTTTTCTACGGCTTCCTCCTCAATCAAATCAGGATCCACCAAAGGATGTTGACCTTGGGGGAAATCACATCCCCCTCATTTCATCAACCCACTCCTTCCCATCCTCCCCCTGACCTAAGCCAGTAAGATCAGTGCCTTCCTTATTCAGGATGGAAGGCTCAAACACGAATACAAGCATTTGGTCATTCGAAGGGAGGGGAACTGATGGAGTAGTTTGAACAAGTACAGGGGCCTGCGAAGAAAGAGGGAAAGATAGAATTTGGGATAACAAGTTAAAAGAGTAGCAACAACTTAAACAATTAAGGAAAATGAACTTACCACAGGCAATGAAGAAACAGGCACAGGGGACTTGGGTATATCCTCAACAGCTCTCACATCAGGAACACCCTTCTCATGACCAGCCTGCTTGCGCAAAAAAGAGGGATCATGGGAATAGCCGATACTAGATCAGATAAAGAATCAAATATAACTTCCCCTAGGGGGAAATGGGAGATTACCTGTGTAGTGGTAGGGATAGCTCTCTCAAAATGATTATCTTCTCCAACATCATCGTGTGTATCACCTCGCACATCAACCTAAAAAAGAGACAAAGGCAGGTTAAGAGCAGAATGAAGTTATTAGCACAAAAAAAAAATAAGAAGATACATATTAAGAGAAAGGGGTATCGAGGGGTTTACTTATTTTTCCAACACATCTTCCAGAATCTCATAATCTGGGGAGGGGAGGAGGGTTTTGAAGGAGAAACCATTTTACTCGACCTACGTATCCGAACCAACGAAGTTTCCTCTTACTCTTCCTCTTCCTCTTCTTCCTCCTTTTCTTCTTCCACTACCTTCTCTCTCTCATCATCCTCCTCATCTTCATCATCATCACCACCAAAATCAACAGCAGCATGTTCTTCGGGCAGTTCTTCCTCACCGAATTCAGACAATTTCTCCATCACGATCTTAATAGAACTGACTACCTTTCTTTTCTTACCACTATTGACAGTTCAAGGAGCATATGAGAAACCTCGAGAAGCCATTTGGGCCGACATAAATGATTTATCTTCTTCACTAAAATTCTCCTAGGTTGGAGAAGCTGATCAAACATTGAGCTCACCTATTGGGTGACTTTGGGGTCGGGGGTATGGTTAGTTGGAGGATGGGGGATGGTTTTGAGTTTCTTCAAAGGAACATTTTGGGTGGCCCTAATCTCTTCCCCAAACGAGACAATGCGCGGGGATTCAGTTCTCTCAACTGGCCTCGAGGGACCAGGGGCAATGGCAGCAACCTCGACTAGAAGGGAGACTTCTTCCTTTTCACAACTTCCTGGTCCACTGGCGCTACTGGGGGGGAAGTTCAAAGGCAAAACTTGTGTCAGCACTAGTAAGAGGAAATATAGATGATGAGGTGGTACAAATTCTTAAACCCAACTCTGTGGGTGAGAATATCTCAACTTTAGGGTATCGGGGTCCTTGAAAATATTGGTTTGAAAACGGACCAATTGGTTTTGCTAGAAAATGTTCAGGTACATAGTCGACCTCTTCCCTCGTGCCTCTTTGCTCGGGACCATGGGATTGGCTGGATAACTGGAACACAAACTTATGACAGCTAAAGTCCGATAATTAGCACATGCAAAAGAAAATTTTGTGGGTTTTTCGCGGGTAAAATGACTCAATAGAGGGGCTCCTTGGTCATAGCCAAATTGAATGGCTACACGGTGGGGGCTGTAAATAGAATAAAAGGAAGACCACTCTGTGTATGAGGGAAGGTAAGAAAGGATTATCAAAAGGGGGACATTATTCTCAGGAAAATTCCTAGTAAGAGATTCATCAATAGGGACAATCGGGCGTTCCTCCTCTGTAAAAAAGTCATTTGTAAAAAATTGATCCACCCCAACATAAGGGCGAGGTAAGAACCTTTATTCTCGATCGATCAAATAAATGAGGGGATTCTTAACACTTTTATACTTTCAACAATAAATACATGGGCTGAGAATCGGGGTAGTTGCCCGCATGAGCATAATTAGGAAAATGGGCGTAAAGGAAAGATGTTATAAGGACATTATTGGCATAATTAGAGACATCAAACCTGCCGATGCTCCATGAAGATTCTGCCGACACACGATCTAACCAAGTTTATAAAGAGCTAAGTACGATAGCAGCAAGGGGCAGCTTCATGTTGCTCTCCATCCGAACAACTATGTTGATTATGTCCTTTCGGGGGTAGTCATAGAGCTTGCCCGAAAGGTAGACTTTTGACAGCATTACCCAAATGTAACCTGCCAACTCAATTTTAAAATCAAAGCCTTTTCCTACGGGGGGCTATTCAAACACCTGCTTCCCTCGGGGGCACTCTTTGGCAACCTCCCGAGCACTAATAACATCTTTCTCCTCGATGAAATAAAAGTATAAAATCACTTCAGAATAGGTAAACTTGTTATAAGTGACCATGCAATCCTTTACCACCGCCTTAAGATCAGCTCTCTAAGTTTTCTCCTCGCTGGAGACAGCCTCTTCGAAGAAAGTATCAAAACCAGCAGCTTCCAACCCTAGAAGCTCGCAAGCATCTTCCAGGGTGACGGTGAATTCACCCCATGCAGCCACAAAAGTGTGTGACCTATGGCTCTAACGGGAAATTAGCAATTGGAGAGAAGTATTATTTTTGGCAAGGGTAAGATCACCCAGCCAGAGAGAATAAGAGAGACCAATAAGAGCTAACTGAACAGAGTACTTTGAATGTATATACTTCATCCAAGGGCCCAACCCCTCGCAAGCACCGGAGGAAGCTTCAAATTGTACCTTCAAATAGGGGAAATCACCTCGTTCATTGCAAAAATGAGTAACACTAGCGGTGGGGATATATGCAAAGTCTTCAGCCTCCTCACCCTCCTCTATTAACAGGTTAGGGTTCTCATTTGGCACCAGTTCACCGGGAAACCTCTCCGTCGTCTTCCAAAAGTGGTATTTCTCACCGAAGTACGGAGCATAGTGGTAGCGTGCCCACTGGTGTTGGCGCTCTTGAGTCTCAGGAGAAGCGCTCCTCTAGGATTGGGTTCGCTTTGCGATAGGTGCCATGGAAGTGTAGAGAGAAGGGGATGAAAGGTCAAAATGGAAGGAGTGAAAGAGGTAAATATAGAAAACTTTCACAAAAGCTCAGTACAAGAGATTAGAATCCCAAAGGTGATTGTATAAAATGAGGATACCCTTTTTTATAGGGGCAACATGAGCCCCGAAACAAAAGGTGACGCTTTGGAAAATATAATAATGAAAGGTTTAGCTTACATGGCTGTTAAGTATGCACGGCTGTAGAAAATCAAAGGTTACAATTATGACGCTTCAAGGGGGACGCGTGGTTTAGCGACGTTGTCTACATGCGGACACCCTGGGGTTGCCGCGTGTCACACTACAGAAGAACAAATGATAATTCCATTTAAAGCGGCACGCTTGGAGTCTTGTCTGCCTTGGGGAATAAAGAGCTTTTGGGGAAATTTAAATAAACCTCTTCATTTTCCCAAGGAAATGATTGAAGATTAACAAAGGAATTCGTATAGATATTTCTTCATGCAATAAATAAATATCTCTACGAAGGGGAAAATGGAGGGGTGTCCCCACCAAAGGGTGGTTAACTTAGTCAAGAAGATTGATTGGTTCGCTAAGAAAGAAAAGGAATGTTTCCCTATGGACCCACCTCGAAGAGCCTTCATAGAAGTGGCTCGAAGGACCGAACTCAAAGATTCTCCAATTTACCCAATTATAAGGATCCAATTTGTAGATCATGGTCACTTGGATGACAATAGTTTGTAATAAGTAATAGAATATTGTATCATTTACTTTACCCTATAAATGTATGATGAGTGAGGTTGTTTGGTACCTATGAGGGACCATGCCTGGCAGGGCATGGGAGAGCTAACATTATCTATCGAGAAACTTCCTCTTGGGAACCCCGCAAGGACATGGTTTGGAGGATTGAGAATAAGGAAATGTTGGGAATGAAGTTACCAACCCTCTTGGCACACTTGGGCAAAACTTCATCCAGAACAAATGGTCACTCGAGCCACAACAGTCGAGCCACCTTAATGCTTACCAGTTCGAAGGAACCTCCTCGAAGTGCCTTTGTATTGGCCCCAAAATAACTCTCATCCAATAAATAGATGACAATGCACTCGAGCCACCTACCAGCCGAGCAGCCTCAAAACAGATACTAGCCCCCCTGACTGATGTGACCAAATATCTAACAGAGTCACTATTTAATTCACTTTTGATGTCATAACATCTGGCATTTAGGGACTCTAAAGATATAGCACTTAAGTGGGTTTATCCTTAGGATGGCAGGCCTAGTTCACTAAATCTGACCGTTTAGCCATCCTCAAGTAAGCCTCAAGCTAACATGTCACGTCCCTCATTAATGCCCACAATGCTTCCATCCAATAGAATGGTTTCCTGCCAAAATCATGAGATCCTGTGCATTTAATGCAATATCTTATCCATTTAATGCACCCGGTCAAATCGATCGCAGGCAAGCTTACTCGAGCAGCCTTACCCCCCATATATATACACCAGATGAACAAGTTAGGGGAGGAGAGAGCATTAAGAGCCTAGAATCGCTGCCCAAATTCCTCCATAGTTGAGAACCATCGAGAGAGCATTAACTCCCCACACTCTTCTAATATACTCATCATTGAGCATTAACTGATCTTGAAGTTCCTGCCTTAACCTCATTGTGCCTAGAGTGCTTGTTCTTTCTCCCTCCGACCACACTTCCTGCTGGCCCCATCTATTTATTGTGCTTGTCATGCATATTTTGTATCAATAGGCTATTTAATATAAGTCTGAACATTGGGCTCTCTAGTCTCTGACTCACCTGTGGCCATCGCCAGTATTTAATATTTAACATTATTAACCTCGGTCTTGATAAGGGGTTACGCCTCACTTAATACTAATTGTATTTGAAGAACCCACATCTTATAGATTCTCCTTAGTTCTTCTCTATATTCCTAGGCATCCTCTGGTCTATGTGCTGGTGGGCCCTCATAGCTCTTAGGCCCAATCGATCAAAGCAAAATCCTATGCTGAGCCTCTCCAAAATACTTGGGAGTTCTAGGGAGTAAGTATGTTCATCGTCGTATCCACCTGATCTGATGATGGATGTTGCCCTGGATGATAGGACTTGTCATCACGCTCTGATCCATATTATTTGGACCTACTACCTTCCTATTTTGAAAAACCGTCTAGGATTGTCCATAACTTTCTCGTGATTTTCCTACCTCTTGTCCCTGTACGGGGTGGAGGAGGCATTTATCGCCTTTTATCGGAGCTTTCACCCCCTGGGGTGTAACTGGGTTCCCTTTAAGCCTATTCTGCCCTGTCAGGATACTCTACATCAGCTTTGTGATGCTCTCCTTCATAGCCTGTTGCACTCTAGCTAAGAACTGTAATATTCCCTGCAAATCACCCATACCCACTAGTGTGGAAGGAGAAATCCCTTTAGTGGCTCTACTACTTTTTGAGTTTTCATCCATTCTCATAGAACTTTCAGAAAAATATAGTAACGTAATATAGAAAACAGAGTACAACAGTTGCGACAGCAAAAGTTATTGAAAAAGTGGATTCAAAGCATGAAAAATTAAATCCGATGGTATATTCAAGGAATCAAAGATAATTAAAAGGAAATTTATAGATTGGTGGACTCTAACCCAACTAAACGTGGATGAATCGGACTGCAACTTACTAACTTTTCAGAACTGGGTATCCTTGAGTTTTAGAGATAAATAATAGTGGAAAGCAACAATTGACTTGTCAGTTCTCACAGACGGTGCCAATCTATTAATCTCTAAGATATGTATATAGATCTGGTCATAATAGATATACACCAATTATAAAAAATAAAAATAAAATATTAAAAGTGAAGGAATTACGTCATCAAATCTTTCCAAAGGAAACTTCATCTCTATTTACATAAAAAGTAACAAAGTGTTACAACTTAACATTAAGAAGAATTCAAAAGTTATTTCTATAGAGCCAACATGCTCTAAAAAGAAACTTGGAACTAAAAAACTCCAAAATCTAAGCTTTGAACGAGTCCTCATATGTTCCTTCTGCAACTTTACTTATAACCTGAAATGTTTAATTATACAACATTAGCTGAAAGCTGAATGAGATTCAATCTCCAAACATTCCAAGGTTTTCAAAAAATTGATACCTATTCAATTTAGAATATAAGGCATATATATATACAGATAGGAATTTCCAGTAATATATATAAAGTAAATGACAGTATATATACTCAGAATAAACATTTCAGGACACAACAGATAAAACAATTGAGCATATGTCAATTATTCAATTTTAGCATCCATGTATGCTCTAATACCCAAACAGATATTGTTACCAGATGTTTCCATCCGGTAACATCACAGATAAAAAGTCATGATTTTTGGAACAACGTCTTGTTTAGGGCACACCAACGATAAACCAGCTGGGAAGGTACCACCCAAATATTTCAACTCGGTAGTCAAGGCTAACATTGTATGAGATTTTTCATGGGCCAAATCAATAATTTCAGAATTCAAATCAAATGTTTATACGGAGAGATATAAACATATAACAAACGACAGAGTTATCGGTATCAGGTGCATTTTGAGAATAAAATCATTTCACAAAATATATATAGTTTGCATAATATTATATAATCAAAATATGCAAGAAATGGAATAGAGTACTCACCTAAAAATAGGTTTAAAAATACAAAATTGTGGTCGTAGATCACATATAAATCTAACAAATACGATAAAGGTTTAAGTACACGTTCTAAACAAAGTCCAATTCTAAATATTATGTTTTAATCCAAAAATAAATTGTGGTAAAAGGTTACTAAAAACCATGTTCTCAATTTTTTTAATATTCATTAATCATAATTGAAAAGTTCAATTCATAGTTTATCCTAATCAATCGATTCCCAATAGAGATGGAGGGTCACAGGGGCACCACTTAAATACCATCTCAACTAGATAAAATTTCACCGGGAATGACTCTGGAATTACTTTATTGGATTCCATAATAACGAGTAATTACTTAAGAAAATCATTTTAAAAGTGTATATAAAATTTTAAACAAGTTTACATATGTCAAAAATAAAATCCATATAGATTATTCCCAAATTTAAATTTTCATTCATTGGGCCTTTAGTATATTTTACCAGCATAAATACTAAACACAGCTATAAAACACGAATTTAAAACTATAAAATCATACCTATGAAATGAATATTTCTTCAAACTTATAGAACTCCTTCTTCAGATATTTCCCAAGCTTTCTATCATTATTTCTTACTATAATTCTCAAGGAATTGGTGTGAGTTTCAAACGATCCCAAAGGCCCAATTTACAGGTTTTCAAAGGTATTACTGTGTTGACACGTGTTTAGGTAATCAAGCTTTTATAGTGGCAAGTCAGCGTTGAGGTGTCACGCGTCGAGGCGGTCTTGCAGTCTTAATATCACCAAATGGTGACAAGTGTTTTACATTTCCCTCTAAAGACGATGCGTGTAAGGTGGAGGTGTCAATCATAAGGTGGAAAGGTGATAAGGGTATAAGAGTGATTTTACACATGAAGGGTATTTTGGTAATTTCACACTACATATTTTCAATATTTCTTAAAGATCCTTGAAAATATTTCATTTACAAAAGGGTCATTTTATATTTTTCATTTTGGTCATTGAAACTTTCTTTATTAAAACAAACCCCCCCAAGTTTCATAAAATTAGATTTTCTACCCCAAAACTTATCATTTACCTTAGGATGTGTCATAAAACTCCACTTTAATCCAATTTACAATTGATTCTTCATATATAAAAGCGGATTTTGTCAGATTAAAACCCAGAATACCACATATGTAATAATATAACATTTATAAGATAATAAGTAACACGCAATTGAAAAAACAAACTATATATGAACATATAAAAATAGGGTCATTACAAAACAGTAGAGAGACGTGAGAGAAAGAGAATGAGGCCATATTTATGTGGTTCGGCCCAAAGAGGTGCCTACATCCAGAGGTGCAGGTGACAATATTCTGATTCGGATGGAAAAAGCCATGGATGAATAGAGGTTACAAACTATCAAGTTCAATTTAGTAATCACTACACCAAAAATAGGATTCTGTCACGGTTTTGAACTGTGCCAGAATCAGGTGTTCCAAAATGGGAATTTTTTTCTGGCACGGCTCAAAAGTATGCCAGAATCAGCCAAACAGGAACACTTCTGGCACACTTTTAAATCGTGCCAGAATTTGATATTTCTGGCACACTTTTGGCACAGTTTTTAACTATGCCAGAATCAGCCAAACAGGAACACTTCTGGCAAGTAGGAGAATAATATCTTAATCCCTACCCATTAGGTTGTAATGGGCTATTTATCGGTTGTTAAAAGACAAAATAGAGAGGGAAAGATGTCATTCCTTTATAGATTAGGCAGGTACACCGTTAAATGCAAGTGGGAGAATAATCATGAAGTTAGTTATAAAGCACAAGGGGGAATATTTTAAAATCTCCTCTGCATTGTAATACCCCGTATTTTTACACATTTTAAATTATGGGATTAATTAAATTAAAATTGGAAAATTAATTGGAAATTAATTCTGATTTAAATACTAGCGAGACGAGAGTTAGTATTTGATTAGGATAACTATTTTGAATATTACTGAGAGAGTATAATAATATATGATTTTGAATTTATTAAAATTATCGTGAGTTGAAAATACGGCAGTTTCGGTAATTAAGTTGGGACCCGCGTGTCAATCGTGTCAGGACCCAATTTAATGGATTTAAAAGTAAATTAATTTTATATCATCGGTATGATCATTTTGAGTGTGCCAAAGTGTTCAAAAGGGTGGAGATAGTCAGAAAACACTAGTCGCGAGTTTAGTTTGGGTCCCAGGGTAGTTTTAGGCCAAATCGGTAACCCGGGAGGATATTTTAGTCATTTTATTATTTGATGAATATTGACCTACGAAAATTAGGTTGAGTATATCATCCAACCCTTAAAGACATTAGGGCCATTAACTGTCAAAATCAAGGGAGATCAACGTGAGAGGAAAGGAGAAGTTCAAAGGGTTCCCAAGTCCAAAGCAACCACCGTAAACCACTAACACCGCTGGATTTGTGACCGAAAAGAGAGGGAGAACAACCACCACCTTCACCAAAGGATCAGAAACCCTAATTCAAGGCAAGTGATTTAACTTGCTATATTTCAGGGTATATATGATTCATGATAGTTAAGAATTGGCGAAAAACTTTGGAATAGGAAGAATCTATGAATTTGGAGATCAAATCTTAATTTGGATAGGTCGTGCATGTAGATTAACTTCTGAAAATATAGTAGCCACGAAATCATGACCCATATGTAGAGAATTATGAAGTTATGTTGAGATTATATAATGTTCTTGAAGATAATAGAATAAATAGGGTTTTTATGAAAAATATGGGATTTAATCCAAGATAATGATGACCCATGATGATTTGATGATTCTAATACGTTAGAACTTATGCAATTATGTTGGTATGTTGATCTATATACTTATTTGGGAGTTTGGGATGTTGTAATGGATAATTATAGGTGTGAAAATAAGAAAACCCGCAATTGTAAAAAGATTTCTAGGCAAATATCTGATCGATCGACCAATTTATTCGATCGATCGACCCATCTGGAAAATGTGATTTATTTCCCTTTAAATAATTGATTGACTCTCATCCTTTAGAACTCTTTAGTGATTATTGATTGAATATAATGGTACTTAGGGGAGTCAGTAGGATACACTTAGGACCCTAAAAGGGTTAGTGCATATGGGAATGAGTGGGAGAAATTAAACGTAATTAACCGAACGGCTGTGATTTAAAATTTAGTATATAGGGAGTTTAAATTCTGATCAACAGTAATTTAAGGGTTGGAACAGTAATAAGTGGACTTTAGGTTGCTCAGATAACCTTAGAGATATATGGGAGACCTAGTAACCTCTTAGGGTAGGTAGGGGTACTCGAATTTGTACGACGAGAGTTGTAGCGCTAAATTACTGATACGTGTAATATTCGAAATGTAACTAATATGGGTGAAACTTAATATATATTGGATATGAGATTAACTATATTGGATTCATATATATACTGGTTGTGTGATTTCCTAGTATATGTATTGTTATGTGTATGACATACCTACCATACTTGCTATCACGGGAGGTTGTTTAGGAAAGGGGAAAGTCTGGTTTTTGTGTGCCTTCGGGGGGACTTTAGATTTGTACCTCAAGAACATAGGACTGACTATGGGAGCGTAGGTATGTGCGTGACCCATAGTTATGTGAACTATGTTCGCCTCCAATATGTGTGATTTGTATTGATATAGCTCTTCGGTGATTCATGAACTCGTGATCCTAAAGTACGTGATGTACCGGGATTTATATGATATATATATACATACATACCTGTGATAGTTCTGTTGTGTTTCTTAGTAGATAAGTTAGATTGAAATATCTAAATTAATGAAGAATGTGAGAACCAAATCTGAGTATTAAGCTATGTGAAATCGGTTAATAAAACACGGAGTATGTTCAGATGTATTAAATGGGGTTATTCGAGCAAACACATAGGGTAGTCCGATTGGGTAAAGAATTAACACAGGTTGGCTAAACAGGGTAGTGTAACTAGCAGGAGAAGGCGTGCACAATTAGTTAAGAGGTGAGGGTCTCAAGAGAGGGCACGTAACTAACATGTTTAATATATGTGTTGTTTAAATTGTAATATAAACACTTGTAGTTTTTAAAATATTTTCACCTCAGGATCTGACCCGTTTTCTTCCAAATCTATTTTTTTGTAAAACCTTTTAGGTGCCCAGCCACAGGGACACCAAGCATAGGAGTTCCATTTTGTTGACGTGTTGTAGTTGCTGTGGAAGTTACATGACCTCGGTATTAGACGCCTCCACATTCTACCTTTAATTACATTCAGAGTCAGTTGCATCTGCTAGGGCATGTCGCCCATTTCTATTTACAGACAGTAGTATAGTTATTCATTCCTTTTAAGTTTTTGGATTTATTATTTATTCAGACTTTGGTATTGGGTTTATTTATTAATGGTACTATTTATGGGAGTGTTTCCCCAGACTCAGTTTATTTCTTTCAATTATTATTCTGATGAGGTTGATGTAGTGAATATTGAATGGGTGGTTTATATTTAATTGTTTGCATGTTAATTAAATTAATAAAATATGACAACTCATTTTTTAAATATTAGGTGGCTACTAATTATTAAATAGGTTTTCAATCGTGATGTTAGAACTGATCCAACTTGATATTCTGTATTAATGTAATAAAGGAGTAGCTACCCTGTATTTAATTAGTCGGGGTGTCACATGTGGTATCAGAGCATTAGGTTCTAGAGTCCTTAGGATCCGTACGGCTTGTTATGATTTCCGCGTAGCGTCCTTTGATATAGAGCCCTATTATTAGGACTTTTGCACTCTTTGTTATGTTTTGTATACTACGTACTTATGCTACAATGTTATGCATAGTCGGTGGACATATATATTTCATTTAAATTTCAGATGTCGTTCATGAGGGAAATACAAACTAACACTGCTGAAGGAGGAAATGAGGGACAAGACCAACAAGTACCTCAGGTACACAAGGAAAGAGAAGAAATCACTGAGATAGCAAATATCGTGGCACAAACAGTGACTACCGTAATATTGCAGTACCAAAATCGCAGTGTACAGCTTACAGGGGGTAAAAGAACAAGAGAAGTTGATCAATATGACTAGCAACAATGGGAAAATATCGTTGCAGCAGCGACAAGTTCCTTAGAGTCGTCAAGGCCAAGAGGACAATGGAAATTGCAGAAAGATCCAAATCATCCAGGGCTAACGACGCCATGGGCAGAGGGCTATCACAAAGAGGTGTTTTAAGTGTAGAGAAAATGGCCACAAATGCTAAGTTTGCCCGCAAAGAGCTGGGGGACAGCCTCGGTCAAATCAACAAGTTCAGCTAGGCCACCAGGGCCAGTAGAGCGAAAAATTTGTTGGTAAGTGTTTTATATGCGAACGGGGCCACTTTCGTCGAAATTGCCCTAAGAAGGGCAGGACTCCGCAGGGTACCCGCCCGAAACCACAAAATGCCCAACATGGGGGAGCATGGATAATTACCCCAACAGCACAGACTACACAACAACGACAAGAAGTACAGTATAAACATTTTTATAATGCCCGATATGCGGTTATGTTGCTGATACCGCAACTACCACCCGTATATGGAGATATGATACTTCATTTTTTATAGTGTCTTCTAAGATAAAGGGGAACTCTAGAATAATGTTGATGTGTTATAGCTTATTGGTAATACTTTGAGAAACGTGATCATAGAATGTATTATTACCTTGATTTTCGAACTAGCTAACGACGCTTTGAGTAATAATGGACCGCTAGAGTGATGTTTTTCTGTTCGTTAGAAATTATGCTAAGTGTCACCTGAGAGGAGGTAGAGCCACATACACACACACACACACACACACACACACACACACACACACACACACACACACACATATATATATATATATATATATATATTCATTTATATGGTATTGTATAGAGACTTCGTGGAATATGTCGTCTGGTTATACCTAATCCCGGTTGATAAGGATGTTTATTAAAGTGATTCAAGATTTGATGAAATATTTCTGAGCATTGGGATTATCCCGTGGTAAATTTTAGAGTTTTACGCCTAGTTAGTAGGAGTAATGTGTTAAATATCATCCCTCGTAACATGAAATTAGGTGACTAAAGATTATAGCAAAAAGCAGAAATGTGAGGTACAAGTCAGATACTGAGGGCCACAAAACCTCATTGACCGACAATGTTAGTTAGTAGTTTATCAGGGGGTTCCTTGTTTGGATTTTTCTTTATGAGACATCCCACGCATAAAATCTAGCGAACGTCGGGAGCCAAAAATATTAGGCCTTTATTACATGGGTTCGTACCCTGGTTGCCATCCGTAAGGGAAATGATAACCTTAAGGTTTATCATATTACTATTCACGATCAGTAGAGCCGTATTATATGACGTAAGAAGTGTTGTATAATGTCGTACATGATGGATAAATCAATGTAACAAAGGAGGATGATATAGCTATAATTATTAGGATGATTGTGTCTAACCTTATCGAACCTTCGGAGTTATAAGACCAGACTGAGCAACTGTTAGGTCAAGGCTTCATCAGGAAGAGTACCTCGCCTTAGGGTGCCCTGGTGTTGTTTGTGAAGAAAAAAGAATAGACCTTTACTGTTGTGCTATGATTATCGAGAGTTGAGTAAAGTCATGATACAAAATAAGTATCTGTTGCCCAAATCATTGACTTATTCGACCATTTGAGAGTAGTTGCCTTCTTCTCAAAAATAGACTTGAGATCTGGATATCATCAGTTGCGTATCAGGGAGCGAGACGTGTCTAAGAATGCATTCCTAACTAGATATGGCTCCTACAAGTTCAGGATTATGCCATTCGAGACAACCAACGTGCCATCCGTATTTATAGACTTGATGAACAGGGTGTTCAGATAGTTCCTTGATCAGTTTGTCATTGCCTTCATAAATAACATTTCGATATACTTTTAGTCTGAGGAGGAGCATGTCGAGAATTTGTGATAGGCGTTACAGACACTGCACCAGCACGAGTTATATGCCAAATATAAGAAGTGTGAGTTTTGGCTGAAGGAGGTTCAGTTTTTGGTGCACATTATTTCTGACAGAGGGATATCCGTAGATACGGGGAAGGTGTCAGCGGTGAGGGAGTGGGTACAGCCCGTGACACCGATAGAGATACGTAGTTTCTTAGGCCTAGCAGGATACTACAAGAGGTTTATTCAGGGATTCTCGAAGATAGTGGGTCCATTGGCACCTCTAACTCGCAAAGGAGTGCCATTCATCTGGGATGATGCCTGCCAGTTGGCTTTTGATGAGTTGAAGGACAAAATAACCTCAGCACCGATGTTTGTATTGCCCATGCCGGGAGTGAACTATCTGGTCTACACTGATGCATCCTTACTAACTATGACTTGGGGGTGTGCTTCAGCAGGAGAATCAGGCTATAGCTTATGCTTCCCGTAATCTTAAGCCTCACGAGAGCAATTACCCCACCCACAACTTGGAGTTAGCGGCAGTCGTGTTTGCACTTCGGATTTAGAGACATTGTCTCCTGGGGGAGAAATTTCATTTATTCACAGATCACAAGTCAATACGGTACCTCTTCACGCAGAAGGAGTTACATATGCGTCAGCGTCGGTGGCTTGAATTTGTGAAGGATTATCAGTTCAATATCCAATACCACACAGGGAAGGCTAACGTGGTAGAATACGCGTTGAGCCGTAGGCCATTAGGTGAGGTAGCCGAGGTGTGAAAAGATAAATGGAAGGAGTTGGGAAACCAGTACATAGTGGCCCGATCATTCATGTCCTTGTTGATAGTTACGCCCCAGATCATTACGAGAGTAGTAAAGGCTCAAGGAGTGGATCCGTTCTATCAGGATTGAATAATACAGCTTTTAGCAGAGGGTACCAAGTCTTATACTGATGTTTCAGACGGGGGCTTACACTTCAATGGGAGATTGGTTGTTCCTGAGGGAGAGGACTTGCGACATGAGTTGATGACAGAGTTGCACGGATCATGATTCACGGTACATCCTGATAGGGATAAGATGTACAAGCACTACACCAAATCTGCCCATTTGTCAAGGTCATTGACCTTGACAAATTCACCTTGTCAAGGTCAATGACCGTGACATTTCGAGGCGAGACAACTTTTTTTGTCACGGTCGTGTCACGGTCATTGACCTTGACACAAAACTCGCGTTTTGTGTTACGGTCGTGTCAAGGTCAATGACCGTGACACGTTTGTCATGGCTATAAACCGTGACAAAGCCGTGACCCTTTTTTAAAAAAATTGCCACGGTCAATGACCGTGACAATTCAGGGCAGAATTTAAAAAAAATCTGCTGGGCAGTATGGCCACTGCCACTGCCCAGCAGTATATTTGTACCTGTTATAGCAACGTTGTACCTGTTCCAAACATCATATATCCAACACAAACTAAAGATAATGCAAATATATATTCATGACAGTATAATCCAAATATTCAAAGTAAAAATAATATACATGACGATATAATCCAAATATAATTAAAATGGACAAACTTAAAAATAATGTTGCTACATGTCTTGGATAAAACTGAGGAGGTGAGTAGGCCACACGACATACGAATTGACACACCCATTAATATACGTCGTGCCACATTGTTCACGCAACCACAATAGGGAGTTCTCCTTCCCGGGTATGACATGCGTGACGAGCACCCTGGACTCCATCTCTTGAAGCACACGTCCATGGACTATTCCACCCTCGATGATATCCGGGTCCCTCAACCCCCGCCCTATCCGCTGGCCATCAAATATGTCCAATATGAACACGCTCGGCCAACCAATTGTCGATAATGGTCTGTTGGAGGGCGTCAAATAGGGAAGTGGATCGTCGAAGTACGAACGTGTCGGTGATGAAGCAGCGAGGTCCACATCCTCGTCATCCTGCGCCTCGTCCTCCCGCACCTCCTCCTCCATCGCCTTCTCCTTCCCTTTCCGTTTACCTTTCTCTTTACGGTCTCCACCCAACGTACGCTTCATGAATGCGTACATATCTTGGACCGTCGCCTCCAAACGGGACAGCTTCGCGTCGTGTGAATCCACCGTTCGAGCCAACCCGGTGTCGCTCGTCTCCAATCCGATGATCCTAGATTTGGCCACCCGCGAGCTCACTCCCCTTGTCCTCCCCTTACAATCAGAGCCAAGCACTTGGCTGAGTGCGTCTGTGGACAAAGATGCCTTGTCGGCATCAGACTGCGACTCATGCACTTCCTTAAGCTTTGCCTGAAACGACAAAAAGCACATGATTAGTAAAATAAGTAAACTAAAAAATTATAACGTAATTAACAATAATTAAACTGTCGGATTACTTACAATCGTGGCCGCGACGCTCGAGGACACCTCCTTGTCCTTCCCCTTCTTCGTCCGAAGAGCCACATAAGTATCGAGCCTATGTGGCTTACCCCCTGGCCCACTCCCTACCCCCTGAAATAAAATAAAGTAAAGTAAAATTAGTATCGGCCCCGCAAAGTAAAATAATATCCAATAATATATTTCTGTAGTTATAGATAAATTAAATATTACCTTCATCCTATGCTCCACCTCAGCGTAAGAGGTCCGGCCGGAGTAGTGCACGTCCGTCTTTTTAGCCCGATTTTCCCTCCCCGATTGGCGAGATGCCAATTGTCGATCCTCGATCTCATTGTCAATGAACTTTTGCCATTGTGCCAATGAGATCGGCTCCTTGGGCGGGACGGATCCGCGCCATTGTAAAATGGTCTCTCGTGTTTTTTCAAAGTACCGTGTCCGCATATTTTTTTTCCACGTCTTGTGTTGCTCCCTCAACTGCTCCAAGACGGAATCGCGTAGCTTTGGATCCAAGTTGAATTGTTCCTGTCCAACAAATACAATGTTAGTTGCGAATAAATATAAATATAAATATAAATATAAATATAAATATAAATATAAATATAAATATAAATATAAATTGAAATTGAAATTGAAATTGAAATATTCATATAAATATTACCTGTAGTGCCGCCCAAACAGCTAACTTGAGCTCATACGGCACCTCCTTCCAACTCATAAACCCCGGGCCGATGACCGTCTTTAGCAGCTCGAGGGATCTCGCTAAAAGCTCCGACTTGTTTTCGACGGTAATCCCAAATTTTCCATATTTGGGGAGCCTAGGGGCGGAGGATCCCTCGTCGCCTCCGCTACCACCGAACCCAGACGACGACATCATCATAAACAGCATCATCATCTTCGCCCTAACATCTGAAGGAGACATTTTTGCTGTAAAAAAAATGTTATTAGTACAGATAAAAAAAAATGTTATTAGTACAGATAAAAAAATGTTCCGTCTATATTATAACGTATGTGTAAGTTCCGTCAATACCATTTCGTTTCAATTTTGTAATATTATGTTTTTTCCAAATATTTAAAGAGTTATTAAATGGGTGCCCCACCCCCGCCCCCACCCCCTGCCCCCGCCACACACACACGCACACCTACGCACACGCACACACGCACACACACACACACACACACACACCACCCCTACCCACCCCTACCCACCCCACCCCCACCCCCTCCCCCCACCACGACCGTGACAACTACATAAAATTATGACATGAGATAATTGTAGCATAAATTTCATTATCATGGGTTTTACCTAATTGAATTAATTTCATGAATAAAATTATTATCAATTTAAATGAAAATATCAATTATTATCCAATATTTTTGAATGAAATATTTATTTTGAATGAAAATATCAATTATTTATAAAATTGATGTCTACTTTTAGTGTTGTGTATATATGTTAGTCTACTTTTGCTTTTTTTTTTAAATAATCAATTAACCAAATTTCATGATAGTGAATAAGGTTTAATCCTAGCCATTGACGACACGGGTCTCTAGAAAGAAAAACAAGCATTTCCAAATTAATATGTCCTCTTTCTTGTTTAGTGTCTCGTGAATTGATAGTATGATTTTAAAAATAGTATACAAAACTAGGTGAGATTTTAGAATTACACGTCGAAATAATACATGTTGTATAATAATAATACAAGTGCATGCTTTGCAATCAAAGGTATTTATCTTTATAAGGATAAAATTATCTTAAAATGATTGGTAGGGAATGTCTATGAGGTGGATGATAATTTATTTGATATTTTATTTTATTTCTTTTGGTTAGGTTATTAAGACTTTATTTGAATTGATATCTTAGTAATTATTATTTAATATTTATTTTGAGCAATTATCTTATAGTAGGATTATTATCCTAGAAACAATTCTAACATTTCATGAAGGAAAACTTTTATTGGATGGTTGAAAAGACAATAGTTCCAATTCATTTTCATTTATTCCCTTAGTGCTACAACAATAATTTGAATTCATTTCATATGATTTCCCACCCCACCCCACCCCCTCCCCCACCACACACCACCACACACACACACACCCCACCCCACCCCACCCCCTGCCCCCCTCCACCACCACACACCACCAGCGCTGGTAGCAGTATCTTCCACTGGTGGAGTTTGCTTACAATAACTCCTACCAGTTTACTATTGGTATGGCTCCATTTTAGGCGTTATATGGTAGACCTTGTCGTTCCCCAGCATGTTGGCTAGAGGTGGAGGACGACAAGCTACTTGAGCCAGAGGTGATCCAGGATACTTTGGTGAGGATATAGTTAATACGGAGTCGTATTCAGGTTGTGCAGGATCGACAGAAGAGTTACGCCAATGCCAAGCGGTTCTTCTGAGAGTTTAATATGGGGGATCAAATGTAGCTACGAGTGTCTCCTATGAAGGGTATTATGAGTTTTGGGAAGAAGGGGAAGTTGGCGCCTAGGTATGTGGGTCCATTCCCTATCATCGAGCGGATTAGGTCAGCTACTTATACACTTGTATTACCGAAACACTTGCATAGGATCCATGATGTATTCCATATTTCTTTGTTGAGGACATATCGTCGAAATGAGTTGACCCATACTCACATTGCTTTAGAGGAAATAGATCTACAGCCTGATAATTCCTATGAGGAGGGTCCGATCGGTTGCTATCCTAGACCATAGCGAGAGAAAATTGAGGTCTAAGATAATACCACTAGTGCGTGTTCAGTGGCGGTATCATAATGTCGAGGAGTCTACCTGGGAGCACGAGGATGAGATGCGCGAGCGTTATCCAGAGTTATTCTTGCCAGGTATATTTTTATTTTCAAATTTCAGGATGAAATTTCATTATTAGGGGGAAGTATGTAATACCCCGTACTTTTACAGATTTTAAATTATGGGATTAATTAAATTAAATTGGGAAATTATTTAAAAATTAATTGAAAATTAATTCGGATTTAAATACTAGCGAGACGAGAGTTAGTATTTGATTATGATAACTATGTTTAATATTACTGAGCGAGTATACTAATATATGATTTTGAATATATTAAAATTATCGTGAATTGAAAATATGGCAGTTTCGGTAATTAAGTTGGGACGCGCGTGTCAGTCATGTCAGGACCCAATTTAATGGATTTAAAAGTAAATTAATTTTATATCATCCGTATAGTCATTTTAAGTGCGCCAAAGTGTTCCAAAGGGTCGAGATGGTCAGAAAACACTAACCGGGAGTTTAGTTTGGGTCCCGGGGTAGTTTTACCCGAGAGGGTATTTTAGTCATTTTACTATTTGATGAATAGTGACCTACGAAAATTAGGTTGAGTATATCAGCCAGCCTTAGAGACATTAGGCCCATTAACTGTCAAAATCAAGGGAGAGCAACGTGAAAGGAAAGGATAAGTTCCAAGGGTTCCCAATGCCAAAGCAACCACCGTAAACAACCAACACCGCTGGATTTGTGACCGAAAAGAGAGAGAGAATCAACCACCACCTTTATCAAAGGATTAGAAACCCTAATTCAAGGTAAGTGAATTAACTTGCAATATTTCAGTGTATATATGATTCATGATAGTTTAGAATTGGAGAAAAACTATGGAATATGAAGAATCTATAAATTTGGAGATCAAATCTTAATTTGGATAGGTCTTGCATCTAGATAACTTCTGGAAATATAGTAGCCACGAAATTATGATCCATATGTAAAGAATTATGAAGTTATGTCGAGATTATATAATGTTCTTGAAGATAGTAGAGAAAATAGGGTTTTTATGAAAAATATGCGATTTAATCTAAGATAATGATGACCTATGACGATTTGATGATTCTGATACGTTAGAACTTATGTGATTATGTTGGTATGTTGATCTATATACTTATTTGGGAGTTTGGGATGTTGTAATGGAGAATTAGAGGTGTAAAAATAAGAAAACCCGTAACTGTTAAAAGATTTCTAGGCAAATATCTGATCGATTGATCGATCGACTCAAGCATGTCGATCGATCAACTGATTGATCGATCGGCCAATTTATTCGATCGATCGACCCCTCTGGAAAATGTGATTTATTCCCCTTTAAATAATTTATTGACTCTCAACCTTTAGAACTCATTATTGATTATTGATTGAGCATAATGGAACTTAGGGGAGGTCAGTAGGATACACTTAAGACCCTAAAAGGGTTAGTACGTATGGGAATGAGTGGGAGAAAGTAAACATAATTAACCGAACGAATGTGATTTGAAATTTAGTATATATGGAGTTTAAATTCGGATGAACGGTAATTTAAGGGTTGGAACAGTAGTAAGGGGACTTTAAGTTGCTGAGATAACCTTAGATATTTATGGGAGACCTAGTAACATCTTGGGTAGGTAGGGGTACTCGAATTCGTACGACGAGAGTTGTAGCGCTAAATTAGTGATACGTGTAATTTTCGGAACATAACTAATATGGGTGAAACTTAATATATATAGGAGATGAAATTACCTATATTGGATTCATATATATACTGGCTGTGTTATTTCCTAGTATATGGATTGTTATGTGTATGACATACCTACGATACTTGCTATCATAGGAGGTTGTTTAGGAAAGGGGACAGTCTGGTCTTTGTGTGCCTTCGGGGGGGCTTTAGATTTATACCTCAAAAACATTGGATTGTGAAGGCTTATTTGTGATTTAACGAACCAGGACACTATGGGAGCGTCGGTATGTGCCTGACCCATAGGTATGTGAACTATGTTCGCCTCCAATATGTGTGATTTGTATTGATACAGTTCCTGGGTGATTCAAAACTCATGATCCTCACGTACGTGATGTACCGGTATTCGATAGTAAAGTATGAGGGCTTCATAGGTTCTATCCTTATTGATAAATAGCTTTTTGCGTATGTATCGTTGTTGTACAAAAGCCACTCTCAAAATTCCCTTGAGTACCTACAAAACTTGTTTAAAAATAACTCATATTGCGGGAAGTACGGGTATCAATCCAACTTTCAAAGTGAAACAATTAATGTGAAAACGTGCAATTCCAAATTTTTTTATAAAAATATTTTTTTTATTTTTTTTTATTTTTAAAAATAATTTCAAGGGAAAAATTAACTAACAAATGCTAAAAATTATAAAATGACTAAATAATGAAAAAAAAAAGTGCAACCGAGTGTGAAATATGTGAGAAGGTCAAGAGATGGGATTACACTGCATTTTCAATTACTGTAATTTCTCAATTTATTAATTTTGAAATATTTCGAGATAATATTAAATCGATAATCTAACTCTCGTTAAAATTATAAATTTAATAAAATCTTTTTCAGAAAATTAATTTAAAAATGTCACACGATGAAAAATTAGGACTTATAATATTTTCAGAAAATTACCCGCTAGGATCAATTTAACGAAAAAAATATCAATCCTTAAATTTCAATACCGAATTAATATTTAATTATCGAAAAAACCTATCTCTAGTTCGATTCCAACATTCAAACATTAATTCGTTCAATTAATTTACTAACTCTCGTTACATAAATTAATTGGTGACACTTAAAATTAATTTACCTAGAAATATAAAATTAATGAAACCAATTAATTAAAGTAATATCATTCGTAGTGCATCCCACCCATTGAACGGAGGGGTTAGACAAGCATAATGAAACAATTAATCGCAGCCACAAATATGGAACAATAAACTAAAAAGTAGAGCAACAAATACAATACACAAAAGTCTCCATTTGAATTGATTCCTTGTATCGCGTTCATGCACGTGTGTCCCAATGTTTTCACAAATCCAACACTTGATCACACCAAAAATAAATAAAAAAAAAAACTCAAAATTTATTCTAACACTAAACTAATTTTTTTGGAATTTTTTAAAACTTTTTTATGACCTACTATGTACATATTATACACTGTAGTTTTCTCTCTCTACGTATCCCTTTTTTCTGATGAGAGTCTTTTAAATGAGATGCCCCTCCTTCTTTTTAATAAGCCACGAAGTTGTGTTTGGAGATATATTTGGGATTTTCTTGACTTGGATTTTGACTCCGATTTTGTTGGGATTTTGGTTGGGGACTTGAATATGGCAGGAAGTTTGGATTTGGGTATACCCGTACGGGGTTTGGGGCAGTTGGAGTTGAGATCGGGTTTATCTGGGGCTTACTCGGATCAGGCAAGGGATGGCTGGTTCGGGCGACGTGGGTCAGGACGGAGCTGGGCGAGGAAATGGGTACTCGGTTTGGAGTCCGATGGGGTTTAACTGCTCGCCGGAGTTGGCTCCGGCAGGTGGGGTGTTGGCGGACAAGTCAGGGCCGGCGGGTTTTGGCAGTGGTGAAGCCGGGGCAGCTCGGGTATTGGATAGGGTGGTAAGGAGAGTGGAGAGATGGGTGGTGTGTTTGGTATTGTTGGTTATGGAGGAGAGAGAGTAAGATGGGTTGTAGGTTGAAGATGGAAGGGGGGTATTGGGTGTGTGAGGTGTAGGGGGTTTAGTGTGAGGGTGAGAGTGTAGGCTTAGAAAGTGTTTGTGTGTGTTAGTGTTTAATGTGTGTGTGCGCGCTTAATTTGTATCTCTAAAAAATTAAAACAATCTAATTAAAAAATTTTAAATTAACAAAACTAAAAAAATAACATCCTAAAAAAAACTCAAATAATAAAAGAAGTAAAACTAAAATTCTAAAAATCAAATAAAAATAAAACTTAAGACCTAAAAAAAAATCTAATAAAACTAAAAAAATTAAATTTCTAAAAATTAATCCTAATAAAAATAAAATAAAATAAAGATTAAAAATTAATAAAAATCAAAATCAAAATAAAGAATTAGAAAAATAGAGAATAAATACTAGAAATTTCTAAATAAATCCTAAAAATAAAACGACTAAAAATAAAAATTTAGAAAAATAATAAAGGTTCAAACTTAATACACACGGGGTTTGGGGAATGGTCTGGGCTCGGTGTAGGCTTAGGTTTGGATTACTCGACTGTTTCGGAGCATCGGAGCATCGGATCACATCTCGGCAAGCTCAGATTGGACTCCAGATTTCGCGATCTCCTTGATTTCTTCGATACATGCTTTTGACCGCTATTGAGTTGCAATTGCACTGATTTAGCATTATTTGTACCGCAACTGCGTATTGACCTGAAAAATAATAAAATACGAACATAAGGTCATTTTTATTAAAAACGAGCGACTAAAATGCATTTATTCGGGGTATAAAATAGACACTTTTGGGTGCTTATCACACCACCCCCAAACAGAACATTGCTACTCCTCGAGCAAAATTAGAGAGAAAACAGAGATAAGTATCCAAAAGTGTGCCACTTTCACAGGCACTGGCGATTGCACATAGCATGTGCAACAAGCCATTAAACCTGTAGGTTGCCCTACAGGACGAGTGATGTCTCGTGAGGGTTTGCAGTGAATGTACGCACAAAATTCGAAAACTTTTTTAAATGCAGTATCTGAGTAGATGATGAAACGCTATACAACCCAACTTTAAAAGGACATCAAGGAACACCGTATTCAACTATCAAAATAAGATATGAAATTACTGTAACACCCCATATTTCTGAGGATGTTTAATTAAATTAAATTGGTGGTCTAGGATTTAATTAAATCGATGATTCGGAATTTATTTGATTCGGTGATTTGAAATTTATTTAATTTAGAGAAATTATATAATTCAGTGATTGAGAGTAAATCAGTTCAATTTAAGTTTAATTTCACGCGTTCAATATTTTGAGGTGGAATTAAAATATTTTTTAAAGTGACTCGGATGGTGATTTTCAGGTTACGGTTAGTCCCGAAAGGGTCAAAATAGTCGAAAAAGTGTACTCCGGTGTACAATTTGGCTCCCGGGATGATTTTGGACCAACCGGGCATCGTTTAAGGGTATTTCGATCATTCGGGAGTTGGAAGTTTAGAGAACTCCGAAAATATTAAGTGTATATCTTCCATTAGAGAGAAGGGGCTAGGGTTAACACAATCACAATAGAAGAGAGGCCATTGAAGAGGAAGAGGAAGAGAAAGCCAAAGCTTCCTACACAGTTTTTCACCCCGAACGCAACGGAATCGAGATCGGAGCGAGGGGAGAACAACCACACCATCATATTAATGAAATTCAGACCTGCTATTGAGAGGCAAGTATTTAAATAGCAATTTATATTAAGCATGTTATACTACCCATGTAGATTAGGGTTTGATTTCATGCTTTTGGAAGTTTTATATGAATTTGGGAGGGTTTAATTCATAAACTAGAGTAGGAATGCATGTAGAGATGTTACTTAATGATGATAATATGAAATTAGTGGGTTTGGGTTGATTAATAAGAGAGAAATATGAGTTCTTGATTTATAAAGTTGATGAATATGAGAAAATTGGGGTTTTATGTTAATTAAAGGAGAATTTGATTCTTGGGTTGAATCTTTGATGTTTTGTGTAAATTTTCATTGGAAATTTATGTCTATACGAAGATAAACTGATATTAGATTATATTTTATGATTAAGATTGAATCTTGATGGGTTCTTGATTGAAGAACATGAATCTTGAATGACTTAGGGTTTAATTGATGAACACAAGATGTTAATCTGCCAGAATTTTTTATGCAACTTTAAACGTATTCCATTTTATTTTTACTTAGAATTAAAGTGAGATCCATACATTTTTGGAAATTTCTATGTCTTGGCTTTCTAATGAGATTTGAATCAGGTCAATCGGAGTCCCGTAGAGGGAGAAATCGATGTTTTACTGTAGGGTGTTTGATCTGCCAGCATAGTAACTGCCAAAATTTTTGACGTAACTTTAAACGTATTCCATTTAAATTGTAATTAGAATTAGAGTGATATCCATACATGATTGGAAATATCTATGTCTTATCTTTCAAATGAGCTTTGAATCAGGTCAATCGGAGTTTTGTAGAGGGAGTAATCGATATTTTACTACAGGGTGTTTAATCTGCCAGAAAATTTTCTAATCGATTCGGTTGCTCAGTTTTGGCCAATAATTTCCTTTTCTTTAGGACCTTTGGAAATCGTTTGGAATTAATTTGTGGAATTTAATTTCTAATATAAGGTAATTATATTGAAACACCAGTAGGCCTAGTTTGGGTTTTAAGCGTGGCCTACGAGGGAAGTTTAAGGGCTAAATTAATTTGGATTAATAGAGAGGAAAAATCTAAATTGAAGGATAGTTCGAGTTAAGAGAATTCAAGAGGAACGAGGACTTAGACCATTAGGGGGTAGAGAGTTTACCTTCCGATATTATATGTGGAATAAAGGATACCCTTCGAGTGGTGAGAAATACTCGGGAATGTACGGTAATAAACAAAGTTATAAATTATGGAATACGTAGAATATTCGGGATATAAATATACTATGTATGAGGCTTGTGATATGGGATGTGTGTGTGCCCTATTGTTATTATAAATATATATATGTGTAGTGAATACATATCGCTATTATATGGTTGTGTGAATACCTCGCTGATGTTATATTTATATAAGTAGAATGTCTACCTATATTATTGTTTATTATGTGTATGATATACCTACCATACTTGCTATCACGGGAGGTTGGCGTTCGAAAGAGGACAATCTTATTCTGTGTTGCCTTCGGGGGGATTTTAGATTTGGTACCTCAAGAACATAGTACTGTGAATGGCTTATCTGTGACTCGATAAGTCTGCTGACTGTGGGAGCGTAGGTATGTGCGTGACCCATGGATATGTGAACTATGTTCGCCTCCAATATGTGTGATTTGATATATATGGTTCGTGAGAGAAGACGAACCAATAGTCCCTTGTACAATGAGAGATGTACCCGGACATGATAGCAGAGTATGCATGCACCGCAGCTTTGCCTAGGGGTGCCTTACTAGTATAGATATAATGGATGATAAATATATATACCTTTGAGATGTTTTACAGTATGCACCGCAGCTAGGTCTGGGAGGTGCCGTGTTATATATATATATATATTAAAAAGTGTGAATATATATATATACTTGTTATGTTATCTACTGTGTAAAATTAATGGACGAGAAAGATAGTGAAATCTTATTTGACTTAAGTATGTGAACACTAAATCCTAAAATTTGAAAAGCCTTGCCCATATTAAAGAGAAATGGATATATATTTAATAAATGTATTTGCATGGAAATACGGGTAGACGCTATGAGTTATGGGTAGCAGACTTATGATTTCAAACCAGTTAGTTGTGTGTATCTAAACTAAAAGTAATCTGAATATTGGGGTCGAGGTAACATTCTGGACCAATACATATGGAATAACTATTGGGGTCGGGGTAACATTACGAACCAATAGCCCTTGATGTGTGATACAAGGATATAATAGCAGAGCGTGTACTTACATTATATATGGTGTGTAAAATATATATACTACACGAATAATCTACTTATGTGTGCTAGTAAAGAGAGACGAGATAGTATGTATCTAAAGAACGATTAATCTACTAAAGAGTAATTAGTAGGGAGCTTAGATAGGGTATATCTATATAATTATGAAGCTACTAATGTGTGAATAGTAGGAAGATAGTTAGTGAATATCTAAAATAAAGTTTAAGTAGAGAAACTTAAATGGTAAAGTTTGAACAATAACCTACGTAAAAAGGGTAACTGGGGTTTAATAATAACATAAGAGAGATGCTAATTATTAAGGGTATTCGATAGCGTACTGTATGGGCGGTACGGAGGAACTATATTGATTTGGGTTTATTAGATAATGGTTGCCTAGTTAGATTGGCTAGAATTGACTAGGTGGGGTTAAGTAGCAAACGTTAGGTGCGTATTATAGATGAGAGATGATGAACTCAAGGGAGTGTTCGCAACCTAACATGTGTATCTAATAATTGTTCATTTAAACTGTTATTTAAGTACTTGCTAAATGTTTTTAAATGATTTTTACTTGGGCTCTGACCCGTACTTGCAAAACCTTTTTCCAAAACCTTTTAGGTGTCCAGCCACAGGGACGCTAAGCAGGATGATCTATTATAGGGATGCGTAGCTACAGCACTTGTGGATGCTTGCAGGATTTCGACTTAGACGATTCAGTTACTTCACTCCTAGTGTAGGGTGCAGGGCAGTACTTTATTCGGTCATGTTGCCCACAGTTATTTCATTTATGACAGTCAGACCTTGTATTCAGATTATTCGGGCATGTTGCCCACAGTTATTTCATTTATGACAGTCAGACTTTGTATTCAGACTCTTATTCAAGTTGGACTTTATGTTGGATTTTGTAACCGATGGTTTATTCGGTATTATTTCATTCCAGTCTTTTATATTGTGGATGGATTTATATTACTTTTGCATGGGATGTATTTATGTAATAATATTTTGTTGTTGATTGTTTAATAAAAAGATTAAAATTTTGATATCGGCTTTTTGAATACTAGGTGGTTAGTAATGTTTTAAAAAGTTTTCGACGGTGATGCTAAGAATGAACCAAATGAGAAACCTGTTTTAATTGGATATAGGACTGATCACCCGATATTAAATTAGGCAGGGTGTCACAATTACTTAATACCAAAAGCGTAATCCTTCCTAAAACTCAGCATGTGTAGTGTGAAGTAATCTTGAATATCATTAGAGTAATTCTAAGGTAGACTTTATGTAATCAATGCTTTGACTTCAATTCTCACTGGATATATCTCTCTGAATCGAACTCTCTGAGAATTGGGTAAGTGTATCTCTCTAGTGTGTGAGGATGTGAGTAAATGTAAACAAGTTCAAACGTCTCACACACTTTATAAGAAAGGACGGATACATGAAAAAATCTAATCTCATGAATGAATTCTAACCACTATATTGAGAATGTCGAGTTATTCACTATATAGTCTTCTCGTTTGCCCGAACATTTTACCAAAGGTGAAAATGGGGTTGATGTAAGGTATGAAGGGATAATGAAATGAAGAAAATGAATGATGGGGTGTTTTGAGAAGAGTGTGACACACTTTAACTGACTATTGTCTTCATCATTTGAACTTATGATCGCATGTTTTTTTTCCTCTTTTCTATATAATTTTTTTCTTTGCTTCTTTTTTTTTCAATTTTTTTTCTTTTTATTTGCAATGCATTTTTTTTTCATAACAAAAATGAAGACAATTTACATTGATAATTTCAAACACTCTTTTTCTCAAAAACGATGGCAATGATGGATGGTATTTGGGACATATGGATAGGGAAATCATGGAATGATAATAGGTGGAGTGAAGGGTAAAAATGGTAAATGTATGGAAAATCGATTTAGCGCTCAGGATAAACTACAAGACACATGTTTCTTACAACTCGAAAGTAATGTCATTCTCAGTGATTAAGCCAAAAGTAAAAAATAATGAGATCATACAACGACTAAATATAGTACCCAAAGAAAGTTGAGTCATACTGTGACTCGGAGATACGTAAAAACCCTCAAAAAGGTGAAAAGCTCAAATCTCACGGGTTTAAGTCGCCATTAGTGATATTTTAAGGCTTTCTTGAGAATATAGTTACTCTTCAACTTTTGATTGTAAACAAGATAGTGTAAAATTGCCGAGTTTAGGAATTCATGGCGCAAATACGCTTAAATAGGTATTAATTAATTTATTTGAAAAAAGTGTAATTTTAGGGTCGAATACGGGTATTTCGAGATTTCTAAAAGAGGGATGATAGACAAATCATATCATAAAAATTTATTTTTTTAACTGCACAAAAAGTTTAAAATCACTTATTTCTGAAAATTTTCAAAAGAGGTACGATTTTGATAAATTTCCCACCCCCTAACAAAAGAGAACATCGTCCTTGATGTTTAAAACCATAGATAAAAATAAAAGCACGAGGGAGGAAAGATAGTACCATAATGAACCACTAGTGAAATGTACCGCATTCAGGAGCAAGGATGAAACCTGAAGAACATATGTGATACAAAAATACGTACAAGTCGAGAAAGCATGTGAAAATCATTGGGTGGTGTGAAATACCACCCCCAAACAGGATAAGACTCATACTCAGAAACAATGAACAACGGGTTGCCTCCCTGTAGCGCTAAGTTTAACGTCTTCAGCCAGACCGAACCAGTCTCACCCTAAGGATAAGATCTATGAAAATTCGGGACGGCAGAAAAGTTGGGTGATGAAAATCACCCCCAAACAAGACTGAAGCGTCAATCTTGTTGGATAAAGTCTAGAAGAAGTCAATGAACTTGTATAGCAAAGTGCATCACTCGATGCAAAGCATCGGTGGACCAGGGGTGGGTGGGTAGAAGGGTAAGACAAAGATGGGTAAGGGTGAGGGTAAACAGGCACCGATCACGGGCCTTATTTAGCGTAAAGGTGAGGGTAACAAGGGCCCTATAAGAATGGTGCTCAAGTTGGTGGGGGAGGCAAAATGGTTTGGCAAGAATAATGGGGTGGGCCTCAGAGAAAGTTCACGATCGTTATATAAATGGATGGTGATAATGGTCGTGCCATGACATGCCAGGGAGCTGTCGATGGAAAAAATCAACACCACGAGAGAGTGGCGGGCATAGAATAACAAGCTCGGTGTCACGGAAGTGGAGAGTATCAAGAATACTCACATGGATGGTGGGGTCAATTAAAAGGGCACAAATGGGATCGTGGAGCAATAGGGTGGAGTATGGGTGTAGGTGAGGACCTAAATACGTAGATGGGAACAGGTGAGGTGCAATAACAAGGTCCAAACCAAGCGGTGGGGTGGAAAGGTAGGAGGGTAGATCGGGTGGGACAAAGGGTGGGGGAAGATGATCTAACTCACGAGTAGGAGACACACACTCCTCATGAGGCACGGAGTGATCCTCAAGGGAACTCGCAGGAGGAAGTGTGGAAATAAATGAGGGAGTGATCAACTTAGCCACCCGGAAGTCACCATCTTAGGTGGTGAAAGGGTCTAACGAGGCTTTAAGATGTGAGATAGATTAATCTACATCAACATTCGACTCAACAGGAGTCAAGCATGGTGGGGTAGGATCCATATCCAGAGAGGTAGAAACCATCTCAGATTCAATCTCAGGACAGTGGGTAGCACTCGCAGCCGGCGCTAACCTAGGATGAAGTGGTTCCTCGGGAACACACATAAAAGGGTCAAAAGGTGTAGACTCGGGCATAAGTAAGGATTCTACGGAAGGAGAAAGGCAAACCGCTATGGTGGGTTCGATAAGGTAAGGCGGTGTAGGATCAGTCTCATAATAAATGGATATGTCAACACAATTATCAACGTGGGGCCCGGACCACGGAGTGGTCTCAACTTCGAGATTCTCAGGATGATAGGGTTGGTCACATGCAAAATCAGTGGCACAAGACGACACATCATCGTCCCACGCGGGGTCAATAATGGATTAACTTGGGGTGGAATCCACCTCGTTCGCACACTCAAATGCAGTAAACTTGTGTTCAAGCCGTTGAAGGGCTTCATTTTGAGATTGAAGAGTGTGCGAGAACATGTGTAAGAGGCTCTCGAGAGAGGATGTGAAAGGTGGTGGGTGAGGTGGACACAACTCGCTAGAAACACTAGGGTGTGGAGAATACTCATACGAAAGGTGTGGAGCAGGGTCAAGTGTAGCATTCACGGGAGAAGCATCTCCATGAAGGACATCAGCATGAGGAGCATAGGAAGGGGACTGATAGGTATGAGGTGCACGAGGTGGCGATGACGACTGTTGGAAACCGTAAGGATCCACAACATGGTGTTGGGATTCATATTGCATGGAAGGATGATCAGGCCTCCATGAATATCTCGGGTACTCATACCCCTCGACATTAGATATGTCGTGACAATACGTCGAGGGTGGGTCCAAAACAGTGTCATAGGGATACACATGTTCCAAGGTGGATTCAGATGGAGAGAATATAAATGGACACTCATGGGACAAGTGATTGCTAAGAAAGCAGTATGTGCACGGCGAAGCATGTGATGGGTTGACACTCGTCTCCGAAGGCGGTGGAGTAGAACATGTGTGCGTGGACGACACACGAGTATCAACAATGGGTGTTTGAGAGTTAAAGCCATCAATTAATGAATGAAGGTTCGATTCGGGCTTATCATCAAACAAACTTCGAGAGAAGGTGAAATGGTCAAAGTATTCTCGTAAAGGATGTTCTTCGGCCATGACACGAGGAATCTTTTTTTGGTGTTTAAATATTTTTCAAAAGAAAAGAAAATCTTTTTGTGATTTTTGAAAATAATAAAAGGAAAATCTTTTTGGTATTTTAAATATGGAAAAAAAATATTTTTGGGATTTTTGTAAATATTTTTAAAAAGAGAGAAAAAAAATATTTTTGGTATTTTTCGAAAAAGGGGAGAAAATGGACTCTTGATATGGGCGAACTAACTAAAACCGACTACCAAAAGAATTGAATTGGACACACACGAGTCAAGAAAAACTCCTAACGAGCACGTAGCCAATTATTATCTTTAAAATTAGTGAAATGGGTAGTCAAATTTTAATTAAGTCCGCGGGCGACAAAATTCACGGAATTTATCTTTGTGATCCGCCTGTTGCCAAAATGTGTTCCTACGGGGCTAGCTAGTTAATTGATTTTAAATTTAATGACAGCTAGGGTAGCACACAATGGATAAGCGAGTGAGTCAGGTGATGAAATCCCTTCTCGTTTTAATGACCGGGTCTAGGTCTTAGGTAAATTAATTCATCAAACCAACCAATTTAAGTGCGATACAAAAATAAAAAGAATATAGGAGCAAGTAGCACACAAAAATTGACTCGCTTGCAGGAGATTCGCGAGTGATAAAGAGTTTACCTCCCACGGTTATTACACGCGTGGGGTGAAGACCGAGTTGAGTCGATAGGGGGGGAGATTTCGCCTATCTCAGTCGGCCACGGGAGTCCTACCGACCCAAAGTAAAGAGGCTTCAAAAATCCTCGCCTTGGACGCTCTCTCTCTAGCTTGTCCGGTTTCCCTTTTCGCTTTTTTTTTAATGAATAATTATTATAAAAAATTGGTGTCAAAATGCACCAAAATAAATACCAAGCTTTAAAAATCCTATACAACCAGTCTAATGAGGAGGGAGGAGGAAGAACTACACTAAAAAAAAGATAAATAAAATTACAAGTCTTTAATCATGTCTCCACATCAAGAAAGCGGCAACGGCGCCATTTGATAAATCGTTTTTTGCGTATGTATCGTTGTTGTGCAAAAGTCACTCTCAAAATTCCCTTGAGTACCTACAAAACTTGTCTAAAAATAACTCGTATTGCGGGAAGTACGGGTATCAATCCAACTTTCAAGGTGAAACAATTAATTTGAAAACGTGCAATTCCAATTTTTTTTATGAAAATATTTTTTTTATTTTTTTTATTTTTAAAAATAATTTCAAGGGAAAAATTAACTAATAAATGCTAAAAATTATAGAATGACTAAATAATGAAAAAAATGTGCAACCGAGTGTGAAATATGTGAGAAGGTCAAGAGATGGGATTACACTGCATTTTCAATTATTTTAATTTCTCAATTTATTAATTTTGAAATATTTCGAGATAATATTAAATCGATAATCTAACTCTCGTTAAAATTATAAATTTAATAAAATCTTTTTCAGAAAATTAATTTAAAAATGTCACACGATGAAAAATTAGGACTTATATTATTTTCAGAAAATTACTCGCTAGGATCAATTTAACAAAAAAAATATCAATCCTCAAATTTCAATACCGAATTAATATTTAATTATCGAAAAACATATCTCTAGTTCGATTCCAACATTCAAACATTAATTCGTTCAATTAATTTACTAACTCTCGTTACATAAATTAATTGATGACACTTAAAATTAATTTACCTAGAAATATAAAATTAATGAAACCAATTAATTAAAGTAATGTCATTCGTAGTGCATCCCACCCCTTGAACGGGGTGGTTAGACAAGCATAATGAAATAATTAATTGCAGCCACAAACATAGAACAATAAATTAAAAAGTAGAGCAAGAAATACAATACACAAAAGTCTCCCTATGAATTGGTTCCTTGTATCACGTTCATGCACGTGTGTCCCAATGTTTTCACAAATCCAACACTTGATCACACCAAAAATAAAAAAAAATAAAAACCTAAAAATTTATTCTAACACTAAACTAATTTTTTTGGAATTTTTTTGAACTTTTTTATGGACCTAGTATGTACATATTATACAATGTAGTTTTCTCTCTCTACGTATCCCTTTTTTTTTCTGATGAGAGTCTTTTAAATGAGATGCCCCTCCTTCCTTAGATATTTGAGATTTTCTTGGCTTGGATTTTGACTCTGATTTTGTTGGGATTTTGGTTGGGGACTTGAATATGGCAGGAAGTTTGGATTTGGGTATACCCGTATGGGCTTTGGGGCGGTTGGAGTTGAGATCGAGTTTGGCTGGGGCTTACTCGGATCAGGCAGGGGATGGCTGGTTCGGGCGACGTGGGTCGGGCCGGAGCTGGGCGAGGAAATGGGTACTCGGTTTGGAGTCCGATGGGGTTTAACTGCTCGCCGGAGTTGGCTCCGGCAGGTGGGGTGTTGGCGGACAAGTCAGGGCCGGCGGGTTTTGGCAGTGGTGAAGCCGGGGCAGCTCGGGTATTGGATAGGGTGGTAAGGAGAGTGGAGAGATGGGTGGTGTGTTTGGTATTGTTGGTTATAGAGGAGAGAGAGTAAGATGGGTTGTAGGTTCAAGATGGAAGGGGGGTATTGGGTGTGTGAGGTGTAGGGGGTTTAGTGCGAGGGTGTGTTAGTGTTTGGGTGTGTGTGTGTTTAATTTGTATCTCTAAAAAATTAAAATAATCTAATTAAAAATTTTAAAATTAACAAAACTAAAAAATAACATCCTAAAAAAAATCAAATAATTAAAGAAATAAAACTAAAATTATAAAAATCAAATAAAAATAAAACTTAAGACCTAAAAAAAATCTAATAAAACTAAAAAAATTAAATTCCTAAAAACTAATCCTAATAAAAATAAAATAAAATAAAGAATAAAAATTAAAAACTAATAAAAATCAAAATAAAGAATTAGAAAAATAGAGAATAAATACTAGAAATTTCTAAATAAATCCTAAAAATAAAACGACTAAAAATAAAAATCTAGAAAAATAATAAAGGTACAAACTTAACACACACGGGGCTCGGGGAATGGTCTGGGCTCGGTGTAGGCTTAGGTTTGGGTTACTGGACTGTTTCGGAGCATCGGATCACATCTCGACAAGCTCAGATTGGACTCCAGACTTTGCGATCTCCTTGATTTCTTCGATACGTGCTTTTGACCGCTATTGAGTTGCAATTGCACTGATTTAGAATTATTTGTACCGCAACTGCGTTAT
This sequence comes from Sambucus nigra, assembly GCA_949130495.1. Taxonomy (NCBI): domain Eukaryota; kingdom Viridiplantae; phylum Streptophyta; class Magnoliopsida; order Dipsacales; family Adoxaceae; genus Sambucus; species Sambucus nigra. Next base: position 205,860,308 of record OX422221.1, on the reverse strand, counting down.
GACCTGAAAAATAATAAAATACGAACATAAGGTCATTTTTATTAAAAATGAGCGACTAAAATGCATCTATTCGGGGTATAAAATAGACACTTTTGGGTGCTTATCCCTTATGGGGAGCCTGATTTGTATATGATATATTATAGTGGTGTATATATATATATACTTGTGATAGTTCTGTTGTGTTTCTTAGTAGATAAGTTAGAATGAAATATCTAAATTAATGAAGTATGTGAGAACCAAATCTGAGTATTAAGCTATGTGAAATCGATTAATAAAACACGGAGCATGTCCGGATGCATTAAATGGGGTTATTCAAGCAAACACATAAGGTAGTCTGATTGGGTAAAGAATTGACGTAGGCTGGCTAGGCAGGGTAGTGTAACTAGCAGGAGAATTACATATGCGTTAGGCGTGCATAATTAGTTAAGAGGTGAGGGTCTCAAGAGAGGGCAGGTACCTAACATGGTTAATATATGTGTTATTTAAATTGTAATATAAACACTTGCTTTTTTTAAAACATTTTCACCTCGAGATCTAACCTGTTTGCTTCCAAATCTATTTTTTTGTAAAAACTTTTAGGTGTCGAGCCACAGGGACGCCAAGCATAAGAGTTCCATTTTGTTGACGTGTTGTAACTATTATGGAAGTTACAAGACCTCGGTATTAGAAGCCTCCACATTATACCTTTAATTCCATTCAGAGTCAGCTGCATCTGTTAGGACATGTCGCCCATTTCTATTTAGAGACAGTAGTACAGTTATTCATTTCTTTTCAGTTGTTGGATTTATTATTTATTCAGACTTTGGTATTGGGTTTATTTATTATTGGTATTATTTATGAGAGTGTTTCCCCGGACTCAGTTTATTTCTTTCCATTAATATTCTGATGAGGTTGATGATGTGAATATTGATTGGGTGGTTTATATTTAATTGGTTGCATGTTAACTAAATTAATAAAATATGACAACTCATTTTTCAAATTTTAGGTGGCTAGTAATTATTAAATAGGTTATCGACAGTGATGCTAGAACTAATCCAACTTGATATTATGTATTAATGTAATAAAGGAGTAGCTACCCAATATTTAATTAGTCGGAGTGTCACACGCGTGGGGTGTGTTGTTGACGTCACCCAGTCACATGGTACATGCCTACTTTGACAGTGTCACATAACGATGTTAACTGTTATGAGATGGTTTTGCTAACTTCACTGTCTATGACACTGGGGCCGACCACAATTGTCCAAGACGACCAATTGGTAGTTGAGATAACCTTAATTTTTTTAGAGAGACGAGTCCAACTGTCATCTTCTAATTGGTCCATGGGCTACACCATACCATAGTCTTTGAGTTAGTAGGTTATTTTATCATTAGACTTGTTAGTTTTGGTTTTCTCGTGAGAAATTATGAGACGTGGGATGAGAGACTTAGTACATTAAGGCGACGCTAAATACAAATAGTTATAATTATGTCAGGTTGTAGGAGTGGTAAGGTATGGTTGGGATGCATGTCGAAGGAGGATGACGTGAGACGAAAATGGGTCGCATTTAATATTATTAAGTGATATATATATATATATATATATATATGTGTGTGTGTGTGTGTGTGTGTGTGTGTGTGTGTGTGTGTGTGAGAGAGAGAGAGAGAGGGTAGTTTAAATATGGGGAAATTCTAGATTTTTGTACGTGTTTGACTTGAGAAACTTTGGTTGCGCCTACGTATCCGTTATACTCAGAATCAAAGTCAGCGTAGTTCGTGGGTTCGTACTATTCGCCGAAAAACTCATTGTGGTGGAACTCGAGAGATGAAAGGTTGTGAAACTCTTCTCAAATAACTCATCTCAAAACTCTTTTCTAAAACTCTCTCTAAAAACTCATACGATAAGGAATAACCCTTCTTCTTCTAAGAAGCTCTCCCTAAAATGTATGGGGGTGAGGATCATTTATAGAGACACCAACAGAAGTGGGTCACCACATGTCAAATAACCCTTGGTGACACATGTCCTATTTTAAGTGGCATATGTCCCATAATATATATCAAACCCTCAATACTAGAATATTATCTAGTTAATGCATTAATAATACACAAATACGCGTGATATATTAGACGCGCATAATAATACCTCAGTCGCATAAACACATAGACTTTTGTCAATATTAATCATCTCTAATCTCATTTAATAATTTAATGAAAGGCTTATCATTAAGCCCCTCCTACATTTGCCCCCTCATACATATAGTTGATATATTGATACATGTATGAAATATATAGACTCTATGTACAAAACAACTATAGTCAGTTTTCATATGTTCGATCGACCTGTGGATCGTGGGTAATAATCTCATATCTCATTTCATCTTGATGATGTACTTTTACTTCATATCTCACATTTTATTAAACAATGCAATCTCATATTTCATATTTCACTTACATGATATACATCAATTTCATATCTCATATCTTAATTCTCATTTTAAGGCTTTGATCTCATAGATTATTCCGAAGGACCTCGTTATCATTCTTTTCATACGAATGATATACTATGGGTGTTGCCCCCATTCCTACTTAAATGAACATGCATCCACGATTTTATTGTGATTGTTCGTAACTCTGCTTTGGTAAAAAGTATTATCATGGACACATAATAACTACCTCAGCATTCTCTTTTATCATTCTCAACCAAGCTTGGTGGAAGTATTATTATGGTTTACATAATAACTACTTCGTCATTCTCAAGTTTGGTGGAAGTATTATTATGGTTTACATAATAACTACTTCATCATTCTCTTTCATCATTATCAACTAAGCTTGGTGAAAGTATTATTACGGTTTACATAATAACTACTTCATTGTCCTCGATTAATCTTTTAGTGCATGCACATATTTTTTGACTTGTTTTAATTACGATGAGGTTTCTTGTGCATTTACGTATTATTGACTCGCTCAAATTATCACTTTTTAATGCTTTTTGCAAACTCACACCTACGAGGTGACATAATGATGAACACACACTTGTTAGAATTTTTCGTAAACTCCACCGTTAGAAGTGACTTAAAAATAAATACACACTTGTTAAGGTTTTTTGCAAACTCCACCGTTAGAGGTGGCTTAATAATGAAAACACACTTATTAAGTTTTTTCTTCCACCGCTAGAGGTGACTTAACAATGAAAGCCAATCGTTAATATTTTTCGTAAACTCCACCTATAACGGTGACTTAATAATGAAAACCACTTGTTAAGATTTTTCGTAAACTCCACCTATAACGGTGACTTAACAATGAAAACACTTGTTAAGGTTTTCGTAAAACTCCACCTATAACGGTGACTTAACAATGAAAATACTTGTTAAGATTTTTTGTAAAACTCCACCTATAACGGTGACTTAACAATGAAAACACTTGTTAAGATTTTTGTAAAACTCCACCTATAACGGTGACTTAACAATGAAAACACTTGTTAAGATTTTTTTGTAAAACTCCACCTATAACGGTGATTTAACAATGAAAACACTTATTTAAGATTTTTCGTAAACTCCACGTATAATGGTGACTTAACAATGAAAATACTTGTTTAAGATTTTTCGTAAACTCCACCTATAACGGTGACTTAACAATGAAAACACTTGTTAAAATTTTCGTAAACTCCACCTATAACATTGACTTAACAATGAAAAACACTTGTTAAGATTTTTTGTAAACTCCACCTATAACGGTGACTTAATAATGAAAACACTTGTTAAGATTTTTCATAAACTCCACCTATAACGGTGAGTTAACAATGAAAACACTTGTTAAGATTTTTTTGTAAAACTCCACCTATAACGGTGATTTAACAATGAAAACATTTGTTTAAGATTTTTCGTAAACTCCACCTATAATGGTGACTTAACAATGAAAATACTTGTTTAAGATTTTTCGTAAACTCCACCTATAACGGTGACTTAACAATGAAAACACTTGTTAAAATTTTCGTAAACTCCACCTATAACATTGACTTAACAATGAAAAACACTTGTTAAGATTTTTTGTAAACTCCACCTATAACGGTGACTTAATAATGAAAACACTTGTTAAGATTTTTCATAAACTTCACCTATAACGGTGACTTAACAATGAAAACACTTGTTAAGATTTTTCGTAAACTCCACCTATAACGGTGACTTAACAATGAAAATACTTGTTAAGATTTTTCGTAAACTCTACCTATAACGGTGACTTAACAATGAAAACATTTGTTAATATTTTTCGTAAACTCCACCTATAACGGTGATTTAACAATGAAAACACTTGTTAAGATTTTTCGTAAACTCCACCTATAATGGTGACTTAACAATGAAAACACTTGTTAAGATTTTTTGAAAACTCCACCTATAACGGTGACTTAATAATGAAAACACTTGTTAAGATTTTTCGTAAACTCCACCTATAACGGTGACTTAACAATGAAAACAATGAAAACATTTGTTAAGATTTTTCATAAACTCCACCTATAACGGTGACTTAACAATGAAAACACTTGTTAAAATTTTTCGTAAACTCATTCTTCTTTATCACTTTTTCAGGACGGGAGCCCATACCTGCCGAATGACAAACTGATCATAGTCCTTCTCCTGTTTCCATCAATGACCAACTTCTTCGGATGAGTCAAGTCATAACGATCGTGGTTCAATTACCGACCAATTTGATAAAGTTTTTTGGAATATAATACACCTCTGTAGAAGACTTATCTCAATGCTCGTAAAGTTCTCGTAATATGATGTCATATTTGAAAGATGACTATGACTTTGTCAATTTCTGAGTGATAACTAATTAACCCGTTTGAACTCTTTGCGAAAGAAACTGAAGAAGCTTTTATAATGGTCTGATTGGAGGTTACTATACTCTGAAAATTCATCAATCTAACTTTGTCGTGGAGGATGTCGAAGAAGCTTTACACTTCAAGCTATGTTACATCATAATATCCATTTACCCCCTTTATTTTATTTTTATCTCAAGATAAAATAAAATAAAATAAAATAAATTACATATATCATTTACAATGCCCGCTCGAACAAAAATGAAAGCAACCTAATCATTACATTTCATGGGGTGTATCTTAAACTATCACATCTTTGAACAATGACTTGATATTTGCGTCGCTTAATATCTGCTCATTCAGAAGCCTTTGCAAAATAATTTCATTCTGACACAATAACATAATATTGCAAATGGTTAGTAAAACTCAGGAAATATCCAAATACAATTATGATCATGCCCACTTTATTTTATTTTATTTAATGTAATAAAATAAAAATAAATAAATAAATAAAGTTGGGGGCATTTGTGTAATAAATCATAATCACCCACACTCGTAGGTGTATCGTGCACAATTTAATGTCGTTTAAGCACACACCCTTTCAAATTTGAGAGTGTGTAAAATATCAAGGTGAATTCTGAATTGTGAAACATACTCAAGTTGTTTCGTAAATAATTCATAATGTATGCATATGATGTACAAATATAGATTATTATTTGCAAATGTCATAAAACCCTCGAAGCTTTATTATGCTTCCTCTATCTCAAGATAAATCTATATACCTAAATTTAATGCTTTTATAAATCTTCACAAATCATCAGTGTAACTCATGGAATTATCCTATCAATTTGGGTAGTACCATATGACAATGGTACATATATCAAAATAAATATTTTCTCATAGTGAAAAAAAATCAAGTATGCATGCATTCTTACGTGATTGGCGTGCTCAAATTTAAAAAATATTGTCGCAAGGTACCATATATCTCATACATCTCATAAGATCACTCGGTTTGTTATAGGCAACTTACTTATGATTTGCATAATCGAGGTGTGTCGAATACTTTTAAGTTTGTCAGTACATTCTCTTTTCAAATAACATGATATAAACGGTGTACAAATCAATAATCAACATACTTTCATAACGTGCTTCATAATTAAGAGAGTACATATACCTTTAAATACTCAATTCATCTTATGTATATTGTCATATGTAAAGTAAAATCAAAAGAAATCATGCTTATCAAGTACCGACATAAATTATATGATGAATCATTATATACTTACACATATACTGTTATGCCTGTCAAAAATTTATAACCGAGAAAAATAAATATTGAATGCAATTCCTTAAATAAAATTTTCAAAACACCCACCTCTTTTTTTTTAGCATCTAAATAACAGTTTCTTGACTAAGTAGTCATTTTTAGGACATTACAAAGATATATGAGTTTTAAGAACACAATACAAAAGCAATGAATATTAAATGCGTCAAAGTGAAACTCATTTTCCATACTAAAACTCCAGTCAATTAATACATAAATCAAATCAAAACTGATCAGATAGAACGAGGTGGACCACAAGCTAGTGTGGCTCAACAATTAATTATCGCTTACAACACACGCGTATAGAGTATTTTTCCTCTAAGTGGAAGGAAAACTTACGATAATGATAGTTCTGTCAGTGTACTAACCATGTACACATATTAACTTAGCTTTTGAGTTTGCCATTTTTGAAACAATAAAACTTTGCTTAAAGTTCAAGTAACACAGTAACCCATTGCGTTTTCTTCCCCATCAACCCTCTCTAAAACCACCACACCACCCCCAAGTCTTATCACAATAGACTGTCAAAACCCTATAAATAATCCCCACCATCTACCTTTCAACACCATTCACTACTTCTGATATGGAAACCCATTAAAAAGAAATTCGTAGAGAGAGATGGGTCGGATCATTGGAGGGTATTTAAAACCGCCATCCCTTCAGCCGTCGTCACCACCATCTCTGGCACAAGGTTTGTGGGCATCGTGTTTTCAAAATCAATGGTAGGTTGCTCAAAAGGTCAACATGTTCGTACCCATTTATGGTGGGTTAATGGATACCCGGGTGCATCGATTTGGGTTGATATGACCACAGTGAGTCAGATTTTGCCTCTCATAGAAGAAGTAAGTTTCAAATCCCCAAGAAGTCTAATCGGCTAATTCCTAGGTGAAAGCCTACAGTAACTCAGTTTTGAGTTTTGTTAACAATCATGTTAAATCGATTTTGAGTAAATTCAATATGATCTAGTTAATTTCTTCCTCGTCCATCTACTGTTGACAGAGCCTCATGTGTGGTGGTCGAAAGGGGCTGAGAACAAAGGTGATTTAATTCGGTGGCCTCTTCCTTCCAGAGCGATCTTTATCAGTGTGAAATTTGTTGGAGCTTCACCAAAAACAGCATAGGTCTATCAGAGACGAACTAACTGGGCATGGGTGATGGAGACAAACTATCGGATGAAGGTCTGGTGATGGAGCTTCACCAAAAATGACGGAGCTCCTAAAAAATCAAGGCAGTATGAAGCTGGAGCAGGCCGATTAGTCTTTGTTTTATTTTGTAACTTCACGTTTAGTCAATTGGCTCAAAACTAAATCCGCCAAGAGTTTTAGATGGTATCTGACAAAACCTATATGTACTTTTAAGTTTTTTACAATAGATGTCAAATGGAAAGGACTACACAAGCAGTAGACTTTATAAATGCGTTTACAGATTATAAATTGTGTAATACATACTTCTGCTGACATTTAATAAATCTTCTTTTGACAAACGGTATAATGAATTAATGTTGGCAACGTATATCAGTACCCAACATGCACCTTTTTCTGTTATAGCCATTAACACCCTGACTACTACTTCAGTCATAGACATTAACGTCGTGCTACTCCCTCGATTAGTAGGTATTTATCAAGCACTCTTTGAAACATTCATGTATCTTATCAATTTATGCCAAACGCAAAATATACAATCACAAGTAAAGATATAAATGTTATGAGCAGCTGCTGGGAAGAGACCTAAACATCTCGGGGCACAACGAGTGGAATCTTATCTGAAAAAAACAAATCCCCCAAAAATTAAAAACTTTCCTGTGGACCATTCTTCATGGAAAACTACTTACTAACCAGCACCGAATGAATAGGAACATGACTGACAATCCTGATTGTCTCACCTGTGGTAGGATTGAGGACATGGAGCATGTTTTTTGTGATTACACAATGGCCAAGAGAACTTGGGAACTCTTGGATTATAGGATTAAACCTATTTGTGAGGGTACGGAGACCTTTGGTGAATGGGTCATGATTAATGCGGTGAATAATAAACATGGTACTATCTTTATTTCCACAATCTGGCATCTGTGGAAAGCGAGGAACCGTCGCATTTTTGAGGGTGTTTCTTCCCCGCCGTCTGTGATTGCCAAGTTAAGTGTAAACTATGCACATGAGGTTATTAATGCATACACTAAACCTGACAAACATAAAGGGCCTATTTCTTCTACTATACTAAAATTGTGGTCTCGTCCTAGTGCAGGTAGATTGAAGATAAACACGGACGGGGGGTGGGATGACAGCATCAGAGTGGGTTCATTTGGAGGCATAGTGCGAGACTGGAGGGGTGAGTGGATATCTGGCTTTTTTGGCAAAATCATTGGGGCTCATCCCCTACGTGCGGAATTCGAAGGAATTTTCTACGGTTTACTCACGGCAAGGGATAGAGGGTGGAAAGACATTAGCCTCGAATCAGATTGCAAAACGGCTGTGGACATGATAAATGAAGGGGACTGGACAAATCACTCACTGTCGGCCATCATCCTCGACTGCAAAGATATGAAGACGGACCTGGAAATTGAGGTGAAATTCATCCCGAGAGAGGCGAATAGGTGTGCTGACTGGCTTACCAAATATGCAAAGTCCCGTGCGGAAGACTTCTACACCCTTATGGATCCTCCAGATCAGCTCAGAGAGATTATTGATGAAGAAAAGAACAAGACCCAGTTTGAAGACTCCGGCTCCAATTAATATGTACTTTTCTCCTCTATATGGAACTTTTGTTAGGATTTATGAGTTGGCTATATGCCGTGTTAACGTCGCGAACTATGTCTGTAGCTTGGTTGATTAATTAATATATTTCCCGTTCTACCAAAAAAAAAAAATGTCAATCATTTTTTTTTCAATCAAAGACATCTGACTGATGCTATATATAAAATATGATGAAATTTTGAGGTGAGGCGAGAGATATTGTAAGTAGGAAAATCAGACACTTATCTCGGATGAAGCTGCTTATTTTTTTCCATAAATGTTTGAGCAAAAGTCATGCTGCTAACCTCTTTTCTCCATCTCCATCCACTTTTTCGAGCACGAGTGAGGCGTTACACGATAAAAATCACGAATACCTTCCCGAAAGAGTCACCAAATGTAAAAGGGTAGTTCAAATATGGGGAAATACCAGATTTTTGTACTTATTTGACTTGAGCAACTTTGGTTGCGCCTACGTATCCGTTATACTCAGAATCAAAGTCAGTGTAGTTCGTGGGTTCGTACTATTCGCCGAAAAACTCATTGTGGTGGAACTCGAGAGATGAAAGGTTGTGAAACTCTTCTCAAAGAACTCATCTCAAAACTCTTTTCTAAAACTCTCTCTAAAAACTCATATGACAAGGAACCACCCTTCTTCTTCCAAGAAGCTCTCCCTAAAATGTATGGGGGTAAGGCTCATTTATAGAGACACCAACACAAGTGGGTCGCCGCATGTCAAATAACCCGTGGTGACACATGTCCTATTTTAAGTGGCATGTGTCCCATAACATATATCAAATCCTCAATACTAGAATATTATCTAGTTAATGCATTAATAATACACAAATATGCGTGATATATGAGACGTGCATAATAATACCTCAGTCGCATAAACATGTGGACTTTTATCAATATTAATCATCTCTAATCTCATTTAATAATTTAATGAGAGGCTTACCATTAAGCCCCTCCTACAAAATATATATATATATATATATATATGTGTGTGTGTGTGTGTGTGTGTGTGTGTGTGTGTGTGTGAGTGTGTGTGTGTGTTCTTAGACAAGAGAAGCAAGACTGAACCGTCAAGCTTGCAATATTGGATATTATGTACATCATCCTTATAGTAGGATTGTTATTTCATTTTTGTTGACATTTCTGCTTTTTATTATTAAGGATTTTATTCATGTGTCGAGGTGGTTCCATATTGTTTACATTTTAGTTTAAGACTACTATGTATTATGGAGTTTTATTACAGTTATTGGATTTAGCTTTGGATTGAAGACTCTTTCATATTATTCTATCTCAATTATTTATATTATTCATTATTATATTGTTGTGGATGGTTTTATTTTATTATCATTTTTATTTATCGTTGATGTTGATAACGGTCTAAATTTCAGTACGCATTGAGGGGTCAAGAATTTCACTAGCACGTGATCTGCCACGTGCACCTATTCAGAGTGGAACTCTTTTATACAATCACTTGTGACGAATGATTATGATAAAAGAATAGGTACGAACTCTTAGGGGTAACTATTCTCGGGGCCTAGGACTCTCCTAAGTTTCCTTATAAATGTAAACCTGCCCCATATGAGAGAGGCATGTATTATTGTATCATTGAACATTACCACAACTCTATCGACATGAGTTATTAAGAAATAAAGAACAAACCCTGACACTTCGTGGATTAGGTAGGTTGTCGAACCACGTACATATTGTGCTGCGTGTGTGATCTCATTATTTACTGTCATTATTATTTTTGTTTGGTTTGTGCACTTTGAATATCATCACTTGGGGAAATTACCACTTATAATTGGCATCGTCTGTGGGAACGATTTGAGTTCTTTTCCACTAGTTAATTTTCTAATATGTCTCACTCACCTAACTAAGATCTTCAAAATCTTGATGACCAGGAGGGTTATCACCATCACAACTATGGAGACCAAAAAGGTTACCATCTCGACTATGATAGTCATGACGACCAGGAGGATCGTCATCCATCTCCTCCATCCAAGAGAGTTAGATCAGAGATTAGCAACTATTACCAATCTCCTGATGCGCGCTATCATCTTTGACAGGAGAGGATAGTCGAGAGTGACGATCTTGAGAAATATAATCAGATTATCAAGGCTCAATAACAACTATGAGAGAAATATTCCAGACAAATGAGCCATCAATAGGCACCAACGAGATCATAATATTGTGCTCCAACAACATTTATATTGGTTGGAGAGAGAGGTTTAGAAATATAGGCACACATGCATTCACATATCGGGCATCCTTAGTCCTCGGGTGAGCTGAGCTCGCAGCCGAAGGAGGAGTGCCTCGCAACTAAAGGAAGATTCACCTTGCAGGAGTTCATCGGCATGAGGTTCTCGCTTCAATGAGTCAATAGGAGAAAAGAATATTTATGATTTGATAAGAAGATAGGTGGATAGGAACCCTGCCCACCAGGGAGGCACTAATGACTAAAGAACTCACCAGATGAGCTTTTGTTAGACAAATGAAATCACCCTTCAGTCAGGACCACCCTCAAACCTATTGAAAGATTATATTATTTATATTATATATATATATATGAATATGATATGTACAACTTTTACCATCAGTGACACAGAGAGATTACTGATCCTAGGCATCTCAGGACTATCCAAATGACCAAGTATGTGATGAAAAGGAATATTGAGAGCCATATGAGTATTCTGGCGACACAATTCACCAGACATGACCTACCAAGGTAAAAGTGCTCAGCCAACCCCTAATGGGCAACCAAGGACCTCAGCTTTTAATAGTAAAGGATCGACCTCTGATCGTCTCAACCCCAAAAGAGATGAGCGAGACTAACACTCTTGCTCTCGTAGTATTACTGCATCTAGAGGAAATGTCAGACGTTGTGATCATCATCCCAGGTAATGTTGAGACAGAGATGACCAGAAGGAGGTCAACAGTCGATTGAGTACTGTTGGTCGAGATCTAACACCAATGGTAGTACGTATAGAAGGTGGAGGTGACAATGCATTGGCAGATGATAAGCTGTAGAATAGTTCCATATAAAGGCAGGAAGACAAGATCGGTAACTTGATTAAGAGCCGAGACCTCAGTTGTTGAGGTTACATGGGGGTTTCACCTTTCATCACAAGGATCGTAAGCTATCCTACTCCTGCAAAGTTTAAGCCTCCTATTGTGAGTTCAGAGTATGATGGGACTTTAAACCCAGTGCATCACATAGAGATGTACTACTCAGCAGTTAATATCTACTCCATTCCTGATGAGATGAGGTACAGGGCATTTTCTAGCACTCTCATACGTGTTGCTCATATGTGGTATACAACCCCAAAAACTCCATTGAAAACTTTAAGTAGTAAGCTGAGAAGTTTATACATAATTTTTTGTTCGGCATAAAGCCACCAAAGAGGGTAGCTCACCTCTTGAATGTGAATCAATGTAAGAATGAAGCTCTGGGGGACTATATTTCTCAATTTAACAAACAAAAACTGGAAGTGGAGAATTATGATGAGAGTATTGCTATGACATCCCTTATTATTGGGCTATAATCGGGCAAACTCGTCTGGAAAATCTTTGAAGGTCCTCCAAAAAACATGACTAAACTCCTGGCCTCGATCAGGAGGATCATGAATGCAGAGGAGGCCATGGCGGCCAAGAGGGGAGACACAGGGGAATCCGATGGAAGCAAATCCAATCTGTCAAAGGATAAGGAAGGAAAGAAGAGGTCAGTTGAAGACAAATTTTCCAAGTACACTCCTTTGACGATAATCCCTAACTTGATTCTCAATGAGATTAAGGATGACAGGGCACTTCGATGGCTAAAAAAGCTCAAGCCCTCTCCTCACAAGAGGGACAAGAGAAAATGGTATGGATTTCACCAAGATTATGGGGATACAATCGAGAAGTGGTTTGCCCTGAAGGATGAGATAGAAATATTACTGAAACAGGGTAAACTCTAAAAATATGTAGACAGGAGTAGTGACAAGGACGAATCCAAAAAAACATAATGGAAGGAAGGATGACAAACAGAGATGAGAAGTCCAATCTAATAGTGATGACTATGATGGCAGTGGGGAAGCCAACCTCGAACTTCTCACACAGATCCATGTTCTAAAGGGTCGGTTGCATATGATCTCACTTGATCTGAAGATGATTAGCGAAGGATTTATAGGTGGCGGCACAGAGTTGACCGATCGAAAAGTATATGTGGTCGAAGCCAAAGTCGTGCCAAAATGGATAGATGTGAATTTAGTTGAGATCGAGGCAAATCCGTCGAACCTAAATAAGGTGGATATGGACATTCGAGTTATCGACTTTTCCAGACTTGACTTTAAGGTAATCCTAGCTCTGTATGATGACCCTTTGGTCATCAATACAAGGGTACATGGGTATGAGATTTCCTGAATTCTTGTTGATGGTAGGAGTTCAGAAGACGTGATGTCTGGAATTATTATAAAAGGTTAAAGTTGATTAAGAAAAGACTCGTCCCTTATCACCAGATGCAGATCGGCTTTAGTGGAGAGAAAGTTCACCCCTTAGGGGTATTTGAGATAGACGTGTGCATGGGCACCTATACAAGGTGTCTCACCAAAAAAAATTATTTTTTTGTCATGGACAAGCACGTGTTCTCGGACTATAATACAATTTTGGGAAAAGTATACTTCAAGGATTTCGAGGCCGTACCTTCCACGGTTCACCAGATGGTAAAATTACCGACTCCCTATGGAATAGGGGAAGTACAGGGTGATCAGGTGGAGGCTCACAAATGTTACTTTGCCTCGATCGAGGAAAGGGAGATCCATAAGAGAACTACCACTTCATACAGCATTGACACTTTTAACCCGAGAGACGAGAAAAGGCTAAAAAATGGTGAACCAACTAAGGAGGTAGAATTCATCATCCTCCAAAAGGATGAGCTAGAAAAACCATTCATATCATTTCGTTTCATCCCTAAAAGCTGAGATTAAGGAGGAATTAGTAAATCTAGTGAGAAGAAGGTAGAGTATTTTTGTCTAGATCCATGGAGATATGTCTGGATAGACCCCGATATTATATGCCATAGGTTGAATATTGATGAAAAAGTTAAGCCCATCAAGCAGCATAGAAGAACTTATGCAAGGGACCGATATGAGGTTATTCAAGATGAAGTCAAGAAACTCCGGGCAGTTGAATTTATTCGAGAGGTCTAATACCTAGATTGGCTCTCCAAGGTTATCATAGTGCCCAAGTCAAATGGGAAATGGAGAATGTGTGTAAACTTCACCGACTTAAACCAATATTTCCCCAAAGACTGCTTCCCATTACTTCGTATTGATCATATGGTTGATGCTATGACCAAGCACGGAGTGATGAGTTTTATGGATGCGTATTCGGGTTATAATACACCTTTATGCATGAGGCCGACGCTAAGAACTTCCTTTACCTCATATATAAGAACTTGATGTTATAAAGTCATGTTATTCGGCCTAAAAATGCATGGGCGAACTATTAGAGGTTGATTAATAAAAAATTTAAAGATCAGATAGGGAAGACGGTGGGATTTTGTGTGGATGATATGCCCATGAAGATCCTGAAGGACGAGGATAATGTGGCCGACTTAAAGTGCACCTTTAATATAATGAATAGGTACAAGATGAAATTAAATTCGATCAAGTGCATTTACGGTGTCGGTGCTAGAAAGTTCCTCGACTTCATTGTGAATCAAAGGGGGATAGAGGCCAAACCCGTAAAAATCAAAGAACTTATTGACATGAAGACACCAAAAAACATCAAAGATGTTTAAAGACTAACGGAACGAGTTGCGGTCTTCACTCATTTCATCTCTCGGGCAATGGGTAAGTGTCTACCATTTTTTAAGATACTGAAAAAAGCCTTCATTTGGGACGAAGAATGTAAGAGGGATTTTTAGGAACTAAAAACCTAGACGTATTCTCCTATATTATTGCCTCAACTTGTCCAGGGGGAGAAACTATTTTTATACCTAACGGTGTCAGAATCGACTATCAGTGCAACAATCGTTCGAGACAATGAAGCGGTTCAAAGACCAGTATACTTTAATAACAAGGCCTTGTAGGAGGAGAGCTCAAATATGTGAAGATAAAAAACTACCATACGCATTGATACAGTCTTAAAGGAAAATAAAGTCATACTTTCATTCCCATACGATGGTGGTGTATACCGACACCCCTTGGAGGCGGGTCGTTAATAAACCTGAGAAATCGGGTAGGTTAATGGCCTGGACAATTGACCTAGGTGAGTTTGACATCATTTACTAACCCAGGATTGTAATTAAGGGGAAGGATTTAGAAGACTTTGTCGCTGAATTTACATGGGATGAAGCCGATAATAAAGTTATTAAAGAAGTATAGACACCAACAGCAATGCCAAAAAAAGTTATGGCGGATTGTGCACTGACCGATGTTGTGAAAATCGAAGCTGTAGAGAAAGGTTTCTTATTCAAAGATGGAATTTTGTGTGAGTATCCTTTCTCAAGGGAAGGCCCAACCTGGAGTTTGTTTGTAATGAATCGTCTTGTGAAACTAGCAGCAGCACGGGACTGATATTATCAGTCCCGGATGGAACTGACATAAAGTATGCCTTAAGGTTCGTATTCAAGGCATCATATAATGAGTCAGAGTATGAGGCCTTACTAGCAGGTCTTTCTCTCGCCAAAACATTAAACATCAACCAGATAATTATTTATAGTGATTTACGGTTGGCTGTCAACAAGATATTCGGCATTTATGAGGCCAAAGATGAGAATATGGCCAAGTACTTGTCAAGAGTAAAAAATATGATGGTAAACTTCAAGTAAGTTAAGATTGGGAGGATTCCTAGACTCGAAAATAGCCAAGTTGACACTCTGGCTAAACTAGCGTTATCTATGAGGACCAAGATCAGACAATTCGTTCCTATTAAGATCCTATACAGGCCGAGCATTGAAGAAGATGATAATGGACTTATGTTTTGATTAAATCTAATTTAGGGGGTATCATGGATGGATCCATTGATCAAATACATTCAAGATGGCGAGATCCCAGAGTCAAAGGCCGAGAAGAAGAAACTCTGATACCGAGCTTCAAAGTTCACCATCGTTGGTGATGTGCTTTACAAGAGAGGGTTTTTACTGTCGTTACTCATGTGTGTTCACCACACTGAGGTAGATTATGTCCTATGAGATGTCCACGAAGGCTCCTGCACGAGTCATAAAGGTGGTCGATCTCTAGCCAAGAGAATCATGACCTTGGTATATTTTGGGCCGACACTTGCTAATGATGCAACTGAGTATGTGAAGAAATGTGACAATATGTCAGATGTTCGTAAGCATCCCTCATCAACCTATTTTGTCCATCACCTCACCTTGGCCATTCACAATATAGGGGATTGACCTGGTGGGCCCTCTCCCAAAGGTAGCATGCAATTACCAGTATCTGATAGTTACGATTGATTATTTCTCAAAAAGGGTTGAAGCTGAGGCTATGGTATCTATCACAGAAGTGAAAATGTTCAAGTTTATTTGGAGGAACATCATTTGTCAATATGACTTGCATGGCGCATTGATATAAGATAATGATAAACAGTTTAAGAACCAATCATTAGAATCGGACTATAAGAAGGTAGGTATAAAAATAGTTTCTTTTTGCTCTAGGTTGACCCCAAACTAATGGTCAGACTAAGGTCACTAACCAGACGATACTTGATGGAATTAAAAAAATTAAAATATGCCAAAGGTGAAGAGTTTCATGGGGTCCTATGGGCTTACAGGATGACTGAGAGGATGCCAACGGGTGAAACAACCTTCATGCTAGCTTACAGGTCTGAGTCAATTATCTTTATCGAGCTTGGACTTCCCATTTAAAAATTTTAAACTTACGACCCAGAGGCTAATGTCAAGAGAGAAGGCTAGATTTAGACCTAATTAAAGAAAGATGAGGGGATGCAACAGTCAAGGAGTCAGCGTACCAACAGAGAGCTGCCATATTTTATAACAAAAGGGTCACGAATAGGCCGATAGCCATTGGTGATCTAGTTTTAAAAAAGGTCTAGAAAATGTCAAACAAGATCCATCCCAATTAGCATGGACCATACATGGTGACTGAAGAGGTCGTGCCGGGCACTTTTAGACTGAAAAACTTGGAGGGTGAGCCCTTATCCAACCCCGAATTTCAACCATTTGAAAAGATATTATCAATAGTTATTTTTGTATAAAGTGTATCTTTCTATTTCAATTATTCACTTTCAGTGTAATTTAATTTCAATTTCATCTAAACGAAGATGTGTTTTTTCAGTTTCAATTTCAATTTCATTTGTACGACGATGTGATAAATGAAAAAAATCCAAGTGTAGACTCGTATTTATCCAAGTGCAGTGGCGGGAGCCTCGTGCACTGGGTTTGACCTTTTTATTGTCAGCATGGTTTGAATTATATTAAACTAAGGAACATCATATTTATGGTGAATTAGTTTATAAATCACTCTCGACAATACGAGAGTGTATGGGGAGTCTCGGCTCCTCCATGCCCTCCTAATAACGTCGGGAGGGTGAATCAGTGCAGTAACATCACTTAGGCAGTAAAAAATAAGTTAAAAATAATTTTTATATGGTTGATTTAACATCATCTTATGGTTAATTAAAGATCATAACTCCCTCGATGATACGAGAGTGTATGAGGAGTCTCGTCCCCTCCATCCCAACAACGCCGCGAAGGGGGATCATATAGAACACTCAAGTGGTGAAAAACACGAGTTAAAAGTCATTTTTATATGGTTGATTAAACATCAGCTTATGGTGAATTAAAGATCATAAGTCTCTCGGCGATATGAGAGTGAATGAGGAGTTTCGTCTCCTCCATCCCCTCCCAATAATGACAAGAGGGGGATCAGTGTCATAACATCGCTCATGTGATGAAAGACAAAATATAAAAATCATTTTTATATGGATGCTTCGACATTAGCTTATTATGGTGGATATAATATATTGAAGGCAGAGTGTAATCAAAAACATTATGTTCGAAACACCATTCTATGGTGATAAGATAAGAAAATGCAGAAACTGCACTTAGCCAAAAATTTAGCACATGGATTGTACACAACATAAGATGGTATACTAACACATGCATTGTACACAATATAATATGATATTTATCATCAAAAGAAGATAAAAAAATTATTAAGCGTTACAGATATTAAAAATAAGAATTATTCACGCTGTTGATTACATCAAACAGGGTATTAGGCCACAGACAGCCACCCAATAAAAAGATAAAGATTAAGCTTTATTTGTCCTCCTCGGCCTCGTTCTGGATGACAGAAGTTACAGGGGACTTTGTTTGAACTTCATCTCCCACATTGCCACCGTCTACTTCCCCAGCGTCATATTGAATTATGGTCTCAATCACAGTCGCCTCAGCAGCAGCCTCAGTTTCCACTTCACCAAGAGTGACAACATCCACCAGGTCAGCTAAATCAAAGGTCTCCAAATCTTCTTCTAGTTGGGGGTTAGCCTTGTCGATATTACGATACTTATTATAGACCCAACGAAAAGCCGTCTTGGCTCACCTCTTCAAGTATTAGAGGTTGTTAATAGAAAATTCCTTGGATGCTTTGAAGGCTTTAATTGACTTCCTGACAGCTTCCTTAGTCTCGGCCTCATGTTTTTCTGAAGAGCTTCAATCTCAGATTCATGGCCCTTCTTTTGGATAGCCAATTCATCTGTCTGCTTCTTCTCCAGCTTCTTAATTGCCTACTTATGACTCAGCTCGGCATCTTTTAGCTCATTCTTCAGCGATTTTTTTTGCCTTAATGGCCTCATTTGCCTGCTGAAATACAGGAAGGTTTTCCTGAACCCATTAGTTCAGCTGGTGAAGAGCAATCAGATATTGTAAAGCAAAGAAAGAAGAAGTTGGTGAAAGACAAAACACATGAAAATAATGAAGATCAACTTGAAATATTATTTTCTGGGAGTCCTTATGAAGAGTAAAGTCTCCAAGTTGATACAGGTCCATGGCTTGAAGAAATGTTTTGTCAGACTCGGCCAGTATGGACCCGACAGCTTCCTTTTCTCTTTTTTTGTCACCGATTAAAGAGTCGGTGGAGATCGTTCGCTGAGACAATCGTGAGGCAAGTGTAGCATTGCTTGATATGGGGATAGTTTGGTAAGTGGAGGCCTTAGACGAGTCATCCTTCTTTTTTTCTTTGGTGAAGGGGGACTAGTGTTGACAACCTCGGCTTGCTCCTTTCTTTTCTTACCTCCCTCGGTCTGGCTAGGCCTACAAATCATTATTTTCTTAGCTGGGGCCGAGGGGGTGGGTTTCTTACTGGAGATATTATTTAACATATTGGCTAAGATTGGAGCAGCCATCTTTTAAATCTCCTTTGGACTGTCGGCTAGACGACCTGTAAATGAAAGACGATGATTAGTATCGGCGTTTAAATAAAATACGACATTACAATTGTAAAATTTATTAACTTACACATTTCGATGAGGGGTCAACCCCCAAACCCGTTTTTTCCTAAAAGGTAGGGGTCATCAACTGTTCAAAATCGACCAGGCAGTGAGTATGTATGTGATCTATCTTTTCTCGGCCATTAATATCCTCAACTTTGTATGTTTAGAATCGACCCCTTCTTGCCTCGGCCTCAACTTTGTATATCTCCCTAAATATCCTCTCCCTCAAGTGTGGATATTATTCACCAAACTCGTACAGTCTTCTATACATTCAAAATAGAAGGGGTTGACCTAGGTTGACTAAATGATCAAAGTGAAAGTCTAATCATTTTCAAATGGAGAACTAGTCAAGAACCAATATGAATGTCACCAGGGAAGATGATCAGAGGGCCATAAGAAAATAAAGTTACAGAAGGAAAGGGAAACCTATCTCCAAAACCTACCCCTCCTAATTCTCTACAACCCATAAACTCCCTAAAGTCATTAAAAATCCCCTAGAACAACCATAGATGGTCATCGAAAACTCAAAGGCCACCAAAAAATAATTAAAACCGAAGACAAATAACAAAACACAAAGCAAATGAAATAAAATCAAAGAAAAGGGGGTTACCTAAATGAAATGGGAGACTTTGGAATGAGAAAGGAATGTCGGACCCGCCTAAAAAATGATGATTCAAAGAGAGAGAATGAAGGAAAATGGTTTGCTACAGGAAAGCTTTGAGAGCGGGAAAAATTTTGGAGAAGAAAGAGAATGGTTTTGACATTTCGAGAATTTAAATGACACGATGATTACGCACATTGCTCGAGGTAAGCATCATTAGGGCACAAGCCCCCGGGAAGGCCTACAGTCGCCATTCCTTATCCAACACACCAAGTTGCACACACGCTGACATATGTACAATCAAGGATATTCGAATGACATATATGTCTTAAAGTGGGACTGCTTACCCCTAGTCATATTCTCATAGAACTTGGATGTGAAGAAGACTACCTTCGGATTTGGCTTAGAGGTTTTTGGTACATTTTCAATCACGTATGAAGGTTTTTAAATGGACATCTGACTTTTCTCCTCAACATGATTGTTCTATTACTCCAATCTGGATTACTCTTCCTAATCTCCAAGTTCACTTATTTCACAAAAGTGCTCTATTCACTATTGCTACCTAGGTAGGTAAGCCTTTGATGTTAGATGAAACCACTGCTTCTCTAACTAGACCCAACCATGCAAGAATTTGCGTCGAAATAGATCTATCACAGGACCTCCCCTCCAGAATTTTGATTGGTTATGAAGGCAAAGGATTCTGGCAATCAGTTGAATATGAAAACTTACAATCCTTTTGCAACATATGTTCGAAGCTAGGTCATTCAAATACTTCATGTAACACTAATGCTTCGCAAGGCACTGTGGATAAAGGTAAAGAAGTCTTGACTGAATATCCAGTTAAAAATAATAAGTATGAATGGCAGATGAGAGGTGGCCGGAATTCAATCGGAATTTCATTCAAGAACCAATCTGACATCAGCAATGATTGCTCCAACTTTTGTGGAACCTCTGGTACAACTGATACCTTAATTCACATTAAACCTGACTTATTCCCCAAAGAAAATATTCCCACTACAACTAACTTTGAATTTCCCAAGTCCAACGTCATCATTGACCCCATTTCAAAATTTAAACCTAAAACTTCTCACCCTATCACCAGCTCCTATCCTAAAACATTCGGACATAAACCTTTTCATCACCAAACCAGTTTGCCAAAAACTATTTTTAAACCAACTTTCAAACCTAAAACCACCCTACTTAATACCACTTTTTCCAAAACCACCTTCATTCCTAAAACCACTCAACCTCAACCCTATACCACTAAACCTATACCCAGTACAAGCATTACACCATTCAATCCTATACCCTCTCAAACCACCAAACCACCAAACCCCTCCTCTCAAACTCTTTTCGAACCTATACCACTTCAGGCCCTTTTGAATCACATACCTCTCTTACAAATGGCCCTTTTGAAACACAAACCTCTCTTACCTCAACCCCTCTTAAATCCTTTTCATCTCCTAACCCATTTGATGCTTTACGTGAAGAAAGAGAAAAAAAATTTGATACCACCCCAGTTGCCCAATCTCCACATTACTTTTCGGATGGAGAAAAACTTATATCTCACACCCAAGAATGGCAGAAACCTTGGGCTTCTGACTCAGATGGAGGAGGCAACAAAAATGACACTCTTGTGGAATCTAGCCAATAATTTTTTTCTGATCAGTTAGAACAGCTCTATGCTCTTCCTACTGATCCAAAACATCTGCGCAAGAAAAAGAAATGCAATGTGTTTATCAAAACATCTAGCATTTTCACTCGTTCTGCCAAGAGGTCCTCAAAAAATTCTAGCTCCAATGTTTCTAATGTTTAAAGTTCTTATATGGAATATCAGAGGTTTAGGTAACGATTCCTCTATTTCTAGGATTAAGAACTTGATTAGAACTCATCAAATCAATGTGCTTGCCATTTCTGAACCAAAAATTGAAGATAGTAAATTGGATCTTTTTCTCATTTCTTTAAAATTCAGTGAGGGATATTCCAACAACAACAACAAGATTTGGGTTCTTTGGAGTCAAGATTGGACTGTTGATATCATTCAATCATCCTGTCAATGTGTAACTTTTCAAGCTTCACATGTTTCTTTACCCAACCCTTTATACTTTAGTTGTGTTTATGCCAAATGCAAGAGATTTAGTAGACTGTCTCTTTCGGATGAATTGTTAGACCTCTCTTCTACCCTAAACGGTCCATGGCTTGTAGGAGGTGATTTCAATATAGTTGGGGATGCATCTAAAAAGATTGAAGGTCTCGCTATTAAAAAGGCTGCTATTATTGATTTCTCAAGCGCCCTGGCAGCCTCAGGTTTGTTTGACATTCCTTTTGAGGGATCCAAATTTACATGGTGTTACAATAGAGAAGGTTTATCTCGCATATGGGCTCGTCTTGATAGAGTGGTTTGTAATTCTCATTGGCTCAATCTGTATCCTTTAACTAGATTACAACATCTCCGTCGGACTGAATCGGACCATTGCCCCTTCCTCATTAATATAGAGAAATCTACGGATTGTCTTCACAAGGCATTTAAATTTTAGTCAATGTGGACTAATCATCATGACTTCCTTCCAGTTGTTTCTAAATCATGGTCTATTACATGTGATGGCCTCCCTATGCAAAAATTGTCCACTAGACTTCAAAGATTGAAAGGAACTCTCAAAGCTTGGAATCAATCTATTTTCAAAAATGTTTTTCAACAGGTTAAGCAAGCTGAAGACAACCTTACCAGAGCTGAATTTTCCTATGACCTTACTCCCACAACCTCAACAAGGAGTGATTACCACAAAGCCAAAGCGGTTTATTTGAGGCAAACAAAAAATGAGTCTGATTTCTGGAAGCAGAAAACTAATTTTAAATGGGCTTCCGAGGGTGATCAAAATTCAAGTCTCTTCCACGCAATGCTTCACCAAAAACATTCATCTTCATCAATTCAAAAAATCACTGATTCAAATGGGATCACAGTAGAAGGTCAAGATCACATTGAAACCATATTTGTTGACTATTTTAAAGATATTCTCTACTCCCCTACTTTCATCCCTACATCAAATGATTTTTTAACTGATATACCCTCATCTATTTCCGAAAAGGACAACTCCAATCTCTGCATAATTCCAGACGAAGAGGAGATTAAGAAAACAATCTTTTCTATGGAGAGTCTAAGCGCTGCTGGTCCTGATGGATACAACGAAAAATTCTTTCAAACAGCCTGGGATATCATCAAATCAGACTTAACATTGGCTATTCAATCATTTTTCCTGGGTCATTCTATTCCACGGTGCTGGACTTCCACTATCCTAATTCCTATTCCTAAAATTAAAAATGCTAATCTGTAATTTCTGTTGCAAAATTTTGTCTAAAATTTTAGTGAATAGATTAGGTTCAATTCTTCCTAATATTATTTCTGAGTCTCAAATAGGTTTCATCAAAAGCAGGAGCATTCATGACAACACACTTCTTGCCCAAGATCTTATGTCCAATTTCAATAACAAAGCTAGAGGTTCTAATGTTCTATTCAAGCTAGATTTTTCAAAAGCCTTTGATCGCTTGTCTTGGATTTACACCTTAAAAGTTTTGAGATCTTTTGGGTTTGGAGAACCTTTCATTGATATGATTTGGCGGCTTATTTCAAACTGCTGGTACTCTCTTTGCATCAATGGTGTTTCTTTCGGATTTTTCAAATCAACTCAAGGAGTTCGTCAAAGCGACCCTCTCTCGCCCGCTCTATTTGTTATTGCATCAGAAGTTCTTCCAAGAGGCATTCACAGGCTCATGGTTTCAGGCTCAATAAAAAAATTTACACATCTCAGAGGATGCCCACTCATATCTTCGCTCTCTTTTGCGGATGATTTCTTAATATTCTCGAATGGTGATAAAAAAGTCTCTTAAAAATCTAACCAATTATTTAGATTACTTTAAATCATACTCAGGTCTCATCATCAACAAAGATAAGAGCTGCTACATTGTTCCTGCTAATACCAATATCACCAGAAGGAATATCATCAATGGAGTCATGGGTTTCTCGCGTAAAGAGCTTCCTTTAATTTATTTGGGTGTCCCTCTCTATGTTGGCAGGAAAAATAAAAATATATTCAACAGCCTTGTGGATAAGTTGTCTCACACAGTTAACACTTGGGTTGGGAAATTTCTCTCTCCAGCAGGTCGTATCATCATTATAAAGCATGTCCTTCATTCATCAACTTTTCACCTATTGGCAGCAATGAATCCTCCGAAAATAGTTATATCCACTCTTGAATCCATCTTCAGTAACTTTTTTTGGGGCAGCGTTAATTCTTCCAGCAATCATCACTGGATTTCCTGGGAACAAGTTTGTCTTCCTCGAAAAGAAGGAGGTCTAGGCATTCGTCGTATCAGTGACAGTTGTGACGTTATGACCTATAAATTATGGTGGAATTTCTATAATTCTAATAGTTTGTGGGGTCGATTTCTCAAATCTAAATATGCAAGTCTTGCTCTAGTAAACTATCAAGGTTTATCTTCTAGACCATCCCACACTTGGCGCCGTATGCAAAAGCTTTGGAAGATCATGCATGACAATCTCAGCTTGGGAGATAACATTATATGGAATCCTTCTCCTACAGGCTACAGGATTCTCCATTAAATCGGCATGGGAGTTAATTCGGCACTCATCTTGTTCCCACTTTTCCTTCACCAACATTTGGAATTCTGGAATCTAGCCTAAGATTTCAACATTCATGTGGAAATTGCTTAATCAAGGAATTCCTCTGGATGAATACCTTAAAAAGCTGCGTATAAGTCTTCCATCTATGTGTAGATGTTGCTCCATTCACAAAGAAGAAACTCGGGAACACTTATTCTTCAACAGTACTCTTGCTAAAAATATTTGGGATCATTTTCAATCTTTAATGGGTTTTTCTTTTCGCGCTTCGACCTTCAAAGGAAATTTAATGCTATGGTGGTTCCAAGCTAGAGGAAAATCTATCCGGAGCCTTCTTTGCAAAATCATCCCTCCGCTCATTTGCTAGCATATATGGAAAACTAGAAACGCAAAATATTTTGATAATATTCCTTTTAATTCGAATCTCACAATTAATAGGATAAAAAAATGATATTTTTGTAGCTTTCCATATAAATCCTTATAAGGGACCCACTTCTAGAATTTTTTATTCATTTATATTGTACTTTCAAGTTCAATGTGCTAGTATCATGTACATGCCACCTTGAGAGGGCTATTCTCTTAATTATCTAATAAATTTCTTTTAAAAAAAAAGGGATACAGAAAGGACAGTCACGACCTCTGCATGACCCATTCACGTCCCAAAGCAGCTTCTGACACTGGGAGATCCTATCCGAACAGGGGGTCGAACAACTATACCCCTCAGCCATCCACCTTCTATTCACATTGAAGACAAAAATTTAGGGGGTGATCGATCTACAAAAGTGTGGTCTCATCCACGACGGGACTTGGCCCAGCTTAATGACCCTTACTCGGTATCTATCAGACTTATATACTTACGGGCCCACAGCATAGAGGCCCATTTTTACCAGTCTCAACCTTTGAGACCTCATCCTCATAACATTTCCAATCATACACGAAGGTTTACTCTATGATCCAAGCTGACTCTCTGTCTTAACTTTGCCATGTGCCGGCCTCGTACTGCACTGAAAGGCTGAGATTTTTATGAATTTCCTATGACGATCTCTACAGTCTCAGAGTTATCTACCTGGAAGACCACCTCTACAGTCTCGGCTTAGTCGTAATTATTGAAGCCAACTTCAATACCTTATACGAAACACGCGATTGGTGCATTATCAGGCCACGTGGACCATACCATTACAACAGATCTCCAACCCACGTGAGGGAATATTTCATCATCATGACATACTTATGTGGAGGATAGGTGGCACTCTTCTAGTGGATGGTTCATCTTGTGCACACCGGGTCCATGCTTGGGGGCACACTGCACATCCCAAGCCTATATATAGACACTTTTTCTTCCTCATCAAAGGGGAGCAATTTTTTACCTAGCAGAAACCCTGTCCATTTGTAATCCTAGAGAGAGAAAGATTGAGTGACTGTAAAACATAGCCTTCAGTGCCTTATTGTAATATAACACTCTCATCCCTTTGCACGGTGGAGTAGACTCCGTCGAACCACTTATATCTCTGTGTTTTTTATCTTTCTCATCCTTTTCTTTACATACATCTATCTTTGTGATTGTCTCCATTATTAACTTAGCTAAACCTTGAGCTGCATAAACATTTGAGGTGGTGATTATCAACATCATCATTTTGGTGCTGCCTGTGGGAAGAGCTTTCTTCTTCCTCTTCATTTTCATATCTTAGGCCTCACTTTTTACCTCTAGTAGTGATCCAAATCCACCATTGTTAGACATGTATCACCATTGAAATACCTTAGGTGGGTGTTCTTCAAGCTTCCTTTTTGCTCGTAGCTCATTTATAGACTTTTATCACTTTTTCTCTATCTCTACCTATTAGTATATCTCACCGGAGATATGGTAGACTTGCCTCCAGGCACCAGCCCAAGTACTATCCAACCACCATCTTAGTTAGAAATGGTTGATGTGGCAACGACGCTGTAATCCTTGGTGGCCAGCTAACAGAAGATGCAGGAGCAGTTAATGGCACTCAGCCAAAGTGTTTTGAGAAGAGCTCTCGATGATCGAACGGTGGATATCATTATTCCAGCCACCAGAGAGATGGTGGATCTCGTGATAAGGGACCACCCTCGAACCTATTGAAAGAATTCTAACACCATCAGTAGCAGAGAGATATTGCTAATCCTAGGCATCTCCATCTAGGAAAATAAGTCCAGGACTATCCAGACGATCAAGTATGGGATGAAGAGGAGTATTGGGATCCATATGAGGTTTCTGGTGACACAATTGGCCAGACATGACCAACCAAGGAAAAAGTGCTCGAACAACCTTGATGGCCGACCAAAGACCTCAACTTTTGATAGACTCGGTAGGGGATCGACCTTCGATCGTCTCATCCCCAGAGAAGATGAGCGAGACTGGTCTCACAACATTACTAGATCTAGAGGAAATGCCAGACGTTATGACGATTAACCCAGAAAATGTTGAGACAGAGATGACAAGAGGGAGGTCAACAGCCGATCGAGGACTGTTGATCGAGATCTAGCACTAGTGTTAGTACCTATAAAAGGTGCAAGCAACAATGCATTGTCAGAAGATAATTCGTGGAATAGTTCCATATAAAGGATAGAAGACAAGATTGGCAACTTGATCAAGAGCTGAGACCTCAATCGCCAAGGTTACATGGAAGGGTCTCATTTCGTCGCAAGGATCGTAAGCTATCTTACTCTTGCAAAGTTTAAGCCTGATACTATGATTTCAAAGTATGATGGGAGTTAAAATACAGTGTATTACATAGAGATATACTAGTTAGCGGTCGATATCTACTCCATTCCTGATGAGATGAGGTGCAGGGTATTTTCTAGTACTCTCACAGGTGCTGCTCATATGTGGTATACAGCCTTGCCCAATGACTCCATTGAAAACTTTAAACAATTAGCCGAGAATTTTATACATAATTTCTACTTTGATATGAAACCAACAAAAAGCGTAACTCGCCTCTTGAATGTGAATCGAGGCAAGAATGAAGCACTGAGGGACTACATTTCTCGGTTCAACAAAGAAAAACTGGAAGTGGAGGATTATGATGAGAATATCGCTATGACAGCCCTTATCAGTGGGCTGTAGCCGAGAAAACTCCTCTGGAAACTCTTCGAAGATCCTCCAAAAATGATGACTGAACTCTTGGCCTCAGACGAGAGGATCATGAATGCGGAGGAGGCCATGGCGGCCATGATGGGAGACACAAAGGAATCTGGTGGATGCAAATCCAAAGGAAGGAAATAAGAGGTTAGTCGAAGATAAATTTTTCGAGTACACTCCTTTAACGGTAAACCTTGACTTGATTCTCAATTAGATCAATGATGACAGAGAACTTCAATGGACAAAAAATCTGAAGTTCCCTCCTCACAAGAGGGACAAGAGCAAATGGTGTGAATTTTATCAGGACTATGGGCATACAACCAACAACTTCTTTGCCTTAAAAACTTAAGTGACTGTAAAACTTGGCCTTTAGTGCCTTATTGTAATACAACACTCTCATCCCCTCACACAGTGAAGTAGGCTTCGATCGAACCACTTATATCTCCGTGTTTTCTATCTCTCTCACCCCTTGTTTACATAGATCTATCTCTATGATTGTCTCCATTATTAACATAGCTAGACCTTTAGCTGCATACATTTATAGTGGTGATTATCAACATCATCACCTATCACTATAAACTCAGTAAGGCTATAGAAAGATAAATTGAGAGAAAGCTTGAGAGGATTTTTGGAGAAGAGTACAATCAATCAAAGTTCAAAGAACCCATTTATTCCAGATGGCAAATACAAAATGTGGTAGGCCGCGAAAGACTACCCAAGTGCCATCCGGTGGAGAAGTTCAACGGGGGCTACAGCCACAGCATGCGTAGGCGCCACTTGTGGCGTCGACAATAGACATATCTGCAATATTGTGCCATGACTACCATATTAGAACGTTTTTAGCTATTTCCACTGCCACAGCCATAACCACCACCACAACCACTACAACAAATGGTGATATTAGTACAACCACCGACCACTGTATGGGAGAGAGCACGAGATGCCTTTTCTAAGGGCCACCCACCACAGTATACAGGGAGCACAGATATTTTAGTTGCTTGAGAGTGGAGGAAAAATATGCAAAGACACCTAATGATGTTAGAGTACACTAAAGTGCATAAACAAATGTTAGCTTCCTTCAGACTAGTGGAAAGAGCCTTATAATGGTGGGAGTCTATCACTACAGCGATGGAGAGGAACACTCTGACCATTATAGAGTTTGTCGTCAAATTTGATGATAAATAATTCCCACCAGTTGTTAGGACTGAAAAGAAAAAGCAATTTATGGACCTCACACGGGGGGATCGCATGGTTGCGAACAATGAGGAGGAATTCACCACTCTCTCTCTTTTCCCCTGGAAGAGGTAAATACTGAAGAAAAGAAAATGGAGAAATTCATCCTTGGGTTAACGTGTTATATGAGGTTGGCATTCTTAGGAAGCCCATCTTTTAACACTTACACACAAGTGGTGACTATCACACTACTTCATTGTCAAGATCAACGATGATTTCTAAAAGATAAGAGCCAAAAGAGGCTGAGTTAGGAGTCACCTAGCCAATAGGGTAAGACAAAATGGGGGTGGTACCCAGGGTCCCAACGGCATAAGGGGTCTCAGTCAGGGGATCAACACCACAAGAAATATCAAGGGCTTGATGATCGTAAGGGACATCATGGCCATATCCAGCAGTTCCAAAGACAGTATGCTCGAGACCATCAGGGCTAAGGGAAACAGGGTTATGGCCAGCAGGTCGGCAACAAGAAAGGAACTGTTTTAATGGAACATGTTTCAAATGTGGTGAGGGTGGTCATAAGGCTATTAAGTGCCCTAGGGGAAATTAAGGGGCATAGGACCAGGGTGGTTAGAGGGGGCACCAAGCACCACAGGAGCAATACCATTTATTGCTAGCACCACTAGTTGTTGCAATGCCAGTGGTACCAGCACCACCAGTTTAACCACATAGACAGCCGCAGTTACAGTATGAACGTATGTATAACATCGCACACAAGAATGCATAGGCATCAGACCAGGCCGTTGAGGGTATGTATCCTATCTTTAGGCACATATATGCATTTTATTTGATACTGGTGCATCGTGTTCATTTATGAGTAGTAGTATTGCTTGATCATCAGGGATGATAGACTTAGCATCGAACATAGTTTTCTATATTGATTCACCTATGGGTAGAGTGGCATCTATATGTTCCGTGTGTAGAGGGGTAGGGATGGACATTGGTAGGCTTAGATTTGTAGCCGACTTGGCCATTTTTAATACGTTCGAATATGATGTTATCCTTGGGATAAATTGGTTGTCCACGTATAAAGCTTGTGTAGATTGCTATGGGAGGTCCATCATTTTTGCTTTGTCGGTGCAGGAGATGTACATAGTTGTGATGTCGCACCCAGAGGGAGGGTCAATCGCACATCTTTATTATATTGAGAAGGAGACATCTGATATAGTTACGGTGTCATTGGACTCTATTCCGGGCATTAGGGAATTTTTGGATGTATTTTAGGAAATTTCAAGATTACCACAAAGTAGAGAGATTGAGTTTGCAATTGACTTGGATCCGAGCAGGAGACCTATTGCTCGAGCACCGAATCGTATAGCTTCTTTAGAGATGAGAGAGCTGAGAGAGTAGATTCAGCAGTTACCAAGCCAGGGATTTATTCTCAAGAGCACTTCACCCTTGAGGAGCTCCAGTCTTTTTTGTGAAGAAAAAGGATGGGTCATTGAGATTGTGTACTGATTATCGGGAGTTTTACAAGGTCACCATATGGAACAAATACCCATTTCCCCATATCGATGACTTGTTCGACCAGTTGAGGGGTTCTTTTTACTTCTCCAATATCGATTTGAGGACAGGGTACCATCAGCTGAGGATTCGGGAGCAAGGTGTTCCTAAGAAAGCGTTTCTGACGAGGTGTAGGTTGTACGAGTTTATGGTAATGCCATTTGGGCTAACCAATGCACCTGTCGTGTTTGTGAACTTGACGAATAGAGTGTTCAGGGAGTTCTTGGATCAGTTTGTCATCGTTTTCATAGACAATATATTAATTTATTCCCGGATTATCGAGGAAAGTACTCAGTATTTGCGAGTAGTCTTATAGACTCTCTGGGACCATCAGCTATATAAAGTGTGGATTTTGGTTAAGGGAGGTGCAGTTATTGGGTCATGTCGTATCTAAGTCAGGGATATCAGTGGACCCAAGTAAGGTATCTCCAGTGAAAGAGTGGGGACAACCACAACACCTACGAATGTGCGCAATTTTTTGGGTTTAAAAGGATACTACTCTCGATTCATTCAGGGGTTCTCTAAGATAGCTGAGCCTTTAACAAACTTGATGAAAAAGGAGTGTCATTCGTTTGGGATGCATTTTTCCAATAAGCTTTTGATGAGTTGAAGGCCAAGTTAACTTCATCTCCAGTGCTCGCTTTGCCTCATGGCGGAGTGGAGTACATGGTGGTTATTGATACAGGGACTTGGGGCGTACTTATGCAGGAGGAGAGACCGATAACTTATGCCTCATAGAATATTAATCCTCATGAGAGAAATTATCCCACCCGTGACTTGGAGTTGGCTATATTAGCTTTGCCCTTCAGGTTTGGAGACACTGTCTGTTGGGAAAAGTATTATATCTTTTGATGGACTGTAAGAGTTTACAGTACTTGTTCAAATAGAGGAAGTTGAACATGAGACAATGTCGATATCTCGAATTTATAAAGGATTATCAGTTTGATATCCAGTATCACCCAGGCAAGGCAAACGTAGTGGCAAATGCCTTGAGTCATAGACCGACAATCCATCTTTTGGCAATTTGGAAGGCGAAGTGGGGTTCTCTTCAGATGGAAAATGATTTATCTCACGCTTTTATGGAAATTATGACCATCACACACGAGGTCATCATTCGAATTGTGAAGGCGCAGGCAGGGGATACTTGCTGTCAAGAAAAGATCCGATAGTTGTTAGATAAGGGTGTCAAGTCGTACACGATTGGATATGATGGGGGATTGAGGGTCCACAGTAGACTAGTAGTTGCCGAGGATGAGAAATTACATCAATAAGTCATGACTGAGGCACATGATTCACGTTTCTCGATACATTCCTATGGGGACAAGATGTACCAGCGTATGAGGCACCAATATTGGTGGGCAGGCATGAAAAAAAATCAGAGTATTTGTGTCGAAGTGTGCTACGTGCCAGATGGTGAAGGTAGATCACCTAAAAATAGTAGGTGTCCTACAACCATAGGAAATTATGGAGGGTAAATGGGAGAGAATTTCCATGTACTTTATCATGAGGTTACCTACGTCGTAATGGGGACACGATGTCATCTGGGTGATTATGGACCGTCTGACGAAGGGAGCTCACTTTTTCCCAGTACAAATGACTTAGAGTTTGGAGCAGTACGCCAAGCTCTTTATTTTTAAAGTGATGAAGTTACATGGTGTACCGCTCAATATTGTATCAGATAGGGATAAGACATTTATGTCCCACTTTTGGAGGAATTTTCATCATGCAATGGGGATAGAGTTGAGGTTGAATACCTCGTATCACCTACAGACAAACGGACAGACGGAATGGATAAACCAGATGTTGGAGGATATGTTATGGATGTGTATCCTCGATTGTAAAAGGTAATTAGGAGAAGTACTTACCGCCAGTGAGTTTGCTTACAACAACAGTTACAAGTTCATGATTGGTATGGCACCGTTTGAGGCTTTATATGGTAGGCCTTATCGTTCACCCACATGCTGGTTAGAAGTGAGGGAGAACAAATTTATTAGACCCGAGCTCATTCAGGACACCTCAGAGAAGGTGGAGATAATTGTAGATAGGATTCTAATCGCTCGGGATCGGTAAAATAGTCATGTAAATGCAGGGAGGGGACACCTAGATTTCGAGGTAGGGAATCAAGTTCTACTCGGGGTATCTCCCATGAAGGAAGTTTCGAAAAGAGGGGAAAGTTATCTCCCCGGTATGTGGGAACATTTACCATGATTGAGAGGATCGAGCCAGTGGCATACCGTCTAACCTTTTGGATCATCTGCAGAGGATCCATACTATTTTTTATGTCTCGACATTACGGAGATTTTTTAGAGACAAGATAGCCTATCAGCATATTGATCTAGTGAGATAAAGTTTCTACCCGACGTGAGTTGCAAGGAGAAGTCAGTTGCCATCTTGGATAGAAAAGAGAGATAACTTCGCTCCAAGGTGATTCCTTTAATGCGTGTCCAGTGGAGATATCACAACCAGGATGAGTTGACATGGGAAATAGAGCATGACATGCGAGAGAAGTATCCAGAACTCTTTTAGTTAAGTGTCGAATTCTGAGGACGAAATTCCTTTATTAGGAGGGAGATTGTAATACCCCATATTTTTGGTGTTATTTAAAATGATTGTAAATTGTGAGAATAAATTAATAATCTAGAAGAAATTATTACATGAGAGTAATTATGAATATATTAATGCATATTTAGATGATGATTAAATTGCATGATATGAGATTTGTTACCATATTTAATTAATCGATGCAAGTAATTAATTATGTGGAGTGATCTGTTTATATTTCATATTATATAATTGGTGATGGAACATGTTATATTTAATTAATCAGTGTTATTAATTAACTATATTAGACTATATGTGATTACACGTAAAATAATTAATCGGATGTTTTTTTATTTTACGTTATGGAGTATTACTATGAGTAATAGGTATTACCATTTAGGACGGGCTCTAGAGTGATACAGAGACCCGAAAGTATGTTTTTACTATCCTAAGTTGGTCCAGGGGCGATAGGTATACCTATAGGCCAAATTTTAGGCTATTTGGAATAGTATTTTAGACTCATTAAGAAACAAAATTAGCAATAATTATTTCCTGGGGGTTTAAAGTGTAATTAAGGGAAATTCGGACAACTATATAATGTCTCTTCCCATTGAAAGCAAACCATATTAGCCATAAACTCATTGATAGAAAGTTTGAGAGTATTTTTGGAGAAGAGTACAATCAATCAAAACTCAAATTACCTATTTGTTCTTCAAATCAAGGCAAGAAATCTCTTTCAATACTCTATTTAAATCTATAATTTGTTTATAACTCATGTTCCTCATATTATAATCTGAGTTTTGGAAGATGATTATGGGTTGAACTAATGAAGATGAAACTATGTGATGAAATGGGTAAATTAGAAATTGATAAGTGTACATTAAAGAGTTGTACATCTGAAGAGAAATGAAATTGATCATTAGATATGGCTTGATTCACCTAGAATTGGTTGATTTAGGTTACTATTATTGTTATACACCTTAGACTTTGAGTAATAGGATATTTTTATTGTTTATAAGCTTTAAAAGTTAGTGTCTGGTTGTTGATGATCGTTTTTGTCACATGGAGAAGATAACTTTGCGTCAAATTCGTTTTCTGGACAGATTGTACAACTGTTAGTAAAACTTGAATATCTCCTAGACTATAAATTATTTTTAGGTTATTCCAAGTGTATATAAAACTATATTCACATATCTTTCCAACCATATATGGTATAATACCTAACTAGTTTTAATTAGTACAAATTTATCAACAAAGTTGAGCCAAAAATCTTAGGCGATTTTTTGGACACATTGTACATCGGTTAGTAAAAATTAAATGTCTCATAGACTATAAATGATTTTTAGGTGATTAAAAGTTTATATGAAACTAGGTTCATATATCTTTCCAACCATGTACGGTACAATGCCTAATTATTTTTCAATTAGTACATATTTATCTACAAAGTTGACCCAAAATCTGAGGTTGTTTTCTGGACAGATTGTACACATATTAGTAAAACTTGAATATCTACTAAATCGTAAATCCAATTGAGGAAATTCAAGTTGAGATATAAAATAGACTTACGAATATATATTTATGTTTGATATGAGCCCTAAATTTATTTTAGTGTGGTTTGAGCAAATGTTTTAATTGATGACAGAAATGCGAAAATTCTGAGTTAGTGATTTTGGGTTTGAGCTTCTGTTTAAGGTTATTTAATTTAGTTTATCGATAGATTAGACTTGGTTAATATTGGTAATATTTACTTAGGTTGGATATTTAAAACTTAGCACTATCTATTAACATCCAGTGTTGGGATTGTGTTAAATTGGGTAGACGCATAAGGGAATAATATTCTATAGTCGTATGAATACATGGAATCATTTTGTAGATGTGTACTAAATTTTTCTATAAACACACCATACTCGTGATGAATCTATTGGTGGGGTTTATGTTGGAAGTGGTGACCGTGTACCGTAACCCTGATTGATTATGCAGGTAATTGGGAGGTCTTATATTTTATATCTTGCGTTTAGCTGATCTAAACTTCGTAATGAGAGAGATTCACAACCTGGTCCTTTGGTCGGTTTCGGTATGGAATTACCCATTGGTTGAGTTGCGTAGTGATGCCCCATTCTCATTTATATGTATTAATATAGTTTAAGTTTGTTAGGTGTGGGACTCCTACAGACTTACGATAGAGGCACGAGCGTGTCCCCCAAGGTTGATGCCTTCATGCGGAATTAAAAATTATGATTGTATAAATTAATATTTAAATTTGGTGGAAAAATATTAATTAAACCCCATGTCAATATAATGTATTGGATGGAACCGAGGGTACTGTAATAATGAGCGACATTGTGGGGCTAGTATTTAGGGTGCTTTCCTTTAAGTAACAAGTTGCATTCGTAATTTACTTTTTGACATTCTCATAATTATTAATCAAAATAATTAGTTATTTCCTAAATTACTTGTTATCATTCGTGTATCTGTTAAATTAATTAATTAGTTAGATTTTTATTACACATGTTATTATTCCATTAATTATTAAGATAATGTTTAGAGACTCTTAATGTAGTGATTACCTTGGGATTGGGGACATGCGAGTAATATTGCCTTTAGATGAGAGGTGAGATAAATAATGAATGAGAGTGTCGATGGGATGACGCTTATTATAAATGAGTCGAATGATTTATATTATTGATATTGGAAATATTTCTTACAACTTTCTGGCTCTGACCCATTGTGTATAAAAACTGTTTTCCAGGCATTGTTAGATAAAATCCGCGGGGCTGAGATAATTCAGAATTGCATTCTCTATATTCCATTTCAGTCTTTAATTCAGTACTTCATTTCTAAACATTATAAGGACATTTAGTCTAAATTGTTTCCATTTAGTTAGTCACTAAGTAGTATTTTTAAATTATTTATTTAATTTGATTGGAATATAATGTAATTTAAGTTTATTTACTAAATTTAGCTCTTGCTTGTTGTGAATGGTTTAAATTCACCTACTTTATTTATAGGATGATGATGAGAATGATATAAATTAATTGACAAGCCCTATCTTCGACATATTAGCCTAGCCGACTATTATGTGAAAAATAGGTATTGTTATAATAGTGTTCACCAATGATGATATGTTCGAAATGAGGACTCCTCATCACGATTCCTTGATATTTACTCTCAGAGTTTTCAACTGGGACATGGATAAGCTATTGGTGGATCAAGGGAGTTCCTCAGAGGTTATGTACCTCAAGATACTCAATTAGTTGAACACGAAGGTATAATACCAAAAGGAAGCCACTGTGCCAATGTTCGACTTCACACGAAGGATGACCTTGCCCTTTGGGAGGGTTGTTCTCCTAGTTCGTAGAGGAGCAATCTCCAAACTCATTCATTTGATCGTAGTAGATATCTATTCTCCCTTTAACGCTATACTTAAAAGAGGATGGTTGCATTCCATGAGAATGGTGTCTTCCACCTACCATCAGAAGTTGAAGTATATCACTGAAAAGAGAATTATGGAGATCAGGGAACCAAGCCTTAGCTCGGTAGTGCTTCATAGTTGTCATCCTACCAAAACAAAAGAAGAAGAAGAAGAAATATAAAGTTATGGATCCAGTTAAGGGCTTTGTTCCCTCCAAGTAGAAACTAAAGTATGGGCGACTTAGGGTTGAGGAAACTAGGGTTCCCCTCGCAGATCGGGTCATAGATCCTCTTCAATAGATGGTCTTTGATAGAGACCAGACCGAAAAAAGGTTCTTGATCGGTAACACGCTGGTTGTAATAGACAATAGCGAACTGGTTTCTTACGTCAAAAGAAATCAAGATTCTTTCGCCTGGAAACTATATAGCATGCCACGAGTCAATTCAAAAATAATTTATCACAATCTCCATATGGAGCCATCACATCAGCCAGTGGCTCAAAAGGCGCACTGAACTTCCCCCCAGAGAAATAAAGGGGTTGACGAGGAAGCAAAGAAAATTCTAGAGGAGGAGTTCATTGAGGAAGTTCAATTCCATAAGTGGGTGTCGAATCCAGTAGTCGTGAAGAAGAGCAAAATGGGGAGTCTGTATAGACTTCACTGATCAAAACTAAGCATGCCCTAAGGGAAGTTTTCCTTTACCCAAGATGGATCAATTGGTCGATGCAACCGCCAACCTGAACGCATGAGCTTCCTTGATGCGTACTCAACGTACCATCATATCCCATTGTTAGATACTGACCAAGAGAATACCTCCTTCATCACCACATTGGAATGTATTATTATAAGATGATGTCACTCGGATTAAAGAATGGTAGGGAAACTTATCAGAGACTTGTGACGAAGATCTTCAACCATCAGTTAGGAGAAACCATGGAAGTATACATAGATGACATTTTTATGAAGAGTGGGAAGATTATAGACCTGGCAAGGACAATTGAGGTCCTTTTCTATTATAGGATGAAGTTGAATTCATCTGAGTGATTCTTTGAGGTGCATTCGGGGTAGTTCCTCAGATATCGATTTAGTCAGAGGGGGATCAAGGCTAACCCCAACCTAATTAAAGCGATCAGAAAAGACGCAACCTCCAAGCACTATGCGAGAGGTGCAGAAGCTGAATGACATGGTCCCTGCTCTTATTGGGTTCATATCAAGGTCTTCGAAGAAATGCTGACCTTTTTTACAAATGTAGAGGAAGTAAAGGAAGGAGACATGGAATGACGAATACACTCGGGCACTTGAGGAGGTGAAGTACCTAATCCCGCAAATCGTCACAAACCAATGTTGACGATCCCTTATACTTATACCTGAAGGTATCCAGTAACGCAGTAAACTCGACCCTGGTTTGTGAGAAAAACGGGAGTCAGTATCCCATCTATTATGTCAGTAAGATCTTGCTCGATGCTGAAAAAGAGATACATCCCGTTGGAAAAGCTTGCATATTCACTAATGATAATATATTTGGACTAACGTCCAAGTGTTCGGTGGAGTTAGGGAGATTCAACATCCAGTTATTTCCTAGGACCTCGATCAAAGGGAAGATCCTAGCTAACGTTATCGTTGAATTCTCTAGCGATAAGGAACTAGTGGAGATTGGCCCGAGATTGAAGAGAATACTTAGCGATCGGTAGAATAAGTGGAACGTTGCACCCTTTGCATTGATGGAACCTCCAATTCCAAGAGGAGGGAGTAGGAATAATACTAGTATCCCCAGAGAAAACCATCCTCGAGCAAGCAATACACTTAGGATTTGAAGTCTCTAACAATGATGTTGAGTATAAGGCACTAATCGATGATTTGAAAAGGTTACTCTCCCTCGGTGCTCGTCATCTTGATGTCTTTTGTAACTCAAGTACAGTATCAAATCAAATATCATAAGACTACAACGGTACGAACAAAAGCATGGCTTCTTACCTTGAAATAGCCCTGCACTTGGTCACTCAGTTCAAGCATGTACAAGTGCAACATTTCCCAATAGGGAATAGCAATCATGTAGATGCTCTGGCCACACTCGCTTCGTATATAAAGGGAGACCTAAAGCGGATAATTTAAGTGGAATGCCTCACTCAACCCAGCATCAACAAGGGAAATTTGGTCGATCATATTATGGCCATTAACCAGGCCCCGAGTTGGATGGATCCGATAATCCTTTAATTAAAAGAGGAAGTTTTTCCTAACGACAAGAAAGAGGCGCATACAATCAGAGTAAAGTTCGCTCAGTTCCATCTGGTGATAGACGATAAGATCTAACGGCGCTCCTTCTCGGGACCATACTTGCAATGCGTTCACCCAAACAACGTCGACCAAACTCTTTATGAGCTACATGAGGGAATATGTGGGGGTAGATCACTGGCATTTAGGGCTATAAAAGAAGGATACGGGTGGTCGTGTATGAATAAATATACGGTCGTCTACATTCGAAAGTGCAAAA
Source organism: Sambucus nigra (assembly GCA_949130495.1). Lineage (NCBI taxonomy): Eukaryota > Viridiplantae > Streptophyta > Magnoliopsida > Dipsacales > Adoxaceae > Sambucus > Sambucus nigra. The sequence goes on along the minus strand of OX422221.1, from coordinate 205,821,496 downwards.
ACTTCAAACTATTCTCACTGTTAGTGCATCAGCCCCCCAACGACCATAAGTGCCTCACAAGCCCTTAGCATTTTACACAAGGGGCGCTGAATATCATTGGTCCACTTCCTCTTGCATCTGGCAGCAGGAAATATATTTTGGTCGACACAGACTATTTCTTTAAATAGATAGAAGGAGAACCACTAGCGAACATTCAAGATGTTGATATGACTAAGTTCATTTGGAGGAATATTATAACACGTCTTGGTATCCCTCAGATAATCATAATGGATAATGGGACTCGGTTTGAGGTAAGACTCTTTCAGAGATTACGTGATGAGCACAAGATTAAGCATTACTACAGTTTAGTGGAGTACCCCCAGATAAATGGGTAAGCAAAAGCGTATACCAAAATAGTCCTCGACGGAATCCAGAAGGGGTTAGAAAAAACAAAGGGCGCATGTGTAGACCAACTCCCCCGTGTTCTCTAGATGTTTCGAACCACGCCTAAAAGATCAATGGGGGAAACACCCTTTGCCTTGACCAATGGAATGGAAGTCATCGTTCCATTGGGAGTGGACCTGTTGACCATGAAGTCCTCCTTAGTCGGCAAAGATCTCAACAGTGAAGAGATCATAGCAAAACTTAATCTTGCTGACGATAAGAGAGAATTAGCCCTTATAAAGCTTGCCTCCTATCAGCAATGGTGGCCAAGAAATATAATAGGGGTCAAGGAGAGGAGCTTTAAGGTCAGATATTACATGTTAAGGAAGATTGTGGGCAGTGCGAAGAATCCCTCAGACAGGAAACTCGAGCCTAACTGGGAAGGTCCATCTAAAGTTATCAGAGATGACTTGCAGGGAGCCTACCACTTTGAAACAATGGGGGGAAGGGAAGTTCCCCGAGCATGGAACGCACTCAATAGCGAGAAGTTATACTTTCAAGTCTAAATTTGTTTTAGTTTTAAATTATTTTCAGACATTTTTTTTAAGATTTCCCACACATATTTCATTATATTATAATTTACATATTTGCAATGTTCAAAGTGGCAAGCATTGAGTATTTAATAAAGAAGATTGATTAGTCAAATGAATCATGTCTTGCATCTTATCTCTCACACTGATATTTATCTTATTTCAATGTCTTATTTAAGAATGATTAACTAGTCGACCAAACCATCATTAATTGAAGTATATACACATAGAATAACTGACTAGTCAACTAATGACTGACCAAGCCCAAAATATTTTGACGATTAATAAAATATAAACAATTGCTCACAGTCGATGAATATTGATGGCCCTCCAAGTGTCACCCTGTTGACTAGGTGTGGAGGTCGGTAAAGCCTATTATTTCCATATAGCCCAAAGTGGACCAAGTACTTCCTTATCAAGCTGATAGGAATGACATCCGTTAGAATTCGTTAAATGTCAAGGTTATAATGAGGATTCTTCTGATCAAGGCAATCGGGATTATGTCAGTACCATAACTCAGAATTCTTGTACACCTTTGCAACTGCCAAGGCATCCATTCTTATAGCCAACATTTCGAGCATCATTCAGAGTTAAATCCATATTGATATGGGACTAATCATAGCCATCCATTCACACTTGGCAAGGATATTTATGGAACTGGAATATAAGTCGATCGAGCCTCTCAGATAGGTTTATGATGGTCTCCTTTTATCTTGCAAAGATTTCTTTGTTCTTTCTATCTCCTTTCCCAACTGACCACCCTCCTTCTCATCAACCGAAGACAAGTCTTGGATTATCACACCCTTGTCATACAAGGCCATTTGTTCCTTCTCCAACTCTTCTCTCAGCTAGGCATTCTCTTGTTTGAGGGAGGAAGCCCCTTCTCCAGCTCGCTTATCTGATTAGGACTTGTTGGCTCTCCCAGGCTCAGCCTTTAAATCATTATTCTCCTTCTCAAGGAGAGCAGTAACCTTTCTCGCTTCCAGGAGGTCGACATGTAGCAGAAAGCTCTTATTTACATGAGCAAACTTAACATCAATCAACTACGATCGAATCCTATTTTTCTAGCTAGATCGGCTAGATTCTTGTCAAACTTAGCCCTCGCGCTAGCTAATGCTTCACGATCACTAACTTGGGTGGAAAAAAAACATGTCATGGAAGACCGTATTATCAGCCACAACCTGATAAGAAAGTAAAGCTAAGTAGGTTTCTTTTGCTCAAGCAGACACATCAGGGTCCAATATTTGGCCAAGATCGTCGTCTTCATCATGACCGGCAATAAAAATCCTCCCACGCCCTTCTTGAAAGTTGTGCTAGGCAGCGACGAGCACCACGAGTCTTGCCTTAAACTAAAAAGGGAGAGAACAAATGGTCAGTTATATGATCTTGGCGACAGAGAAAAGTGCAAAGGATAACGAGGGGCAAAAGGACAGATAAAGTGAAAAGAAAACTCTAAATTTCACTAAAGATAATAAATAGGGAAAACCCTACATCGTTGATTAAAAGGAAATAAGTATAATGTTTCCCAAACTCTAAGGATTATTATCCTCAACCTTCTCTTTATCAATAGCTTAAGAAAATGCAATGGCTTCCAATTGATCATCCCTATGGCTATCTTTCTCCTTCTCAGCGTTTTGGTGGCCGCCGACCTATTTGAGAACCTAGGTAGCATCAGAACTACCTTCCTTAGCCCCAACAGCAGACTCAAGACCATTAGACTGTTAGGAGGGCATATTTTATGCTCCAGGAACATCTTGGAGTCCTCAGTAATGTTGGCCTTGACTAAGGCCCCATTCCATCCACTTATGAAAAATAGCTTTTTTAAATATCTGATATGCTCATATGCCTTGGCAAAAGTCTTGTCCCAACCCCGAGTATAGGCATTATCCTTGGCCTGTGCAACCTCAGCTAAGGCCATATCGATCTTGGCCCTCTTGGCGTCCTCCTTGGCCTTTTATGCAGCGGTGACCAAGTTGACAGACTCATTAATTTTCTTTTGAAGTTTGTCCTTTTCAACCTCCACAGTCTTCACCTTTTGATCGAGCCTTTCTTTCTCGCTCACTGCAACCGAGCCCACCAGCTTAGCATCGATCAGGGTCTTTTAAACTCATTGAAGGCTACCTCTGTATCCTGGGAGGACTTTTTCATCACAGCATCCATTTCAAACAGCTGGTCGTAGTCAACCATGAATTATAAAACAAAAGGATGAAGAAAGTCATAAATTGCAGGTAAGAGAAAATCCAAGCTGAAATACACATGGAAGAGCAACTTACAAGAGAGAAGTTGTGGTTGGCGCCTTCCACCAAGCGATCAGGGATAAGGTGGCAGCAGCAGCCCTATCAGTAGGAAAGACCGTCGACCGGATTAAGTCCCGAGCAAGGTCGGGGCAAGCACAACAAAATGGGCAACAGCCTTGCCTTTATCAATAGTGTTCTTCCCCTCAGCAGGAAGGGGGAGATGCATGATCCGTCTTCAACCTCTTAGAGAGGGGCTCGTGGTCCTTGGAGGGTGAATCCCCAATGTCCAAGGGGTTAGTAGGGCCTCCTACTTCACTCTTCTTGCTCGTCGGTCAAGAAAGCTCTTTATCTTTGCTCGTGGGGTGAGGAGGGGAACATTGGCAGCTGACCATGGTTCCAAGAGAAACTTCGACAATTGGATCAAATGAAACGTCGAAAGATTCAAAGGAGGAAGATATCCCCTCCTCATTTTATTCCTCCCCGTTTGAGCCTACATAGGTGGTAGCTTCCAAGTCTTCCAAGACAATAGGGATGATCAAAGTTTGTTCAACTGGACTCACAACAAAAGAGGTGGTCAAACTGTTATAAAAACCAAGAAGAAATAGGTTGGTCAACAATTCCAAAACAATTCCAATCCTTTGTTGGAGTGCCCAAACTCTCAGAAGATCAACGTCCCGGGGACGAGGAGGTTTCCTCATGCTACTATCGGTTAAAAGCAAAGAAGAATTCACAAGCACAACACCAAAACGTGCTTAGTGACGATATTTTATCAGTACAAAAAATATACCGTCATTTTTCATTAAAGAAAAGATACGGCAAAAAAATTACTAACGGATAATAATGAATTTACCAACAAAGTTTCATCATTACTAATTCCTCATTACTAATAAACTTTTCTATTATTATTTCTGCATTACTAACGAACTTTTACTGTTACTAGATATTTTGTAACGAATTGTTATTCTACTATGACACAAGTCTTGTAATAGTTTTGTCTTATATTCTAACGGTAAAGGTCCATTAGTGATATTAATACATGTTTTAAAAAAAATTATTTTGATCCGAGATCATTTTTTAAATAATAAAATACATGTCGTGAATGCTTACCACACTATTCACTCAAAAACATACATATAAATATAGTCCACATAAACGAGGGTAATGTATTCAACATTTACTATTTAATAACATTGCAGATATCATTATATAATAATGACCAGTTGTCAGACCCCACACTATGCGCTAGTGTTGTAAAATATTCAATAATTTCTTCCTATTTTTCTTGAGAAATTTCATAATATTACCACATATACAATAATGAGGAACCAACATCAATATCCTCTCATAAGTGATCCATAAGTAATCCGGAAGCCCATCCTTCCACTTTACATTAGGAACCTACAACACGATCCTTCCATTTTGCATAAGTAACCTGCAGCAAGATATCAAAATATAAATAAGTTGTTTGGCAATATGAAACAAAAGATACCATTTGTAAAGTCAATAGTCAATACAACAAGTTATATATTTCTACATGTTACAAAAAGAATCAAATATATGCAAGAAGAGTTACAAATTTCTTTTGTTGCATTTAATTGCAAAACACAAACTCTAGTCGTTACACAACCAGTCTCTAATATACTCAGAACGAGTTCCATCACAAAAAAAAAATAATAATAATAATAATAATAATAATAATAAATAAATAAATAAAAATAAAAAATAACATATCGAGAAACACAAGTTAAAAAAAACATGGGAGCTTGACAAATAGGTCCTAGTTACATAAGACATATCCTAATAGGACCTATAACAATAATTTTTTCCCAATAGATCTTATTTGTACATGGAGTGAAATTGTCAAGTGAGTTCTTTGTAAGGAGTCCAAGTCTGACTAAATAAAAAAGAGTTTATGAGTAGAAAAAATATAAAGAATTTGAGGTAAGTTCTACCGAATGTAGTACTACTATAAAAGAAGTACAAATAGTTTTGGCATTGGAGACTTGTAAGCATGAAAATTTGTTGGGTGTATCCAAATAGTTGGTTCAAGGTCTCTAAAGTTTAAACTAAGGAGACATTTACAGATCCCATTAGGGTAGAGGGTGTTCCTGGTTCCACGGTTCCATAACTGAATCCCCATAAGAGCACACATTACTACTATTCATCGGTGACCAGAAAACAAACTTAATGAACTAAAACGAAACTATTCTATACTATACATAATTAACTAGAACGAAACTATTCCATACATAATCAAAACAAAATTAACCGTGTGACTGATCCAAAGAATAAACAGTAATGATGATCTAAAGACTGATTCTAGGTGTTCTCCAGGGTATAAATAGAAGCAACTGAGGAGAAAGGCATTTCAGCATCTCACAAGCACTATTGGTTTAGTCATATTATTCAACACTTCACCTGCAGATCAAGAAATATGTCGAGCAAAACATTTCTTAGTAGTCAGCACAAAAATGTGGTGTTTTTAAACAGATATTTGTTCAAGTGTCATCAGAAGAGAAATATCATAAAAATATATCACACGGTCACATCCCAATGTATTAAGGAGATGGAACTCAAAGCCCTTGCGCAATCTCCCAAGCATCATATGACAGTTTGATTTCAATTGACACTTCCAACAGATCATATCATGGAACCAAATGAATTCCTAAACATAAGAGCATTGACTCGTCAAAAAGAGAATACAGAATTACAGATGGATATTATTAAAGAAGACTATAATGTTTGTGAGAGAATGTTCCTCAGATCTTTTGCGAGTTCTTAATGAGAGTGCATAAGTAGAAGGTAAGTGGCTGTGTAATGTATGAATGGGGTCCTATTAGTAGGAGGGTGAGATTAAATAAAATCTACAAACAGGAGATATTAGAACATATCAAGAAGTATGGTGTGATATGTAGTACACAAACATGCACAGTTGGCATTGGTCATATGCTACTCCTGCTTTCCTGGTTCAGAATCAAGGAACTCAGTTGATATTGGTATCATTATTCCTTCTTTTTTCAGATCTTACGTGATTTTTTAATTGTGGAAACCAAAACAAATTGCATTATTCTAGTTGCGGACAAATACTAAAAAATGACGAGAATATACGAATGTCTATGTAACAAAAAAACAGATATACCCTAATTCCAGCTGCTATCTGTGTTTGCCACCCATCAGATCAGAGTACTGGATAGACCAAAGTTAGGGATAGAACACCAAGTAAATTAAAATGGATTTCGTAGTTTACCACTCAACAAGGTAGATTACACAAATGTTGAACTGTAGTATTGCATTCAAAATAATCCCTCGCCTTGTATAATGAGCAGGAATCAATTACGTGTTTATCAGCAGATATACAGACATTTACTAGTAACTGCAACATGTCCAACAATCCTGCTCAACAAATAAATGATTTAGAATATATAAGAAGTTTACATTCTATTTTTACTAGATTCTTTATATATAAATTTTGAAAAGACATCATGTCATTATATTCATAACTAGAGTTGCCAGAACACACAGGAACGTTGATCCCACAAGACTAAGCAACATGGCAAAAGTATTAATGAGCACAAGTAATACAGATAAATAAATAAAAAGAAAACAAAAGCATTAGAAATACAGTAACATGACAGGAAGAAATATTTTAAGAACACCAGCAAAGAGATGCTCCAATAGAGTATGAAAACAAAAAAACATGAGAGAGAGAGAGAGAGAGAGACCATGGTAGAATATTGGTTTTGGGAAGCTTTCATGGTTCTCTAGGGAATATTAAATATGAGGTATCATGCCGCTCACTTTGACCAATAGGACCTCCCAATCGCCGACTCACTACAGTGAGTGTCACGTGAAGTTAAAAAATACCTACAACAAAGAAATAAGAATTACTAATGTGAATAAATAAGCTTGTGACATTCTAAAACAAGAAACTGAAATCATATGTCATATGCATCACTAAGATATTGACATCATACAAATTTAAGGATTATCAATTTGAAATGCATGCATGGCCATAAGACCACCAACAGCATCCTCTAACCAACTATATGTATCCATCTACAACATAAGGTATATAAGATGCCAAATTCAGATAAAGTGAAGGAATATGTGGCCTGATAAACGCCATAGTCCATTGTTCAATTAACATATTTTAGTGCGAGAGTGTGGAAATTATTACCTTTTTAATGGATGCCCTAAGGGGTTCGACAGTCCATCAGTTGACAATAATCACATAAGAAACACCACCAGTATCTATCAAAACCACCATTATTTCAGATATGATTGACACCTTAAAATATATGATATTAGTGTCATCGCCTCGAACAAGTAACTGAAATACACAAGTAGCAATACCAACCTCTAATCCATTTTTAATTTGTACAGGATGAGGTAAACGACGAAATGCAATTCCTTCAGCCTTACCTTCAACATATAGACCTACATATCAAAATAAAAGGAAACAAGAGAGAAAAATCATGAGGCAGTTAACTTCAGTTTCAAACAACATAATCTAGTAATCACTGAATACGCATATCATGTTACTATGTATATTAATCCCTTAACTTCCAGTCCACCTTTACTTGATATAAAAGATGCTTGGTTTATGATCTTTAAGAAAATATCCGTGATCTAGGCTAATTTAGTTCATATTGTCTTTAATATTCAGTAAAATATTGAGAAACAATGGTCGCATGCTTCCAATTTCTACTCGTTAAAAGATTAAAAAGGCCATTATCTTCTTTATGAAGCTGCTATGAGGGATGGACAAAGTATAGATGTGATTGTTAGTTTATTATTAGATTGCATATCTTTTTGGGTTATTTTGAGTTTGGGTTACATTAGTTCTTCGTATTTGGGGGTTGGGGTACGTTAGTTTACAATATTTCTCTTTGGGTGCCATTTCTAACGATTTCAGTTGACCGTTGACTTCCATTTTTACGAGTCAAAAGACAATTTTGCCCCCATTTAATATACTTATCCACTATATATATCTATACATTACATATATATACATCCTATATTTCAAATACATTAAAATGTATATTTATTTATAAAATTAGTTAAAAACTCTTTTTTTATAAATAAAAAATTACAAAAATAATTTTTTTTTAGTTAACTGTTTTTTTTAAATAATATTTTTTAAATAACTTTTTTTATAAACTAATTTTTTTACAAATAAATGTTTTTATAAATAACCGTTCTTTAAAATAATTGTTTTTTAGAATAAATCTTTTTTAAATATTTTTCTCAAAAACTATTTTTTTAAATAACAGTTCTTTTAATTAACTGCGTTTTAAAGAAACTGTTTTTTAATTAACTTTTTTTTATTTAAAAAGTGAAAAACTAGCAGTAATTAAAAAATAGTGAAAACCATTTTAATTAAAAAAAGTTTTGATTAACAGTTTTATTTTAAAAAATTGTTTTAATTAAAAACGATTTTTTAAGTAAAAAAAAAAACTGACAGTTTTAAATAATTTTTTTTAAATAAAACGTGTTCAATAAAAAAAATTAATCTAATTTTTTTATTCCAGTTATAAAATGTGTTGCATAAAGTTTTTTTATTCCAAATTTTTTCATTAAAAAAATTGGTTTAATTAAAAAAATCTAATAATTAAAAAAAAAATTAAATAATATCTCTTAACAATGTATTAATGTGTATTTAAAACAGGTTTTAAATATAATTAACTGTTTTAAATAGTTTTAAAAAAAGGTTTAAAAATAGATTAGATTTTTATAACAATTACAAAAATGTTATTTTTAATGACTGTTATTTTTAAAACATTTCCGAAAATGTTATATTTAAAATAGTTAAAAAAATGTTATTTTTAATAACAGTTATTAAAATATTAAAAAAAACTGTTCAGAGCAAAAACATTGCACCTAGTGAGCTTTATTTAAAAAAAAAAACTGTTTTTTTATAAAGTATGTTATATATTAAAAAAAAGAAGTTGTTTTATCTTCACAATATTTTTAACATTTTTATAGACACAATATTTTTTTACATTATTATAAAACAATATGTCCCATTTAATTTTTTTAGCTTTTTATGTTGTTGGTTTTTATGTTGGAATGTACAAAATAGGGTGAAACTGATGACTTATAAAATGTTTGGATGAATCAAACTCTAGGAGTTAGAACGCAAAGAGTTTTTGGTGGATGAATCAACTCTAGGAGTTAGAACGCAAAGAGTTTTTGGTGCAAATCATTTAATCTCAAGGGCAAAGGGGTCATTTATACCATGTGAGAGATAGCTATTAACAGATGGTTAATGGTTTCCATCCAAAACAACCCCCATCCAACTATAATGTAAACTAGTGTATCCTAACCCATAGTTATTAAGAACTAATGTACCTCAAACAGTAAATGACCGTATTTTTTCCTCCTAAGAATCAAACCCATGTTCATGAAGTCCTAGTATATTAATATACCAATAAATGACACACATGTGAACAGATTTGTTTATTGTTCTCTATCGTCCATTGCTCAACGAGGAATAGAGGGTATTCCCAAAAAACAGACCCAAAATGTAGACACTGAGGTGTCACCAATATATTGGGGGTGTTTTTTGTGAACCACATAGACCCAAAGTGTTGCTAACACCTCATTGTGTTTTTTTTCCTGGGTATACTTAATATTACTCTGGCTTAATTGGTTTCTCCCCAAATTTTGACATTAAAACAAACGATTAGATTGTGGAGCGTATCGTGTATGGTATGACAGAAGAAGAGTACGAGTAAAAGAAAGAATCATTTCAGCAATTAATCTAATGTATACAAAGCCCTACCTACCAAAAGCAAGAAACATGAACAATTAATACAAGTGTGGAGAAGCAAAGCAAAAGGTAGTGTATGAATTAGTACCAGAGACGCAATGGAAATGTAAGATAGGGAAGAAACAGCTGAGCAGACAGCACCACACCACCATCGACAGACATGTCCGCCGCCCAGCCATGCCTAACAGATCCACCAGTGTCTCTTGCCATTTGTCACATTTATTTTTTGAATACAAAGTTAGGGGCTTGCGGTGATGGTAATAAATTACTCAGTTGGCCACCACCTCTTAGGTGCCCATATTATCCCCAATTGCTTTTTGTTTGAGTCAAATTAATTTATCAATACAAGTGGTTATCAACTAGGTTTCTATCTCACAGATGTCAAATCTCCATTTAGCGTGTTATTAACCCAATTAGCTATGGGTTGTTTGATAGACCCATTATGATAAATCAGAATACCATCCAATGACCATTTATATCAGAAGAAAATGCAAAAATATAGAGGTCAATGTCCACAACACCTCGCAGCTTTCCTTTCACATACACAACATTTCACTCCTGAAATATGTAACTATTTTACAAGGCCACTTGATTCAATGCTTTGGCCAAAACTAAGGGTAATTAAAGCTGAGATTTGTCAGAGCTATTTCCATAGCTTCCTTCTCTTGTCACAGCCAACAAATCCCCAGTTTCCAAATTAACCTTATGAATTTAAACATTGCCATAGAAATTACCATATCCATGGGGTTGAAACAACCATCTAAGTGATAATGCCGTTAGTCTACATATGTACCATAACATACTTACCATTACATCAATTTCAAATTATAAGGTTACAGAATATTTACATTAAACTACCTGAGATAAGTAGGGTTAGCCACCAACTGCTCTGTTAATAACTTAATGACTGAAAATAGAACAATAGTTGCCTTTATCAGAATCATTAAACAAAGTTTAATAATTTTACAACCTTAATCTTTGAATAAAATGAAAATTCTCTTCATCTAAGAGAAATGGCTTTGTTGAGTTGATTTGAGTATCTAAGAGAAATGTTCTGTGCATTTTGAGAAATGTTTAAACTCTTTTTTTAACATTTTATCAACCACATAACATACGACATTTAAGACGCTAAATTATACATGAAGACCAAAAGATAGTTATCAAGATGGTGATCAACAATTTCAAGAGCTTGTAACATACCAACATATCTCCACTTACTACTACCTTTAAGGATGTAAAAGAACCTTATTACAGAGACTTGAACTAAACAAAACATGAACCAAAATCAATTGAGAGAGAGAGAGAGAGAGAGAGAGAGAGAGTGATGTAAACAAGGGTGCGGAAGCGTAAAAAGAAGAAGTTATCTACACAACAACAACAACTTGGAAAATGGAAGAGGGTTTCTTATTTCTCTCTCAAAGTTCTCAATCTCAAAATGTCAAAAGTGTTACAAATGAAAGTCCTTACACTATTTATACTAAAGATACAAAAGGGTAAAAAAAGAACATGATAAAAGAATTTTAAAAAGAACGCCCATGTCCCTATGCTCCTGCATGAGAGAGAGAGAGAGAGAGAGTACCTTGACCAACGTGTGTGAAGTTTGAAGAGAATGCAACAACCAATATCTATAAAAACTAAAAACATAAAACCGAATCTCCAAATCATACAAACTTGATAAAGCCCTAATTTTAGCCTAAAAAGAAAAGAAGTTACATTTTTTAAAAGATACAAAAATAAACACAAATTGTAATAGCCAATATCTGAGATGTTTTGAAAATCATACGTTACGGGAAAAGGACATGAAATATCTTTGAAATTGTTTTACCATATTCATGGGGTTCACCCATACAATTATATCTTAATATATCTCCAAACTTAATACATCAAATCAATTATAAAAATCCAAATTATAAAGTTCCTAACACATACCGGTTACGAATGAGATTTCACTCAAAATGATAATAAAATGAAGATGGAAGGACCAGTGAATTAACAGACTCAGACTAGGAAGAGAATGGGAGGGTTTACTTTATTTCATGCACAAAAGATCTGATTATGGTGAACACCACCATGAGTTTCGTCCTGGAAGAAACGAGAGAAACGGGGAGAGGAAATTTAGGGCTTTTTGTATGGAGAAACAAATTAGAAAGGAAGTCTCGCGCTTTTATTTTTGGGGTATGCTATAACAAAGCTTTTCATTCTTTACTTTTAAAATTGTAAACTATAATTAGTAACACCTATATTAAACTACCAACGGTAAATTATTGTTAAAATTAGTAACGTTAGGATACTGTTAGTAATAAATAAATTAGTATGTTACTAATAACGCATTTTGGTGTAGTGAACCAATCAAGTAAAGAGTGAAACACAAAGTAGAAGCACAATCACGACCTAATCTATTCCTTGACCTTCCTGAAGGCACCTTGATCCTTGGGGGGCGCGGGGAGGAGGAGGAGGAGGAGGTTCTTCACAATGATGCCGTGATTCCAGTAGTATTTATTGGAATCAGACAAGTTTACCACCACGGTCTAATTAGCCACCCTTGTCTTTAGGTAAAAAAATGTTTTCATGGGTGGAAGCCCACTGGTAGCAGAATCTAATATCATCGATACCAAGATTGGTCCCTTATTCGTTAATGCGGTGAATCCCATTAACGATCCTCCAAGTATTTGGAGTGACATGGATGAAATCACATCGAAATATTATCATAACTCAAGAAACAACTGGTTTGGGGGGAAAGTCACCCTGCATTCAGCAATGAAAATCGAAGGTAGCCAACGCCCTTCGCCAAGCGCACAAAACTCATAGGGCCTCCATTAACTCTACCGTGACCCGTTGGGGAATATAATAGTCAAGTTTGAATTTTTCAATGGTGTCTTATGAGTTGTTAAAGACAGCAACTCGTAAAGAATTAAGGAAATAAATTGAGAAATACAAAAAAAAGGAAAGAAACAAAGTTGAGCCGTGCTTATACTGAAACGGGAGTAATGAAAGACCTTCTCCAAAGTTCGCAGGTTTTGAAATGGAAGGGAAAGAGAGAGAACGGTTGTTTTGTGGTTAAAATTGACTTTACGGTTCCCAAAAAAGGTAATAATCAAGCGCATGGGACGGCTATCGAAGTGACAACCACATTTCCCCACGGCTAAGTAAATACGTCGTATTTAAAAGTGTGCCCCTAGGGCATACAATAGGAAAAACTTTTCATTTTCTAGGGCATTTAAGGAATTTCCATCCAACCAATGCACACGAATTTTTCAAACAAATGTCAACCTCCGATGAGAAGAGGAATCTTGCAACTCCCACAATGAGTGAAGACTTGCCAGCTATCAACAGGCGAGCAAGGGCGCAAAGCCCAGTAACCTCAAAGAGCTCCTGCTCCTGGACTTTAAGGGCAATTGTGGGGTCAAATATCGCATTAGCACGTGCTCGGCCACCTGCGCTTATAAATGAAGACTCCAAGTCATAATGGAACTCTTTTACACGATCGCTTGTAACGATTGATTATGATAAAAGGATAGGTCCGAACTCTTAGGGATAGCTATCCATGGGATTTAGGACTCTCCTAAGATGCCCTATATATGTAAACCCGCCCTATATGAGAGGGACAAGTATCATTTTATCGTCAAGCATTACTACAACTCTACAGACCCGTGTTCTTAAGCAGTAAAGAACAAACTCTAGCACTCCGTGGACATAAGCACGTTGTCAAACCACGTACATCTTGTGTTGTGTGTGTGATCTCATTATTCACTATAAAGTCCATTGCATCCATCATCACCAATCAACCTCAAGCCAAAGACGTTTCACTTAAAGCCCCAACAAGCTATAAAGGAGAACCCGCCGTCATCTTTTCAAAAGAAGAGATACAAACACTCGCAGACCTATATAAGTTTTCGCTGGTGGGAAAGTTGAGTTTTGGAAGGCCTTCAATGTAAACTATATGCAAGTCTTCTCAAACATTCTCTCTCAAAGCCGCTTTTACGATTGGATTGTTGAATGATAGACATGTTCTGATTAAACTCAATTGTGAGGAGGATTATTTGATACTTTGGTAACGTGAACAGTGGTATATTTATAAATCCCCTATGAAATTTTCTAAATGGACCCCGGATTTTAAAGCTAACGTGGACTGTTCCATTATTCCAGTTTGGATCTCTCTAACACATCTCCCGGTTCACCTGTATAAAAAGATTGTGTTATTTTCGATAGCTCAACTGGTGGGTATCCTTTAAAGTTAGATGAATTTACTGTCCTAGTAACTAGACCCCGTCAAGCGAGGGTTTGTGTTGAAATGGGTGTAGCTAAATCCCTCCCTGAGAGGGTTTGGATTAGGTGTGGTCAAAAAGGGTTTGGGCAATCAATCAAGTACGAGAAACTTCAGACCGTAGATTTTGCATGAAGACGGGCCTTGATGACTGGACTGCAACAAGAGGGATTCTCAACCCTCTAAAACACCACTAGAGGCCAAAGCCTGATCATAGGAGGATTGACAAGGGTAAAGGAATTATGGAGAAGGGACATCGAAGACTAAAGATGTTGTTGTGCAATGGAATGTTGCACGCAATACCAATAAAGGGATCAATATTCTTGACAAAAATGATCCCATCCATGTTAAACAGACGCAGGTGGACACGAGGCTAGGTGAAGAACCACTTACAAAAAGCAACGGAGGAAGTGCTAATAATGAAGCGGGGCAAGTTCTTAAATTTTACTTTAATGCAGATCAGGTTACCTAGTTGAGAGGAGATAGAGGGAGAAGTTTGTTTGATTGATATCCCTACACTTCGTACAATGGATTTTAATCATGGATTGCTCAAATATCTCAACTCGTCTCCTAGACCTAAAGTATTACCTAGTACTCATTTAGAGAGAGTTGACTGGAAATTTGCATGGGCTTCTGGTAATGAATCTCAACTCCCCTAAAACCAAGCAGTGATTTGGTGGAATTCTCAGATGCTTTGAACATACTGTTGTCAGACGTAAGAGTAATAGGAAAAAAATATTACCAGCAGAAAGACTACAGTATTCAAACAAGATCAGGTGGGAGGGCAGCAAACAATTGTAAGCTTTCAGTTTCAAAATGTTAAAGATTCTTTTGTGGAACATTAGGGGGTAGGCAACAAACCCTCTATTTGAAGGCTTAAGAGGATCATTAAAACTCACAGACTTGGTGTTATTGCTATCATGGAGCCCAAGGTGGATGAAAACAATCTTATAGGCCTGTGCAGAAGACCCAAACTTTAAAGGTGGTTTGGCCAAAGTGAAAAATAAAATCAGGGCGCTTTGGAGGGATGATTGGCAAGTGACCATTTCTAATAATGGAAATCAAGTTTTGACTGTGAAAGTATGTCATTCAAATCTTATTGACTCCTGTATTTTCCTCGTGCATTTATGATAAATGTGACAGAGGAGAGTGGTGGGAATTGTGGAATGATTTGTTGGATTTTTTTATGGAATGTAAAGATCAACGGCTGGTAGGTGGGGATTTCAATGTAGTGGCCAGCCAAGAAGAGAAACTACGGGAATGAAATTGATAGGGGAATCGTGATGGATTTTAAATTCACTATAACTGAAGCTGGTCTTATGGAATTGCCTTTCACTGGTTCCAAGTATAGATAGTGTAATAATAGAGAAGGGGGAGCTCGCATATGGTCTAGGCTTAATAGAAATCTATGCAATGCAGCTTGATTCAACAACAACTACTCTTTCTAGGAACAGCTACATCGCACCATATGCAATTAGTCCAATGTTGCTCACTGTGATGAGTCAATCAGATTTTGTTCCTAAACCTTTTAGGTTCCAATCTATGTGGACTAAGCATCATAATTTTTTAAAGGTGGTTTCTCAAAGCTGGGCTCATGTAACTGTTGAGAGTCCAATGCAGATTTTCTCTGCAATATTGAAAAATGTTAAAACTGTCCTTCGCAATGGAACAAAGGTGTTTTTAACAATGTTTTCAATTGGTGAAGAAAGCAGAAGATGATCTAGAAAAATAGATTGGTTTTGAAAGTGATCCTACCCAGTGTAACCGAGAACAGTTACATAAAGCTAAAGCAACATACCAGTTACAACTTCATAAGAGGAAGAATTTTGGAAGCAAAAGCCTAGAATCAAATGGGTAGAATATGGCGATTGTAACTCAGCCTTTTTTCATTCGATGGCTAAGAAACAAAACAGATTGATGATTCACAAGATAAAAAATGATGATGGTCAGTGGCAATTAAATGAAGCAGATGTAGAATGTGAATTAATTTCTCATTTCCAAAAGCTCCTGGGAGAATATTCAACATTACAGTCTGATGAATCCATTTTTGCTTACATCCCCAAACTTGTCTCCAATAGGGAAAATGAAGCTCTCACCCATGTTCCAACTCAGCAAGAAATTAAGGAGGTAATTTTTTCTTGGAATAATTCTAGTGCTGCTGGCCCAGATGGTTTTAATGGGAAGTTTTTTCAAGAATGTTAGGAGATTATTAAGGAGGATCTTGAGAAAGCTATTGGATCTTTTTCTGTTGGGCAAGAATTCCCTCTGAGTTGGACTTCAACCAACATTGTTTTAATCCCAAAAACAGTTCATCCAAACAATTGTAGTCAATTCGGCCCATTAGTTTGTGTAATTTTTCTACCATAATGATTTCCAAAATAATGGCAAGTAGGCTGGGGAATATCCTTTAAACGATTATTTCGCCATCACAGGCTGGATTTATAAAGGGGAGACCTACGATAGACAACGTTCTTTTAGCCCAACTAATGATGTCAAATTTCAACAAAAAAAAAGTGAGGGGTTCTAATGTGGTGTTCAAGTTAGATATGTCATAAGTGTATGATAGAATGTCTTGGATTTTCATTTTAAAAGTTCTTCAAGCTTTTGGCTTCTCCGAGACATGAATAAATATGGTGTAGTGCATAAGATCTAATTGTTGGTATTCAATATGTATCAATGGGAAAACAGGTGATTTCTTCAAGTATAAGAGAGAGGTTCGGTAGGGGGATCCACTCTCTCCAACTCTTTTTGTGTTGGCTTCGGAGGCTCTTACTAGAAGCATTCATCATCTCACGATTTCTGGAAGGATTAAAAATTTCTTTCTCTCGGTGGGAAGTCCAACGATCTCATCGCTTTCATTTGCAGATGGCATCCTCATATTTGCTAAAGGTCAAAAGAGTTCGATTGAGAGACTCATGGTCTTTCTGCATCAACATGAAGTCAGCTCGGGCTAGATAGTTAACAAAGCTAAGAGTTGCTTCATGGTCTCGCAAAAAGTCAGTCTAAATAGAAGAATAATTCTTGAGCAGGTTACCAGTTTCACCCATTAAAACCTTCCTATCACATACTTGGGAGTTCCCCTTAATACTGGTAGAAAGAAGAATGTGCTTTTTGGCAGTGTTTTTAATAGCGCGCTATTGCGCAATAGCGCGCTATTGCATTTTGCAGCGAAGAAAAGCAACGCATTTGAGTCTGCTATCTGCGATGTTCAAATTGCGTGCGCAACGAAGCGCTATTTGGCGCAAACTTGCGCAAAAGTGCGCAAACAGGCGCAATTATGCACAAAAGGGCGAGACGGGGACGCGATCGGGGCCTTTTTTTTTTAAACCATATGGCTTACCAAAACGACGCCATTTTGGTAAGTACATAGGTTTTAAAAAAAAAAAACAGCAGTTCTTCATTTCAAAGGCCCGATCGACAGAAAAACCCTACCCTTCACTTCGGCATCTACATTTCATGGCTTTTGGCACTTCGGAATCTTGATTCCCTACAGTGGCAGCCTTCATTCCCCACGAAAAACTAGTCTTTCCACCTGTAAGTATAGATTTGATGTTAAACATAACTGATTTACTGTTTTTTAATTTTATTAATTATGTTTGTCAATTTTTTTTTTTTTATCTCAAGTGCTTTTTTTGTTATTGTTTTTGTAATTTCAGTTGGTAACTTGTTTGTCAAAATAATGGCTGCAAAGAAAGATTTTGGGTGGAAATATGCATATGAAAAGGAAGGGGAAAGTGGAGTTTTTTGTAGGTATTGTCATCATAGGTCAAAAGGTGGTATTACACGTCTAAAATATCATTTGGCCGGCACCCACACCGGTGTTTCGGAGTGCAAACAAGTTCCAGAAGATGTTAAACATATAGTTATTGAAGGATTAAAAACATTTAGTGGTTAAAAAGCAAAACAAAGTACATTGCTATTTGAGATTGGTAAGGGTCCCGGGAGTAGACAATCGACAAATTTTGAGAGTGAGGGTGAAGGTGCAAGTGGTGGAGGTGTTGGTAGTGGTAGTGGTAGTAATGCCATTAAGGGTGCAATGGATAAGTTTGTTAATCGTGAACCCAAACAAACCACAATTAATTCCGCTCTAAAAAAAGAGCTAAGAATTGATGCTTGTTGTAAATTTGGTCGTTGGACCTATTCAGCTCTTCCTTTCAATTGTGTGAATGATGTTCACTTTAAACCCGCTATCGATGCTATTGCTAAATATGGCCCCGGGTTTAAACCTCCCTCTATGCATGAATTGAGAACATGGATTCTTAAAGAAGAAGTTAATGATATTAATCATCTTTTGGAAACCCATAAAAATATGTGGAGAATTCACGGTTGCACAATTATGTCGGATGGGTGGACGGATGGTAAAAGTAGGGCTCATATAAATTTTCTTGTGAATAGCCCTGCGGGTACTTTCTTTCTAAAGTCCGTTGATGTTTCTAACACAATTAAGAATGGAGAGTTGATATATAATTATATTGTTGATATTGTTGTTGAGGTAGGTGCGGAAAATGTGATTCACGTTATCACGGATAAAGAGACTTGAAGAGAAGTGGGCCCATTTATGGTGGGCCCCTTGTGCCGCACATTGTATAGATTTGATGTTGGAGGATATAGGGGAGTTGAAGATTTTTAAGGACACAATTGAAAAGGCAAAGCGGGTGATTAAATTTATTTATGGTCATTCGAGGCCTCTTTATTTGATGAGAGAACATACTAAAGGGAAAGAGCTCCTTCGTCCGACCATAACAAGATTTGCCACCGCATTTCTCACACTTCAAAGTCTTTACAAACAAAAAAAAACACTTGAAATTATGTTTGCTTCTCAATCGTGGGCTGAGTGTTCTCAAGCAAAAAAGGAAGAAGGGAAAATAGTGAAGAGGTTGGTATTGAATGATCCTGATTTTTTGCCCCACGTGGCATTTTGTGTTAAGAGTGTTGTCCCGCTTGTTAGTGTGTTGAGGGAGGTTGATTCCGAGAAGCGACCGGCCATGGGATATATATATGAATTGATGGATAGGGCAAAAGAAACAATCAAATTCAATTGTGGGGATGTTGAAAGAAAATATATGCCGTTTGGAGAAAAATTGATGCTAGGTGAACTCCACAACTCCATCATCCATTACATGCGGCGGGATATTATTTGAATCCCCAGTTGCGTTACGAAGAGAGATTTTCTAATTGTGATGAAGTGAAAGATGGACTTTATGCTTGCATGGATAGGATGTTGAACTCCACCGACCGTTTAAAAGTCGATATCCAATTGGACTTTTATGACAATCAACAACGCGATTTTGGATGCCCAATGGCTATAAAATCAAGAATGCACCGTTCCCCGGGTATTAATTATTTATTTTTTACCTATTCAAATAAACTAACATTGTTACATAATTTATTTATTGATTCTCTTTGTTTTATAGCCCAATGGTGGATGCGTTTCGGGAGTAAGACACTGGAGCTTATGAGTTTTGTCGTCCGTGTACTAGGTCTTACTTTTAGTGCATCGGGATGCGAACGAAATTGGAGTACTTTTGCTTCGGTGTTGATTTTTTACATTTGTTAATTCTATTTCTTACAATTATATATGTTTAATTTAATTTTTTTCCTCCAATATTTATATTTATTTCCTAATTACTTGTAGATATACACAAAAAAGAGGAATAGGCTTGAACATCAGATGTTGAATGCATTGGTGTATGTCAAATATAATCTTAAGCTAAGCGAGAGAAGTATTAGGAGGAGAGACAAGATTGATCCAATTATTGTTGATGAAATTGAGTCTGATGATGAATGGATCACGGAGAGAGAAGATCCTGTCCTACCTAAAGATACTTCATGGCTTGATGATGATGAGTTGTTCTCGGGAGATCCTATTGTGAGTTTGCCACCCGAAATCGTTGATAGTGCGCTAGAGAGTGAAGTCCCAATTATTGATGTTGATTCTTCACCAACTTCAAAAAAGCGTAACGTGGGTGAATGTTCAAGTAAGTATAACAAATTTAATATACACATAATTACTAGTTAGCACCCTAATAATTTGTAATATTGTTTTTACCATACTAGGTGGAGGTAAAGGGAAAGAAGTGAGATTGGATCCCGTTGATGAAGATGAGGAGATTGATATCTTTGCAGGAGTTGCTCCTAGGATCTTTGATAGTGCACGATTTCCAGACATAGACACCCTTGATCAAGATGATGATGATATTATCTTGGACGATGAAGACTACTTTTGATGCTATTTGTGGTTAATTTATCTATGAATGTTGTAGTACTACTTTTGAACTTCGATTGTCCTATGTTTAGAACAATTTGGTACTATTAGTATGTTTAATTTCGAATGTTGTAGTACTTTATGTCTTCAGAACAATATTTGAAGTGATTTGGAGTTACTCTTTGAGCTTATTTATTTATTTATATTTTTTTACATGTTTTCAAATTAAAATTCTGGAATGCACGAATTGCTTGCACGATGCGCGACGCAATTTCGGAACCAAAGCGTGACACCCTACGCGACCGCGATTTAAAACATTGCTTTTTGGTCACATGGTAGATAAGATAATGGCTCGCATACATGGATGGGGAGGAAGGTTACTATCCCAAGCTGGGAGATTGGTCTTGATTCGGCATGTTATGCAATCCATGACCTACCACATTCTCGCAGACTTGGAGCCACCTGTATCAATCGTGGATGAGATTGAAAGGGATTTCGCAGAATTTTTATGGGGTGAAACATCATTAAGATGGCTGGGTTAACACTTGTTTGCCGCGAGAGGAAGGGCGCTTAGGCCTGAGGAGTTTAAAAGAAGTTAGCACTGCTTACGCATGTAAGTTACGGTGTGTTTTCTTCAAAAACAATAACGAGTGGGCCAATTTCATGCAAGCTAAGTACAATAGAACACCTCTCAATAATTTCCAAGGGACTCCTTTTTCTTCACATACATGGAAAAGGATGCAAACAGTTTGATAACATCGACACTACAGTCAATATATCTTGTTTTCCTAATTATAATGGCACCTTTTCCTTAAAGTCGGCTTGGGAGGTGGTTAGATCGCATGATTGTGTCCAGTTCTCTTATTCGATGATTTGGGATAAGAGAATTCCTCCAAAAATGTCTACTTTCATGTGGAGAGTTCTACACAAAGGATTCGCTATTGATGAGGCTCTAAGAAATTTCAAAAATCCTTTTGTGTCAAAATGCAGATATTGCGACAATGCCAATGAAGAAACAAGGGACCATCTTCTTAACAAAAGTGAGGTGGCTATGCAGGGGTGGGTTGAATTTCGGAGATTAATGGGCTTGCCTCTCAGGGGAAATCATTTGAGGGGGCTAAACTTATGCCATGGTGGTTAAGTACTAGAAAAAGAATCTAAGAACTATCATGTGTAAAATTTTACCCTGCTTCATTTGTTGGCGTATTTGGCGTAATGGGAACATATAGTTTTTTGAGGGAGTCAAAATGAAGGCTAGCAATATTACCTCACATGTTTACAAGGATATTTAGGTTGCCTTAAGACATTTTTCATACAATGGATCAAAAGCTAGGGCGTATCAAGATATTATTATAGACTTTAAATTTTTTTGTACTTAGATGTTCTTTGCTAGCATTCTTCCGTAAGCCCCTTGAAGAAGGGCTATTCTTCTCCTTATCATCAATAAAAAAATTTCCGTTTCTCTAAAAAAAAATTACGGTCATTATTATTCTCGTTTGGCTTGTGCACTTTGAATATCATCACCTGTAGAAAATTACCACCTACATGGATAATATATTTTCCGTGTCAACCTGATTAACTATTTGTGGAAAATAAGGGGTATTATAGTTGGTATTAGAGCTAACTAGGTTCTAGTGTCCTTAAGATTTAGGTTGCGCCCGTTAGTTTTTCCGCATTGCATTTTTGGCGAGATCCCTATAGTTAGGATGATTTGTATTAGTTATTAGTGATCGATATCTTAAACGATTTCCTTAGGCTGCCATCATCTCCGAGGGTGATTGCAGCATTGCAACATTTTCAACAATTCTAGCGGTCACGGCTATAGGTGGTTGTCCCATCCCAGCCATAGTTGTCTACTTAGAAGAGGTCACATAAGGATTTTATTAAGGGTAACCCGCTGGAGTTTGCGAGGACTATTGACATTTCGGTGTTACACCCGAGGAGGAAGGACATTCAGAGGCACTTGAGGGTTGGAGTGCACAAAGGTTTAGAGGTAGATGCTTGTCAGCTTTAAGCTAGTAGGTGAGGCATTATAATGGTGGGAGTCTACCACCACTATCATGGAGAGGAACATCATGGACATAAATGAGTTCTGAAAGAGGAAAGAGGATAAGTATTATCCGTCAACAGTAGAGTAACTAAGAAATAGCAATTTCTTGCCTTGGTTCAGGAGAGATGTATGGTGGCCGAGTACGAGCAAGAGTTCACAAATCTCTCTATGTTTGCACCCGAAGAGGAGATTACTGAGGAGAAACAGATGGAATGTTTCATCAAGGTTTTGACTTGGAAGACTAGGAAAGTATTCTTTGGAGAACCTGCATACGTCACGTATACTCTGGTGATCAATAATTCACTTATGCGTTGTTAGGAAAATTCAGACTTTCAGAAGTCTAAATATCGGAAGATTGCAGACAAGGAAACTGACTCTACTAAAGAGAAAAAGCACACGTGGAGGTAAGCACTTTCATTGCAAGGAGGATAAACAACCGCAACGTGAGAATCAACATGTAGAGTATCATCCTTGAAAGAAACATTAGGGGAAGCTATGCAATAGGGGGTTCACAATGGAGTCTTTCAGGGACGTTGCTATGCATGTGGAGAGGAGGGTCATTTAGCAAAGAGGTGCTCGAAAGCCAACCCAGGAGAGTTCGAGGGAAATAAGATTCAGACGATTCAGGCGATTCTACTCGCATTACAAGTGCCAGCACCGACTCATGTTCTGTTAGCTCTGTCGGCAACAATGGATACGAAGAAATACCAATTCAAGCACTAAAAATAGAAGATTAACATTGTACCTCATGAGAACAGGGACCATATCAAAATTGACTCTGGTATGTCCTTATTACTTTATTTATTTATGTGTCTTTTATTTTCTAATCTGCATATGTATAAAGGAATTTAAGTACGATATGTAGATACACTAGATAAGTTATGTGTAGCTACTGGGAAGGTTAGCGTGGGTGATTTTCTATAACATTGGTTATTTGTTGATTTGTTTGGCATGCTTGTCCATCTTTGTGTGATGGCTGTTGAGTAGGATGGCATGGTTGACATGCCACAACGAGAGTGAGTTGTTGAGCATAATGACATGGGTGATTTACTGCGGGATACGTTTTTTGTTGATTATTTTGGCATGCCTGGTCCACCACAACGTGAGTGAGCTATTTGGCAGGATGGCATGGGTGATTTACCACATCGCGAGTGAGCTATTAAGCATAATGGCATGATTGATTTGTTGCAGCGTGAGTGAGCTGCTGAATAGAATTGTCATGGGTGATTGCAATGACATTGTTGATTTTCGCAACACAGGTCAATGCTAAGAAATGGATGACCTTAGTTATGTTTGCTTGAGATATTTCATAAGTTATTGGGTCTAGCACTCAAATTTCAAGCTGCAAGTATATATGGGGGTTTCCTAGGATTATACATCCGACATATGAGTTTCTACTGAGTGTTGAGATCTGGCTCTAACAGCCTACTATTTCTCTGCCTCGTTTGGGTACGGTAAGGATTTGGGCAAATTATATAAATGATTATTTAATTCAGAATTAATATTTACTCGGATAGCTTATTGAATTTAATTGGTTTGGATTATTAACCGGGATTTAAAACAATAATATAAATTATATGTGAATGGCTCGTTAATTTAATAATACGGTTGCCAGTAATTTTATGTTACGAGGTAGTGATGTCGGAACCGAACTCTAAGGGAATACAAATGCACAAGGTGGTGTTTTTAACATGTCAAATTGCGCACCAAGGATAGGTACACATTTGGGTTAAGTAATAGGAGCATGTGGTTAGTGCATCTGATTAGTGTTTTGGGCGTATTTGAAGGCCCAAAAGTAGACCTATAGTGGACCTGCGGAATCAGGGTTATAAATATATAATTAAACCTAATTACTCCTCATAACACATCATATTTCATAACCTATATACCTAGCAGGAGAGACATACTTTGGGAGAATAGGATAGCAATCAAGAGGGTTCAACTAGGGTTATCCGATAAATAGGCTACATGCCAATTTAATATATTATATAATCATCATGACAATTTAATAGTCGGTAACAGTTGAAACACACATATTGCAACAAATGTAAGATATTTAATTATCTGATAAATAGGCTACATGCCTCATTCAGGTAATCAAAGCTACAAATGCATACATGTAATATATATATAGGCTTTAATCTCACCTCAATTGTTAAGCAGCCCCCCCTATTTATTTTTAAATTTTGTAGTTACCCCTATTATCATCGATAACTATTTTTAACCACCTATTTTCATACTATTTAAAGATACATGTCCCATTATATAATATAACACAACCAACAAACAAAACATTTGGAATAGTAGCAAAAAAAAAATCATCTAGGAAGCTTTACCCACACAGTTACACAACAAATTCTCATAAACACCGACAAATTTTCCCATAACAAACATACAGAGAGTTCAGAACTCTATTTTTTTTCTTATCTACATAGCCCCGCGACAGAGTAAATATAGAGTATAGCAGTCGCGCAATCTCGTGTGTTTTAATAAAGTGAATTAAAATCTAAATCTCTAACCCAACCGTTCCTATTTAACCAAAGTATTCCCGACAACCGTCACAACACACCGGCCCACGCAAACATACATACGGAAACACATCCGCACACTCCCAAACCTCACACACACACTCACACATTGAAGCAAGCAAACAGACACGTAACTGTTTTTTTTTTCTTCTTAACATAATCGCACATTTTTGGTAAAATGCAATAGTATACTCAGAATAGTTTTAAAAGTCTTACTTTGCATGAAAGTCATGGAAATGGTCTGTCTTGTCAAGCTGTTTTGCCACTTGTCCCCTGTTTCACAGAATAACATTTGAAAGAAAGAAGTTTAGGAGAGATAAAATTGCAAGGGGGTGTGTGAAAAAGAAAAAAACGTAAGTTTTAGATAATATATATCTGAAGTCAAACACCACAAACAAACAAATAATTGTATCAACAGGTGGTTGCAATAGAGGTTCTCAGTGCGAATTATTATGTGTAAGAGTTATCTGTAGAGTCAACTAATGATATCATCCAATCGTTGAGGGTTTAATTAAAATTACGGAGAGAGGCCGTCACAGTTATTGAGAGCCATGGAACCAAGTATTCACAAGATTCTTAACCATAACCAATACACACCTTCCTAGTATTCTCTGACTTCTTCATCATTTTATGCCGACACAACAGGCACGTGATCCTCATTTTTAACATCGAAGCAATGCCGGTGGAAAGAAAAATCTGGCAATGATCTTCTTCCAGGATGAACCAATGCAGAACTAACACAAAACGCTTTATGGTGTTTCACATGTTGTATACAGAGTATCAATCAAACCTAGTGAGAAGAGATAAGATTCAAGTTCAATTAGTTAAAATCAAGCTAATCAGTAGCCATATGTGCGTGCATACAAAGTTCTAAAACGGGAAAAGATAACAAAATAGAAAAAAACTCATCACACAGCAATTATTCTCTCAGATTTTCCGTTTGAGCAATTAAGTTGAGCTATACACATTTCCCAACTTTTTTTAACTAAATCAAAAATCATACTCAGATTTTGCCCAATCCTCTTTGTATGTAAAACATGCACCCGCCCATAAAATGACGAGAAGTTTAAACAACAATCTTCCATCCTGAACCCCAAACCCAAGCATTACTTAAATTTAATCAAAATGTCAAAAACAGAAACTAAAAAACAAATCAGAAACGCATGAAACTTTAATCAACCGCTTAGTTCGAAAGTTCGTTGAAAAACAATTCAGATCTCATTGCATCATTATTTATAGAACCTATAGCTAAGCAAAAGCCATGCACATTATCAGTCAAATACTTTGTCGGAGTAATAATATAAAAAAAATTGTAAACCTATAGCAATTATCAATTCAAATGTGATTGCAACATTAACATAACTAGGTCAAATCGTTGGCAATCAAGAACAACCAGGAAAGGAAAAACCATCAGAAGCCTCATCCGATGCAATCTTTTGCTTCTTCCACTTGTATGCGGATTCCAAGATCTTAAGTTTCTTCGGGGGCTCAAAATGGACCAGCTTAACATCGCCAAGCTCGCCGAAACTAATCTCTAAGTTCATCCATTCTTCTAACAAGACGTCCCCCTCTACTTTAATCTCGGGAGTCGATGTTCTAAAGTAGTTGATGCCGCGGTCAAAAACACTTCTAGCACGCCGAAGGCATTGCATCTTCTGTTGAAGAAGAGATTCCCCGGCGTCGTCAGCCAAATCTGGAGCCGGATCAACGTCGCACATAGCAGATGCCTCAAATTTAGCATAACTCACCCACACCTTTAAATGCTTTGTGCGGTCTAAAAGTCTCTCATAGAGCAGTCTTGTTCTTTCAAATTCACAATTTGATATCTCAAAGTCGATATACTCCTTCCACAACAACTCTGGCATATCAAGTGCGGGTTGGGCAACTGCGAGTTCGAAAATAGCCCTGGCTCGCTCAATTTCAGTGAGGGATGTCTCCAACTCAGCATACTTTCTCCAAGCATAGGAGCTCTCGGGTGACCACTCCAAATACTTGTCATACAGCTTACGGCAACGATCTATATTGCCAAGCTGAAGCTCAATTTGGATGTACTTGTTAAAAATCTTATGTTTAGGAGCCTTCCCGATAGCGCTTCCAAGGATTCGTCGGGCAGCCTTGAGATTTAGCTGCCTTATTTCAAATTGGGCAGCAAATAACCAAATCTTGGCGAATGAAAACTTGCGATGAGGAATAAGGTTTAGGCAGTTAGTGTACACCTGTCTAGCGCGATCCATGTCCTGGGCTTGAAGCTCTTCGTACAAGGCATAATATATCCACAAATAAATGTAACGCTGCCAAAAGCGCTTCTCGTTCGCAGGAGGAACATTTGCAATTGCTTTCTGAAAAACCTCTCGAATCCTCTCCATATTCCCCGCGCTTTCTTCTAATCTAATGTAATCAAACCACACGTCATAATCAAGGCCATTTTGCGTGGCCCTATCCTGGTAGTGAAGCCTCATCTTTGGAACAATTGCATCCTCCTCGCTATCACCGTACTTGTTTTCAAAAGTCACAAACTTTGGGCGTTCCTTACACTTGTCTTCAAAGTCAGCAAATGCCACAAACAAGTGGCGGTCAGGCTGATCAAGTGCCCTCTGATAACAGTTCCTGGCCCTAGCAATCTCCCCATTCTTCATCTCAAACTTTGCATAGCGAATTCAAACACTTGCTTTGGGATGACACTGCACAAATCTATCGAAAATAACCCTGGCTCGGTCCACTTCATTGTAGCGGAGGTGGAATTTGATATAGGATAGCCAAGCTTGGTGGTCAGGCTGCCAAGTCATCCACCTCTCAAAAATTGTGCGAGCCCCGGAGATATTCCCTAGCATCTCCTCCATCAGGATGTACTTGTACCACAACTGATTGACCCTGGGCAAGATTGTGACCGCTCGCTCCCAAATATTTCTGGCCCTGTTGGTGAATTTGTTCTTCATCTCCATATCTGCATAATTTAACCAAATTGTGTAGTCTCTGTAATGGAGGGCTAGAGCTCGTTCCCAAACAGACCTGGCTCGATCAAAATCCTGATGGGACTCTTCCAAGCGGGCGTACTTGACCCAGATGCTCTTGTTCCATCCAACCCGACCTTCAAATTCTTTGCGCTTGCAGAGACGATACTCAGCAAGCTCACTACCATCGGTGATTTTCCACTTTGACCTCTCAGTCTCTTGGCATCCTCGGATGATATGCTCCGCGGTTATTTGGATCGATGCCGGACTCTTATTCTGTACCCTCATCATTATAGAGATGAACGTCTGTGTTTGCTATTTCGTAATGTAATGTATATACATAATATATATATAGCCGCCGGTTTGTCCTGCGACATATAACAAACGATTAGGATTCGAGAATTCCTACTGTCCCAATCCCAATCCAATTAGGAAAACAGACTTCTCGGAATCATATAACAAACATAGCCGCCGGTTTGTCCCCTTTTTTTTTTACTGTTTTGTTTTTAACTTTTAATATAAATAAAAACAGTTTTTATATTTTAAAAAAAAAAAACGTTTTTATATTAGAAAAACAGTTTTTTATATAAAGAAAAAAACAGTTTTTACAATTAATATAAAAAAAAATATTTTTAATTAAAATCAAACAATTTTTTATTAAAATTAAAAATAAAAAATATTTTTTCGTAATTTCGTAATTGATTAGTGTCGATGGTGCGGAGGCACATTCCCGGAGCTACATCATTTGTTGAATGTCGGCCGTGCCAGCGGCACTAATTAATCGCGATATTTTTTCAATAAAATATCGTGATTAATTAGTGTCGCTGGTACGGACCCACATTCCCGAATACACATCATTTGTTGAATGTGGTCCGCGCCAGCGGCACTAATTAATCACTATATTTTTTCAATAAAATATCACGATTAATTAAAAATATCGAGATTAATTAGTGTTAAATATAAATATAACAAACATAGTTACGGTCAATCAAACACAAAGATGGCATTATGTTAAATATAAATATAAGGAGTTTGGGGGGAAACCCCTCATAATTCTCAAAGTGTATAAAAATAAGACATTCATGTCATTTTTACTAATTTAGTCCCTCCACTAAAATCATGACTAAAAAACACCATGAAAAATTGAGTCGCTGGCACGGACCCAAAAAATGAACTCCTAACTGTAAAGGGACCACACAAATAAATGTTACCGTACCACAAGGACTAGATTTATAAATTTGAAAAGCATTGTCCTAAAAATCCAAATATAAAAAAGAACATGACATTTACCTTATATATATATATATATATATATATATATATATATATATATATATATATATATATATGTCTTACTACATTCTATAAATACGAGGATCCTCATATGGTTTTGTACAATAATTACACTCAATATTATTCCGAAATAAAATACTACCTCTCTTTTTAAATTCTCTCCATATCATAATACGTTATCAGCACGATTGATTCTATCTTTTTTAGGGAATCAAATATGAATGGTGATATTCCCACCCCAAAATAATCTCATTGACACCACTTACTTCAAAACACCACCAAAGTCAATGATACATCTCACTAACACACAAAAAAGCTCAACTCTACAATTTCAAACTCCAATATATAAACCTAAAATTAAAAAATACTTCATTTTTTCATCCCTCTCTCTATACTCTTTTCTCTCTACTACTAACACTCCAAACCCTAACTCTATAACTTCACAACCAACTACATCCTCGCTCTATAACCCACAAAATATGCAGGTATGTATTTCAAATCTATATACTTGTGTGTTTTCTACATGTTTGATTTATCTACTTGTATGTATAGATGTCTAGATTATAAACTTGGTATTTATACATGTCTACTCCATAATCAAACCCTAGTTTTCGTCGAAAATGAACCCGAAGTTAATGTACAAAGTCAAACCCTAGTTTTTATACATGTTTGTTGAAACTGGATCCTTATGGTCTCCCGTAACAGTATGTGATGGGTTTTCACGACCACATTCATCTTTCTTAGTTATGGTCTCCCGTAACTAGGTTTTGTGTAAAATTGCGTTTAATTGAAACCGCGCGTATCAAAGTTGGATTGCTATGCATTTATCTTTCTTTGTCACGCAACGTTAGAGTTTATTGAAACAATTCGAATTTAATCCGCGTGTGACCATTCTTAGTTAAATATTTAATCTCGCAACTTTGGGTTAAATTCCTTTTTGCGTGATGTTTATGATTAATTGAAAATGCTCGATTAAATTGCTTTGGAGCCTTAACTCTAATTAGTAGTTGTTTCCATCCGTGTGGTGGAATGCGATCCCGATCCTCGCTTTACTTTTGTGTAGCGTAATGATTAGTCGCAAATATTATTTATCTTGCGACCGCTAATTATTCATACACTCACGCTTGCGACCGTTATTTCACGTATTTAAGCTCTTGTACTGTATGATCTTTGGTTTCCATATATATATATGCTTTGCGAGGTTTATTTGAGCTTTTGTAGGGATTGGAAAGCTAAACGGTGCAAGTGTGCATTATCCGGGAACGTTCATTATTTTATGCAACTTCAGGGGTAATTTTTCCATCTCTACATTCGAGCTTTGTGACTGAATCCTTCACGGAGGTTGTAGATCTTCTTGCCAACATCGCGTAGCCCCAGACGGTTTGTCAATCCGGTTCACGAGGACCAAGTTATGGGTGTTTTCCCGAAGCCCCTTGTTGTGTATTAAAAGAGGAGAGAATGCATGATTTTCTAGGACCGGCCGATCGAGTTTTCACCATTTGCCTTCGAAGTTAGACAGTGTGCCTTCCCCTGACCAGTGGTTGACCGGTACCTGACCAGCGGTCGACCGGTGACTCATTTTCTGCAAAACCCCCGTAGTTTTGGTTTGGTCTTTACCACCCTTGTTTTGTGGTTTTCTTCCACTGAGTATATATTGAAGTGGTTTGATTTGTTGAACTTATCTGATCACATTTGTGTGCAAGGAAATAGATAGAAGATATTTTGTGGGTTTCTCTCTCTCCTAGGGCTTGATAATTTCCTTGCCATTTTCATCATCAACTTCATTTATTGCAAGTAAAGTTCCTTCTTAGTTGTTTCTTGTTGACTATTGGTACAATTTGGTGCAATTAATGTTGTGATTGTGTATTGAATGCTTGTTCTCATCATGGTTATTACACTTACTATTAATTTAATGATGTGTTTTACTATGGTTGGTGTTATGAGTGGCTAATCTCCTTAGGTTGGGAGCATAAACCCACCTTGGAGAGTTCATTTCTTGGATTATTCAATGATTAAATCCAATAAATGGGTGTGTGTGTTGATATTGGAATTTCATAGGATTTTATCTTCTTTTATCATGTAAGGGTTGTATTTTAAGACTTAACTCCAACATCAACGCATTTGTCCGATAATGTATCGTTACCTCCATCTTATATTATTGGGTTGACATCCTTCATGTAGGATTGTTGATATCGATGTCTTATTCCCATTTGATTTTGATTTAATCAGAAGAACCCGTTGAGTTGTGTCCGAGGTGGGGGAATGTTCCTTAACCTTTTGTTAAAGAATCGTTTCATAATCCTGTTTATAAATCTCGCTTGTCCCGTTTCTACTTTGTGTAGCGTTCCATTTATCTTGGTTCGCTTTGGTTCGTTACATCACATAAAACCTAAATCATCTTTTCTTTTATCTTTTATTCTTGTTTATTGATTTTTAACTGGAAGAATATCCTTGGTACTTCATATAATTCCCTGCGAAAATCGACCCCGGTCTTACTGGGCATTTATTACTCTCGCGAATAGCGTACACTTGCGCTATACAATCTATTGGGGATAACCAAAAGGAACATGATGCCCCTTGCCCCTATTCTCGTAATCGAAGTTTTTGATTGTTGGGGAATAGACTTCATGGGTCCTTCCCCAAAGTCCGATCATTTTGAATACATTTTATTCACAGTCGACTATGTATCAAAACGGGTGGAAGCCGTGCCTACAAGGAACAATATCGCAAAGGTGGTGTTGAAATTCCTCAAAGAGAACATTTTAGCTCACTTTGGCACACCCAAAGCACTCATAAGCGACCAGGGCGTCCGCTTTTGTAATGATATATTCCGCCGTTTGATGTCGCAATATGGGGTAACCCATAAGGTCGCCTCCACTTATCACCTGCAAACCAACAACCAAGCAGAATTGACAAATAGGGAGATCAAGGTCATTCTTGAGAAGACTGTGGATCCTTTGACCAAGGATTGGTCATATAGGTTAACCGATGCACTTTAGGCGTATCGGACGACATATAAGATGCACTTCGGAATGTCCCCTTACCGTTTGGTTTATGGGAAAGCTTGTCACTTGACGGTTGAGCTTGAGCACCGGGCATATTGGGCGGTCAAAAAGCTCAATTTTGACATTAACGAAGGTGGTGACCTTCGTAAGTTCCAACTCAATGAACTTGAGGAGTTGTGGAACGATCAATACGATAACTCTCGTATCTTCAAGGAAAAAACCAAAGCCTTTCAAGATAAAAGGATAGTGCGCAAGCACTTGGAGGTGGGCCACAAAGTCCTACTCTACGACTCTCGCCTCCACCTTTTTCCCTGGAAATTACAATCCCGGTGGAACGGACCGTTCGTGGTATAAAAAGGTACACGATCATGGTGCCGTTGACATATTGAACCCAAGAACCGGAACCATTTCTAAGGTGAATGGGCAGAGGATCAAGCCTTTATTAGAGGGTTTCAATCCCGAGCTTGATGAAATCCCTCTAGAGGATCCACCCCCTGTGGGCCCCTCGGAGGGTGTCCAACTTAGGCATCGGATTGTCCCTACTTTTTTGGATTGCTTTGCTTCATCTTGATTTCGAGTCAATCGTGCTTATGCACATTCGGTCATATATCTATCACCCCAAGAGCGTCCTGTATTCGAGTAGAGAGATTTTTTTAGTTTAGATGAGATCTTAGCAGAAGGTGAGGACGATTTGAGAAAAATAGAGTCGCGATCGACTGCTGAAATCCATCCAAGCACACTGTCTCTATTCCCAGGGTAAAATTCAAAGTGCGGTCGACCGGTCCCAAAATCGCGATCGATCACTGATTGTCCATCGAGTACACTGTCTCATCCCCCAGGCTTAATTTTAAAATGCGGTCGACCGGTCCAAGACCAGCGGTCGACCGCACCTCTCAATTATTTGGGCCTCGCTGTTTCATTTCCCTATCACTTTCCTTTTACTCTCCCAACTTCTCCCATTCTCTGTACACCCAAAAATCCCAAAAATTAACCCTAGGTCCTATTTTCTCCCCCCTTGCACCTCCAATAACCTCCTCCATCTTCCAAGGTATGAATCCCACTATTATTTTCATAATGCATTTGCTGATTGTGGGTATTCTTGGGTATATTTTGTGATTTAGGGTTGTATTTTGTTGGGATTTTTTTTGTGATTGTTACTAATTCATTTTTGATGCTCTTAATGTTCTCCTCATTTTCTCACTCACACACAAATTCTCCATTGTTACATTATGTTGGTTTTGCTGTTAAAATGAATGAACATTCTTTTGTGTATATTGTTCCCCCAATTGTGCCCACACCCTTATTTGTTACCTTGCAAACAGTTTTGGTGTTAAAATCCCATTCATGGAAAAATGTTAATGTTTATTCTTGAGATTGACATGAATAGGGGATCCTTGTTGGTACAAATTTGCCCCACACCCCTGCTTTTCAGCTTTGCACGCTAAGTGTTTGTTCAAATGCCTCAATGAACCTACTTTCAACTCTTGAACATTTTCTTGCTTGCCAATTCATTTCTTACCATTGCGATTTTAGTTTCAACTACACTGTTGTACTAACTTCTATTTTGCAGGTATAAATGGGCGACGTTGACAAATATAAGCAGTCTCGCTGCATGCCTCTCAAGGGCATTGATGGGTTCCGTTGTGCCCAAGAAAAAGAGTGGTTTGAGGCGTACTTTGCAACATCGAAATGCCCATTTACAGTCAACCTGGCGTGGAAAAGGAATGACCTCCCCCATCCAGTCTTGGCCATTCTTAAGCATTATAATTGGAACTCTTTCGTGGGGATCCAAACCACAATCAATGAAGAACTTTTACGCATCTTCTACGCCTCGTTGATCAAATGTAGGGGAGAGAAGGGTGTCTTTGAGGCTTTGGTACATGAAGTTCGAATCACGTTTCGCCGCAAGGACTTGGCCCAATGAATGGGCAATGTGGCGAAACCGTTCCCATTTGTGAGCCTCTCAGATGAGGCAACCTTTGACCTGGACACGCTTATCGAGTTTCTATCCCCGGGAGAGGTTTGGACAAAGAAAATGTTCTGGTCAGCTACTATGGCAAATTCACCGAGTCTCTTGTACTATGTCAACGTGCATTGTTTGATGGTGACTAATAACAGATCTGAGGTTCGCTATAAGCATGCAGTTTTCCTTTACACACTGCTGAAACAGTCGAGAGACATCAACCTCCCTCAATACTTCTTGGAGCAGATGTACTTGGCATCGAAGGAAAAGGAAAGGAACGTCTCCCTTCCATTGCCCGGTATAGTGACCCAAATTTGCCTTCAAGCCAAGTGCCCCGAGTATCCTTCCGACAGAAAAGTGGACCCTAAACCCGTCCTAACCAGAGACAACATCAGGAGTTTCTTGCAGCACTACTGGGGAGAGTCGGCGGTTCAAAAGAGGCGGAGGGTGGTTGTAGAGTATGTGGATGAGGAGACAGAGCTGAGGAGGGATGAGCAGGGATCAGGACACCAGGGGTCAGGCCAGCACACCGAGGTGCCTACCGCACTTACCAACGCCTGCTTTGCGACGTTCGAGTGCATATGGGAGGAAACTCAGTTGCGGTTGGAGACTTGGGAGTCGCGGTTTGACCAGTATGGGGTTTATCAGCTCCAGGACCGGACCGAGCGGCGACACGAGTTTCACATGGTCCAGGACATGATGCGTGATCTATTTATCCAGCAGCATGGCCCTGATGCGCCGCTTTTGCCGCATTTCCAGAGTTCGTACGACCCAGTTTTTTGGGGTTCGTCCCGCTGTGCGAGTTTCTAGACCATTTTGTGGGTGTGGGTGGTTTTTATGGTTGATGATGATGTGTCATTTTTGGGGGCGATTATGAGAACTATGTATTTTCTATTTTACTTTCTTTACACTGATTAAGATGCTTGTATCAAATTCTATGATATTAGTAATGATAATTTAGTCGTTGTTGAATTATTAGATTTTGATGTGTATACATTTTTTTCAAAACCTATGTCCACCATCAATTATCTAGTATCTGTTTTTCAACCCCTCTAAACTATTGCGACTCATGACATGTTTCTTTCTAACTTAATCATTGTGGTACATATTTTTGTTTTTCTTATGTTGGTATAGGGTGCACGCTGACAACCTCGGACTTCACTCCAAATTGGGGTGATTTATTCTACTCCCTCTTTTTCTCATAATGTCTTTTAATTACATTGAGGACAATGTGCGATTCAAGTTAAGGGGTGTGTTTAGGCATCTCAGTTTCTTTTTCCATCCCTCGTGTGCCATATACATACACACACGTATATATATATATTTATTTTAAAAACTAAAAAAAATCTAAAATTCAAAAATTATTTTCTTTATTTTTTATCCCTTTCTTGGGCATTTTGCCCTATTTTCCTATGATAAACTTAATAATTGCCCTATCCAATTTCTATTTCAATGATGCATTTTCTATTTCTTTCATGTTATTAAACTTTAGTCCTTATATTATTCAACATTGGGAATAAATGCATGAATTAAACCTTGAAACCCATGAGCACTTGAGCATATTTTCTAAATCATTCGGTAGGACAATTATAGCTTGGTATCTTGTTGTTGCTTTTTGTACACTAAAAACCTAGCGAGTTTCGTGCTTTTCTTCGTTTCAGAGTGTTTATATATTACTCTTTCTCTTTCTCGAATAACGTATTTTATTGGCGATCTCATTTTCTTTTCATTAATTGAATATTAATTGATGTATCACATGAGCATGATTTTCAACGGTGTTGAGTCTCGAGAATCACATGAAACTTTAGGAAAGGATCACAGGCCCTCTTTGTTGTTAACCAATGTGACCTCAACCTAACCCTCATACATGTCCCTAGTCAATCCCGTTGAGCCCTATTATGACCTTTCTTTTCGTCCCAAATCCCCTAACCAACTCCACATTGGAGTTTTACACCATACACATTACCTTTCTTACCTATGTTTCGAATGATATTTGGGATTGAGTGATGTTGTGTAGTGTGGGTGCAATTTAAGCATGAAAAGAGTGGGAAAAGAAGAAAGCGTGGTGAAAAAGAGAAGAAAAGTAGAAAGTTGAAAACAAAAG
Organism: Sambucus nigra; assembly: GCA_949130495.1. Taxonomy (NCBI): domain Eukaryota; kingdom Viridiplantae; phylum Streptophyta; class Magnoliopsida; order Dipsacales; family Adoxaceae; genus Sambucus; species Sambucus nigra. Next base: position 205,785,171 of record OX422221.1, on the reverse strand, counting down.
AAAACAAAAGAGAAAAAGAAGAAAAGAAAAGAAAGAGAAATTTGTATATGATGTTCATGGTGATTCAATAATCCTTGTTACTCTCTCGATTGATATATTTGATGCATGTTTGGAAATCATTTTCCAATTTTGAAATTGCCCGCTAATTTCCATTATCCCAAGTATTTTCATCTCCGAACATATTTTGTATCTGTAAATACATCCTTTCATTTCAGTTCCCATAACCCCAAACCTACATTACAACCCAATAAAGTCCTATTTGATCCTAGGGTAACGTGATTCAAAGGTCGAACATTAGCGATAATCTGTTTGTGTGCATTTCACATTAATTAATATGCGATATCCTTTCATGAGATTGTATTTTTTCACTTTTATATTGCCTTCTTCTTCAATGATATGTGCGCGACTTAGTTTCCTTTTACAATTACTCTTTATGCCCGCATGTCCCGTGTGTTACACCCTATTCCGAGTGCTTCTATTTGTTGAGTGTGATATCCGGAGAGGATTGAGAGGAAGCTTGGTTTAATGGTTATCCGGGTTGTAGGTGTTTTTATCGAATCAAAACTCTTTATATGTGCATTCACACCACTCACATTTGAGGTTTCAATTCCATGTAGTTATTCTTCTAATGTTCATAGTTTTGGATTATTGGGAAAAACATCTCCTTTCCCTTGTTGATAATATGTTGAAATATCTAATTACTGTTGAGTTTGGCATTTTGGTTGTTTGGCCATGCATGTTTTGAGGAAATTCGATGTTTGTGGGTATCATCTCTGAAAACCCTCACGAGACAACACTCGTCCACTAGGGTAACCTAGTGGTTTAACGGCTTGTTGCATTCGCTAAATGCAACTGTGCGCCCGAAAAATGGCACTTTTTCTGTGTATATATTGTTGCTATACTTACCGCTCTTTTGTGGAGGTTTTGTTTTATTTCATAGCTAGGGACTAGCAATGTGTAAGTTAGGGGGTGTGATTAGTCGCAAATATTGTTTATCTTGCGCCCGTTAATTATGCATACACGCATGCTTACGACCTTTATTTCACGTATTTAAGCTCTTGTACTGTATAACCTTTGGTTTCCATATATATATATATATATATATATATATATATATATATATATATATATGCTTTGCGAGGTTTATTTGAGTTTTTGTAGGGATTAGAATGCTAAACGGTGCAAGTGTGCGTTATTCGGGAACGTTCATTATTTTACGCAACTTCAGGGGTAGTTTTGTCATCTCTACATTCGAGCTTTGTGCCCGAATCCTTCATGGAGGTTGTAGTTCTTCTTGCCAACTTCACGTAACCCCAGACGGTTTGTCAATCCGGTTCATGAGGACCAAGTTATGGGCATTTTCCTGAAACCCCTTGTTGTGTATCAAAAGAGGAGAGAATGCATGATTTTGCAGGACCGGTCGATCGAGTTTTCACCATTTGCCTTCGAAGTTAGACAGTGTGCCTTCCCCTGACCAGCAGTCGACCGGTGACTCATTTTCTGCAAAACCCCCGTAGTTTTGGTTTGGTCTTTACCACCCTTATTTTGTGGTTTTCTTCCACTTAGTATATATTTGAAGTGGTTTGATTTGTTGAACATATCTGATAACATTTGTGTGCAAGGAAATAGATATAAGATTTTTTGTTGGTTTCTCTCTCTCCTAGGGCTTGATAATTTCCTTTCCATTTTCATCATCAACTTCATTTATTGCAAGTAAAGTTCCTTCTTAGTTGGTTCTTCTTGACTATTGGTATAATTTGGTGCAATTAATGTTGTGATTGTGTATTGAATGCTTGTTCTCATCATGGTTACTACACTTACTATTAATTTTATGATGTGTTTTGATATGGTTGGTGTTATGAGTGGTTAATCTCCTTAGGTTTGGTGCATAAAACCACCTTGGAGAGTTCATTTCTTGGATTGCTCAATGATTAAATCCAATAAATGGGTGTGTGGGTTGATATTGGAATTTCATAGGATTTTATCTTCTCTTATCATGTAAGGGTTGTATTTTAAGACTTAACTCCAACATCAACGCATTTGTTAGATAATATATCATTACCTTCATCTTATATTGTTGGGTTGACATCCTTCATGTAGGATTGTTGATATCGATATCTTATTCCCATTTGATTGTGATTTAATCGGAAGAACCCGTTGAGTTGTGCACATCCGAGGTGGGGGAATGCTCCTTAACCTTTTGTTAAAGAATCGTTTCATAATCCTGTTTATAAATCTCTCTTGTCCTGTTTCTACTTTGTGTAGCGTTACATTTATCTTGGTTCGCTTTGGTTCGTTACATCACATAAAACCTAAATCATCTTTTCTTTTATCTTTTATTCTTGTTTATTGATTTTTAACTGGACAAATATCCTCGGTACTTCATATAATTCCCTGTGGAAATTGACCCTGATCTTATCGGGATTTTATTACTCCCGCGATTAGCGTACACTTGCGCTATACAATTTTTTGAGCGAGTCACGTAACTTATTCTTTTCTTTTGTCACCATTCCCAACCATCACCTTTTATTTTATTTATTTTGCACTTTTATTCCTGAAATAATTAAAGAAATTAAAATCCAAAATTCAATCACTCCCTATGGATTTCTTATGATACACAACTTACCGTTGTGATTGCCTCGCAAGTGTAGTAGTAGCTTTGGTTTTTCCATGTAGAGCGTAACCAAAATTAACGATAGTGTCCCAACACGAACACTCGGTTTCCCTTTGCATCAAAATATGCAATATTTTCTTTTCTTTTTTTCAACTTACAACACCCAAAAGTTGTCACACTAAATGAGGAAGAAGAAGAGATCTCAAAACCCTAATCCTAAACTAAACTAAAATGAGATATATATCTCAAAAATTATAGAAAGCTATTTTTATACAAACCAAGGATATCAAACTTGTAATATAAGAGAAGCTGAAAACAGGGGATCGATCGATCGACCCCTGAAGTCGATCGATCGATCGAGCAGAGTTGAGCCCACTATCTTCGAACCAAGGCAAAAATTGAGGAGTCGATCGATCGACCCCTTTTGTCGATCGATCCATCCATCAGGTCTCAACCAAGCTATTTCTCCTCAGTTTTGATATCTTTATAATTCTCTTCCGCAAAAAGCCTCATAACTTCTTCGTTCGGGCTCGGAATCGCGCACCGTTTGTGGCCACGCAAAGCTCGCTTAAAGGTACACAACTTACATGATGATGTTGGGCCAGATGCCCAAAATATAAAATGAATAAATTGCCCTTGTGCGTGCGGAATTGTACCAAACTTCACCAGAATGCGTTCGAACTTCATACTAAGCATCCAAATACCTATAAAAGCTCAATTAACCCCTGCAAAACATATATCTATACAAATCTTGAGGTTGTCTGGTTAACGATCATAAATATAGGTATTAAAATACCCGAGGGGGCTAATAATGCGTAGGTTAACGGGAGAAATATGAAGTAGTTACGTCGTATCACACCCCCCAACTTACACATTGCTAGTCCCTAGAAATGAAATAGGATACAACAAGAACTAAAAGTAAACCAAAAGTAGGATACAAGAACAAAAATGGGATAGAAAAGGGTAAGGCCACTTTCGCAAGCGAACGATTGGATTTAGCGTATGCAATAAGTCGTTAAACCCTTAGGTTACCCTAGTGGACGAGTGTCATCTCGTGAGGGTTTTTAGGGATGAAACCCACAAATATTGTATGGTTTCCTCAAATATTCCAAACCCAACATGCGACAAACTCAACAACAACGAAAAATATTTCAAACATGTTATTAGCATATCGAACGAATTCAAGCTAAACTCCGTTTTTATTAACAGGTTGAATGCACCTAATAGAATTAGAACTTTAAAAGTGGGAGGGGGAGAGCACATGCATAGTATGATTTGGCAAAAACTTAAATAATCCGGATAAATGACATTAAAGCATGCATATATTCAATCCTCATGGGCATTACACTCATCAAGTGAATTCACTCAAAACGGGAGTTAACACACGAAACATGCGGGCATAAAGAGTAAATGTAAATGGAAACTAGGCCGCACACATGTCACAAATGAAGAACACTATATAGAAAATGAAAAACTTGTAATATCAATGAAAGATATCTCACATTAAAGGAGGCGAAATGCATTTTCACAGATTATCAAAACTATTATGACTTTTAAATTAAATGCGCCCTAAGATCACATAGGACTTTATAGGGTTGTAATATAGGCTAGGCTCGGGTACGAAATGAAGGAGATGTATATATGGATTCAAAGTGTTCGAAATGAAAAACTTGGAATAATGGGAAATAGTGGGCAATATCAAAATTGGAAAATGATTTCCAAAACAAGCATTAGTTATGAAATTGGAGAGTGACAAGGATTATTGAACACTATATACAATATATACAAACTTTATCTTTCTCTTTCTCTTTTTCTTTTCCTCTTTTTCTCATTTTTTCTTTTCTTTTCTTTTGCTTTTTTTGCTTTTTCTTTTCTTTTTCACTACTTTCTTTTCTTTTCTCACTCTTTTCATGCTCGAATTGCAACCACACGACATAACATCATCCAATCCCAAGAAACATTGCAAACAAAGGCATATAAGGTAATGTGTATGGTTTAAAACTCCAATGTGGAGTAGGTTATGGGATTTTGGGTGATGAAACGAAAGGCTAATATTTAGGCTCAAAGGGGTTGACTAGAGAAAACATATACGGTGAGGTTAAGGCTAATATGGGCGATATAACAAAGATGGCCTGTGATCATTTCATAAAGTTTACGAAATTCTCGAGTCAAAACAAACTTTGAAATCATGCTCAAGTAACACATTTCAAGATATAAACTCAACTAGTGAACGATCAAATGAAAGAATAGTGAGACTATCGACGAATTCAACGTTTTCAAAGAGGAAAGAATAGTGTATAACACTCACAAATGATGAAAGGTACAAAGAATGTAATACCCCACATTTTATGATTTAAATAATTATGGGATTAATTATTACAGAGGGATTAATTGAATTTAAATGTGAGAATTAAATTATTAATTAATCCAGATCTAATAAAAATAAATATTAACTAGCGTGCCAAGGGTTAATACTTATTGATTTAATATTAATGTGCGATATGTAATATGGAACTATACACTTTGATAAATTGTCGGGAGAGAATAATACGACAGTTTAGTGAATTAAGTCAGACGCGCGTGTGAGTCGTGTCGGGACTAATTTAATGTAATAAATATATCTATTATTTTTAATAACTCGTATGGTCATTTCGAGTGTATCGATGAGTCCGAATGGGTCGAGATAGTCGAAATAGTATACCCGGGTGTTTAGTTTGGGTCCCGGGGCAATTTTAGGCCTAACCGGCACCCCGAGAGGGCTTTTGGTAAATTGTATTTTTGGGCCTAATTAATGGACGAAAATTAAGAATTATTTATCAGCCAAGAAAAGTCCAATTAGGGTTAAAAAGTGCCAGGAAGTAAGAATGGCCATAGGAAGTGTGAGGGAGAGCTTTTGCCAAGAGAAGAGGGCTAAATTAACACCACCTTGCACAACCACCACCACCATCGCGTAGATCGAGACAAGGGGAACACAACCATACCAACAACGTCAAGAAATCAGATGACAAATTCATGGCAAGTGTTTATAACTTGCTGTACCTTAGCAATTATCATACTCATGTTAGTGTAGGGATGCTATAATCATGTTTTAGTATATAAAGGTGATGAAAATTGAGGTATTAGGATACGTAGATCGAATTTGAGAATTATTAAATTGAAACCCTTCATGTATGTAGACTAGAAATCACGTTTGGATGAACTCATGTGTATAACAAATCTAGAAATTTTGTGTTATTGAATATAAATTTGAAGAACTAGGGTTTTGGTAAATTAATTTGGGGATTCCATGTTTTATTGATGATTCGTAATTAATTGATGATTTTAGGATGTTAGAATCCATATATAAATAATAGGATTCAAATTAGAGCTGTTTATATGGAGATTGGGATGTTGATTTAGAGGTTTTAGGGTTAAAATGGTGGAAAAACTCTAAAATTCTGGGTAGAAGACGAATAGTGCAGTCTCGCACCCCTCGCGCGAAGTCGTTCAAATGAGATTGTATCTCCCGTGAAGTCATTCAAGCGAGATTACATCTCGCACGAAGTTGCTCGAGCGACACGTGGCAGTCGTTCGAACGACATGCCATCTGGTTCGAGCGAGAGGGTGAATTTTTGGGAAATTTCTTAGGGGCAGTTTAGGAATTTTCCAGTCTTTACGAGTGAGAGAAATTTATCAGTTAACAGATTTAAAAATGAGGTAGGTCTATGAGGAAGTATGTGAGTTTATACTCTAATTAATTCAAAAAGAAGAGTTACTTTGGAAATTACTAAGAAATGGTAAAAATTTAGTAATACTTTGATATACGTAACAATGAGAATGAAATACGTATGGAACATATATAAGAAGGTTAGGAGAATGCCTATGAATATTAGTAGGATATGTAAATACCTATTACTTGCTAGTATTATGTGTATGACATACCTAGATGGTTGCTACTACGGGAGGTGGTGTAGAGACAGTCTTATCCTGAGGGGATAATTGACTTGTATCTCAGAACATAGGACTGTGAAGGCTTATTGGTGAGTTGACAAGCCAGCTGACTATGGGAGCGTAGGTATGTGCGTGACCCATAGATATGTGAACTATGTTCCTCTCCATTACGTGTGTTGTGTTTATATGGTTCGTGGGAAACTTTCGAATCGATAGTCCTTATTCGAGTACGAGACGTACCGGAACATGATAACAGAGTATGCAATGCACTACATGTTTCGCCTTGGGGTGCTGTATTAGTATATGTATATCATTGTGGTGAAAATATGTATATATATATACTTGTGTTATTCCTACTGAGAGATAATTGTAGGATATTGGGTTAGTACAATCGTGAGTGATGTAAGTTGTCAATACTTAACTTAGTGTGATAACACTAAATCGAATTTATTAATAAATGCTGATATTAATAATGTGGGAAATTGGGATTTCGAAATGCTACTACGAGCTATAACAAGAAGTGTAAGTCTTTATCTAGTTAGAAGTGTTACAAATGGCTAGATGGGGGATAGATGTACGTTAGGCGTGCACAATAGATGAGAGTAGAGAATATCATGTGAGAGTTCGAACTAACATGCAATTGATACTTGCTTTATTGCAAATTTTAAATACTTGCTAAAACAAATATTTTTACACATCGGGCTCTGACCCGTTTCTTGCATTTCTTCTCTCTCAATCTATATATATGTATTATATCAGGTGCTCAGCCACAGGGACACCAGACTTAGAGATTGGATTGCTTGGCGTGCTGCAGCTGTTGTGGAAGTTGTAGTTCTTTGCATTAGACGCTCCATCATTTCATTTCCATTTCTTATAGACTTTCTATTTAGGGCATGTGTCGCGCATTCCTTAAACAGTTTTTCAGAGATTATGTTCAGTTTACTTTCCGTTCATTTTCATTTGGATTTATGGTTACTATGGTTTTTGGTTTGGAGTTTGAAACTGGAATGTTTTATCCAGTCCTATCTATTTCAGCATGTGATTCTGATTCAATATTCATATTAATTAATTATGCGTGGATGGTTTGTATTAAATTTCTTGGTTTGGTAATTAAATGGTTTTAATTAATTAGAAAAATGTTTTGACACTTAGCTTAATTATATTAGGTGATTAAATAAGTTATTATGTTTTCGATAGTGATGCTAAGAATGAACCAACCGAACATTCTGTTTTAAATTTTATAAAGGAATGATCACCCGATATTTAATTGGGCGGGGTGTCGCAGGTGGTATCAGAGCATCAGGTTCTAGTGTCCTTTAGGATCTGTACGGCTTACTAAGTTTCAGCTTTGCGTCCTTTGATATAGAGCCCTATTTTTAGGATTGTTGTGATCTTATATTTTTACGATTACGTCTTCAGCTATTCGAGATTTAGTAATAACTAAGGACTAATAATATTTTTCTCGTCTCAGATGCCTCCTCGACGTGCACCAAGAGACCGACAGGCCCAGCCAGAGCAGCCGGCAGTACAGGCTCAGGGGACAATGAACGCAATAGAGGTTATCACGATAGTTACACAAGCGGTAAATGCAGCCTTAGCGGTGGTGCAGCAGGCCCCACCCCAGGTTTAGGCAATAGCACCAGTGCCTGTGCATCCATTTCCCACTGCATGGGAAAGAGTGAGAGAGTCCTTTCAGAGGGCATGTTCCCCAGAGTTCATGGGCAGTTCGGATGTGGTTATTGCTAGCCAATGGAAGAAGGACATACAAAAACACCTTCATATGTATGAGTGCATGGAGGTACAGAGGCAAGTGTTGGCCACCTTCAAGCTAAGAGGGGCAGTCTTACAGTGGTGGCAGTCTACTACTACTACCGAGGAGCGAGATTTGATAACTATTAGTAATTTCTGGGTGCGGTTCGACCGCAAGTACTTTCCTTCCGCCATCAAGACTGAGATGAGGCAGAAACTTTTAGACCTCACCCAGGAAGGGAGGACAATTACGGAATATGAGGATGAATTCACACGATTGACAAACATAGTACTGAGGAGGTGCCTACTGAGGAGAAGCACATTCATATGTTCATGGATGGCTTGACTTGGAGGATACGACATCATTTATTGGGTAACCTTTCCCTACACTCATATACCGACGTTCTGAATGCATCCTTATTGCATTGTCAGGACAACCGCTTCCATGCTAAGGGAAGCAAGCGAGGGGGAGAGCCCAGCCAGTTAGGAAAGACAGGGGGAGGTAGTGCCAGTGGGGTACCAGTTGAGCAGAGTCAGAGGCAGGGTTCCCAACAGGGGGAGTCTGCTAAGAGGTTTCGTTCTGTAGGATTCAGGCATGGTCATGGGGGTTGGAGACAGGGCCAGCAGTAGGGCCAATAGCAGGGAGGACAGCAGGGCCAACAGGGACAAGGTATAGGTGGTAACGGCCAACCGGGCCGAGGCTATCAGGGACAGAGAGGGGGAAACTTTATTGGGAAGTGTTTTGTATGTGGAAAGACTGGCCACAAGCGACATGATTGTTTAAAATTTTATAAAGGACTGATCACTCGATATTTAATTGGGCGGGGTGTGACAGCTTGCTCGGTGTAAGTATATACAATGCAACAAAAGATTACCGAGTTATAAAAATCTTAAACCAAATCAATATAGCAAGAAAGCAAATGTGCTCAAGGGATAAAGTTTAATTCATGAAGTTATTCACAATATCAATGATTTGAGGACTAAAGTCTAATAACTTTTAAAATCGAGAACATGCATTGTTGAATTGTCTATTGGATCGGGAAATTATTGAAATTTATCATTGGAAACAAGGGTAAAATGCCCAACAAAGGAGAAAACGGAAAGAAAATATTTTTGAAAATTTTCAATTTTTTTTTACAAAAGGGCATACTTAGTAATTAACAAGTAAGCAAATCAACGGACTACATAAGAAGTGGGTAGAATATCCCACACCCCTAACTTAAATGTTGCATTGTCCTCAATGCGCATTAAGAACACAACATAAAGATAGGAAAATAATGATATTACCCAAAATTGGAGCGATCTCCATAAGCACGATGTGACAACCCGCAATCCAAGATAAGGGGTGGCCAACCCGATACTCAAACGTAACAGGAATCATGGATGGATATCATTCTCAGCATCACAAAATATAAACTGAGTATACGGGAAAACCACCCAATAAATCAGAAAACGGGTTGCCAAAAAGTGTAAAATTTTGAAAATGCAGTTATGAAGATTAAATTCAAACAACCCAATCTGATAAGCAAGTGGAATTCCATAAAAGTATATATATTACAACTAAAGCGAATGTAAACAAGAGGACCGAATAGGCTGTCGGTCCACAGCTACATATACCACCGCACAACAATTTAATATCGTATGTAATACATTCATTAATCAAATACAAATGTTTGGGCCACACGCCCGAATGAAAAGACCTGATCATATCTAGAATAAGAAGAATGAAAGCGTCTAATACAACGTCCTGTAATAACCCGCAAAATCTTACAGCTCGTCGATAGCAAAGGAATTTGAAAGTCAAAACGGGCGTCCTTGCGGTGGAGCACCTGAGCGGATACAGTAATATATATACAACGAGGAAAGCAAACCGGTCAGGGCCGGGTTCTATATGATCACCAGAAGAATAAAAAGCATGATAGATATGAACAGTTATGCAAGAATAAAAAGGATGATGATAAATGTCATTTACATAAAAGAGAGAAAGGTAAATAACTTCAATTTAAAACCTTAGCTCACTAATCCAATTACCATATCCTTCTTACATTCCTTATTAGGAATTAAAACCATTCATTTGGTTACATTAAGAAGATATCATTTCATTCCACTTATTAACTTTTATAGTTAATTATCTTTCCATTCCTTAATAGGAATATCATAAATGTCAAGTGCTCTTTATGGCACATTAAGATAAATCCCGTGCTCTTTAAGGCACTTATTCATGCTCTTTATGGCATATATCATACGCTCTTTGTGGCGTTTCACAACCATCAAGTCCAACTTGATGAAAATATAGTTATATTCATATACATATAACGATATCTAAGACGGCCCGTCCGGGTTTCCCCACTGTGCGCGCCCCTAAATAACCATCATCTTCCAGTGCCTAACATAAGACAACCTGGGCACCTATCGAAATCCGTCGGGAAGCAGCCATGTGCCTGCGAGGTAGTCAAGACCACACCCGGAATCTCCTACCCATCGCAGAAAAATACATATATATATAAGCGCTCACATGGCCTAGGACTATATCCACCCTGCATTCATTAGCCAGGGGGCTTCACCTGTACGAGCGAACTTCCCTTATGATGGTATTTAGAGAGGTGTGTAACATCCATTGTATTAATTTCCATTACATGATTTAGTAAATTATCATTTACATTTTGAAATCTCATTTTCATTATTGATTATCATAACCAATTTCCATTATCCATGTTTTAGGTTCATTTTATTCGAACCAATCTCCATCAAATAATCTGGTTCACTTATATTCCTCAATTTACAAGTCCCGACTAAGTCTCCAAATACTTGTAACGATTCTAACATTTCCCAAAGTTTAAGAACTTCGATGAGTCCCTAAAGTCTCCAAGCATGGGATTCCAACCTCCTAACTTCCAAACTTCAACAAGTTTGAATAAAATAAGTAATGCCTTAACATCACTTTAAACCTTCCCGGAATAAACCCCAGATGAACCCATTTCTAGTCTAGGGTAACGACCAAACTCAACTAATACTCTAGGACTCTAAGTTTACTTCAATTAAGAAGGTTCCTAGGTCCTAAACTTAAAGAAGAAGGATAGAAATTTAAAAGAAAAATGACCCAAAACTGCTGGAACCGAATCGATTCGCCCTAAGGGCCGAATCGGTTCGCCCAAGCGAATCGATTCTCTCTGAAAGCGAATCGGTTCGGACAACAAACTTGAGTTTCTGCATATGCCGAATCTATTCGGTCTTAATCCGAATCGATTCGGGTACCAAGACCTGGTATTCTGCATCTATGCGAATCGATTCGCCCCTGCGGAAAGGCCAAAAATGGCTATGGAGTCTTGAACTCCAAATTGAACCAACATCAAAACCCTTCCCAACCGAAGTCATTTGTTGCAATTTCTATATCCTAAACACATTCTATTACCAACCTCAACATCCATTATCACCCAAATCCATTCCCAAGGGTTAATACCCAAAAATCTAACAAAAACCCTAAAATGGTTAAACACAACAACTTCACACTATCAACACTAATCATTCTACTTAAATCAGATAATAGCAAGTATATAACTTGCCTTGAGGTGGAAATCAGATTTGAGGAAGGTGAATGCACAATCCAAGCTCCAATCTCTCTTCTCTCCAAAGTTCTCTTCCTCCCTCTTTCTCTCTTGTGTAAAATGGAAGAATGGGAATAGGGGTGGGGGAAATAAAACGGGGCTTAAGTCTAAAAGCCCAACTAAAAATGCTGATACGCGATAAAATAATACGCGACTACACTATTTATGCCAAAACCAGTCAAAAGGCCCGAAATGCCAAAATACAATATGACACTTATTTTGACTGTCTCGCACCCACCGGAACTAACTACACCCTCCAAATTATCATTCGGAAATTTTATAACCCATTTTACTTCCGGTTTCATATTAAGCCAAAATGTCATTTTATAGCTCGTGACACCATAATTTACCCCATGGGCATTATTACCCAAACACAAGGTAACTACACAACATTTTAGTAAATATTAACCTTTTTCATATTAAATTAATATTTACCCTACATCCATCATTTTATAATTAATTACTATACATAGTAAATAGATATAAAATAGGCTATCAAAAGAGAGGGTTATTACACAAGAGTCCAAACGAATCTACAAAACAAGTTAGTACCGAGCATAACAAAAACAAATAGCAAAAAGTGAACTAATTACACTAGACTAAATTAAAAAGAAAAAATAAAGAAAGAAAGAAAATTAAAAAGCTAACTATTTACAACCTACAATTTGGACTTTACACTAACTATACACTAGATGTCTAAATAGTTGAGGGTCCACCCAAAATGGGATTTGACTTTAAAAGATCAACGATGGACCCTCCAAAGAGAACATGCCTCCCGAAAAATTGGAATTTCATTTGAAAAACGGGAGGCATGTGTAAGGCATAAGAAATGAACCATCGCCAATTATCAATTTTGGGTTGACGATGGGGGATTTGGATAACAAGGGTGATAAGACCACATTGATATCGGAAAAAATAAAATCACCTCCCCAAGGTTTTTCAATTGGAAGGGGGGTGGGGCTAGTGAAAGTGAATAGCCCATGAGATGAAGCATATCAAAATAATAATCTCGTTGAAGAATCGGGTCAAAGTCCTCAAGACTTTCAACCGATTCTTGTGATAAACTTAATTATTCGAGAATAGTAGGGAATAAAGGAAAGGAAGGACCATCAACCTCAATATAATCGGAAGAATTAATAAGAGGTTGGGATTCGAAAGTGCTAAAGCTTGGATCACTCTCAATTATTTCCTCATCAACAAGGGGTGGAGGTGAAATGCAAGATTCAACCTCAACCCGGTTTTGTAAAGAAATGATCTCATCGAGCATGGCATCATTTGCCAAAAACCAAGCTTGAGAACTTTCGGATTGGTCATTGATTTCCTTAATCATTAACTCATAATCAAACTGACAAGAAGATATTTCATCTTCTTGTGTGGGTTGCTCATAGCTAATGGATTCCCCACTTTCCAAATTCTCCTCACAAGGAAATGAGGGGATACTTACATATTCTTGAATTTCACGCTCAATGCGTTCATCTTCAATAATTTTTAGGCATTCTCTCATTATTTTGGGAGTATAACATGGAAAACAATTCTCATAACAATTAAGGTTATCTAAAGCATATTAGCGAGACATTTCAAAATAGACTAATGCAATTGAGCGACACGCGCCAAAATTTCAATTTCTTGAAACAATCTAGCACAAGTAAAAAAATGAGGATCCTCATATGGTTTTTGAGATATCTTATTATGTTCTATAAATAATGTGGCTTTTGAGATACCTTACTGTGTTCCATAAATAGGAGGATCTTCATATGGTTTTGTAGAACAATTACACTCAATATTATTGAGAAATAAAATACCCCCTCTCTTTTAAATTGGATCAAATACCAAAAAGCCCCTCACACATTTTTTAATACACTTTATTCCAAGCCTTTTATTTTGTACCAAAAAGTCCCTTATTTTCTTATCTTTAAAGGTCCGCATCAGCGGCATGGTAAAGATTTTTCGGCATGGTGAATGACTTTTTGATGCAAAATAAAAAGGCCTGGACTATACATGTATTAAAAAAAGTTCAAGGGACTATTTGATATATGCCCCTTTTAAATTATCTCCATATCATAGTACGTTATTAGCACGATTGATACTATCTTTTTGAGGAAATCAAATATGGGTGGCAATATTCCCACCCCAAAATAATCTCACTAACACGACATACTTCAAAACACCACCAAAGTCAATTATACATCTCACTAAGTCCAAAAAACTCAACACCACAATTTCAAACTCCAATATATAAACCTAAAATTAAAAAATACGTAGTTTTTTCATTCCTCTCTCTCTCTCTACTCTTTTCTCTCTACTACTAACACTCCAAACCCTAACTCCATAACTTCACAACCAAACACATCATCACTCCATAACCCACAAAATACGCAGGTATGTATTTCAAATCTATATACTTGTATTTTTCTACATGTTTAATTTATATACTTGTATTTATAGATGTCTAAATTATAAACTTGGTATTTATAAATGTTACCGTACCACAAGGACTAGATTTATAAATTTGAAAAGCATTGTCCTAAAAATCCAAATATAAAAAAGAACATGACATTTACCTTATATATATATATATATATATGTATATATATATATATATATATATATGTCTTACTACATTCTATAAATACGAGGATCCTCATATGGTTTTGTACAATAATTACACTCAATATTATTCCGAAATAAAATACTACCTCTCTTTTTAAATTCTCTCCATATCATAATACGTTATCAGCACGATTGATACTATCTTTTTTAGGGAATCAAATATGAATGGTGATATTCCCACCCCAAAATAATCTCATTGACACCACTTACTTAAAAACACCACCAAAGTCAATGATACATCTCACTAACACACAAAAAAGCTCAACTCTACAATTTCAAACTCCAATATATAAACCTAAAATTAAAAAATACTTCATTTTTTCATCCCTCTCTCTCTATACTCTTTTCTCTCTACTACTAACACTCCAAACCCTAACTCTATAACTTCACAACCAACTACATCCTCGCTCTATAACCCACAAAATATGCAGGTATGTATTTCAAATCTATATACTTGTATGTTTTCTACATGTTTAATTTATCTACTTGTATGTATAGATGTCTAAATTATAAACTTGGTATTTATACATGTCTACTCCATAATCAAACCCTAGTTTTCGTCGAAAATGAACCCTAAGTTAATGTACAATACCAAACCCTAATTTTTATATATGTCTGTTGAAACTAGATCCACATGGTCTCCTGTAACCGTATGTGATGGGTTTCCACGACCACGTTCACCAGTGGTCCTCATATTGATGGTTACAATAGACCAACAAAGTTTTCATAATAATGGCCTAAGTTAGACGTGAGGAATTAATAACTCACGGTTTGGATTGGTCGTAAGTTTCAACAACTCACGGCATAACTAGGCCGTTAATTGCACCAACTCACGGCCTGGGGTGGTCGTGTGCTCTTTCTAGGTTTCATTTATTAAGTTAAGATGATTATTCTCATTTTAAATTCTTATTTCCATATTTTATTGCAGATCTATTAAATCGGGAGAGCTGGAAAACCACATGTGACTGCTTATGTGACTGGATCGGTGATTAGGTGCCAGGTAACGAGGTGTGCTAGTTATACTCGTTCAATATCTAAACGTTCATTTGTAATCCCATTTGTTTAAATTTCATTTTTCTTACCATTTCCTGTCAATTATTAGGTATCTAAAATTCCCTTTATAATACTAATCTGTCAAATACTAATAAATTTATTTATTAATTTTTCTTTTCCTCTGGATAATCTTGCTCACTTAGCTGCATTTCAGACCCGATACTATATTGAGTGAGATGCTTCTGAAAATGAATCTAGCAATGGGGGTAAGGCCATAACATAGAGTATTGGAGTTGTGAAATCAAACGCAATAGAACATTTATGTTTATTGCGCAATAGAGACGAATATTCTATTGCACTTGATTGCACACCTTCATTCCTCTATGTTGTGGCCTTACCCCCACTTATGATGCTTTCAACAACGTTCTGAGAGAGAGAGAAAGAGTATGTGTTCTCTCATAATGTATTACATAGTATATATATGACGGCTCCTTCCTATTGTCCTAATCTAGTTCCGATTCCTCCTCCACGTATAATTAGGAACACCTTTCGGAATAGTTAAGGTCAATCAAGCCGGAAGAGGCATTATGTTAAAATGATTATTTATACATAAGTCCATAGAGATTTTTATTCTTAATTTTTGAAAAATAAATTTACAATTTTATCCTTTTAAAACCAATTATCCGTAACTTCTTGTAAGAAATTACATAAGTGGTTGAACTTTTTTCATCCTATTTGTAATCTTCAAATGATAATAACTTATTTTTTTTCACAAAATTATTATTTTTCAAACCTGCTCATCGAGATCTATCAAACAAGATCCATGAACCCTATAAAAATTCAAAGAAAAAAACTACACATATAGTAAACTTTACTGTATGAACCAGAAAATGAAATAGTTTTATATCTGTGACATTTTCACAAACAGTAACATTTACTGTGTTTATATTACACAAATAGTATACTTTGTTGTGTTCACAAAAAAATAAAATCTATATATTTATCAAACAAGATCCATGGAGTTCATAATATTTCAATGAAAAAATTTATAAAAACAAAAATATTTAATGTGTACACCTTAAAAAATAGAACTTAATTAATGGTTCAATAGTCAATAGGACTTAATTAAAAAAAACTCAAAATAGGAAATACATATAATAATACATATTAACTGGGTTGTCACATTAATTGTTAGGATTAAACAAAAATACATACAAATTGATTAAATAAATGGGTCAATTAATGTATAAACCCATATATATATTGTTAAAGGAACACAAATTTTTAGTTTAACCCATTTAGTCGCTCAAACACCTATTTATCAAATATTCTCTTATTTTTAAAGGGTCGCGCCAGCGGCACCCCCCCATATATATATATATACACACTAATGTTCTTGTGCGGACCCGTCCGCATTTTAAGAGTGTGGACCGAATATGTGTCATCTAACGGTGAGCCCTTTAATAATTTCTAGGCTCACCGCCAGGTGACACATGTTTGGTCTGCACTCTTAAAATGCGGAGGGGCCGCACAATAGCAGTATTGTATATATATATATATATATATATATATATATATATATATATATTAAAAGGACACATATTTTTAGTTTAACCCATTTAGTCGCTCAAACACCCATTTATCCAATATTCTCTTATTTTTAAAGGGCGGCGCCAGCGGCACCCCATGCCTCCCCTACTCACCCCAAACCGAGCTCCGGTGGATATAAACTCCATTTATACATTATTCTCTTATTTTTATAAAGGTCCGCGCCAGCGTCACCCCAATCCACCGTTATCCACCACAAACCGGAGCACTGATGAAGGTCATTGAAGCTCCGACAATGGGGAGTGGTGGGGTGGAGATTGAGTGTCGCTAGTGCATACCTTCAAAAATATGAGAATATTGAGTAAATGGGTGTTTGAGAGTCATATCCAGCAGAGCTCCCATTTGGGGTGGCATAGGTGGCGCGGACCTTTAAAAATAAGAAAATATTGGATAAATGAGTGTCTGAACGAGTAAATAGGTTAAATTAAAAATATGTGTCGTTTATATGTAATTCTTATTTTGAGATTTATTTTAATTAAGTAATATTAATTATTCAACCATTATTTAAGTTCTATTTTTATGGTACATGCGGTAAATTTCACTGTTTATGTAACTTTTTTCATTGAAATATTATGGACTACATGGATCTTGTTTGATAAATATATGAATTGTATTTTCTAGTGAACACAGTAAATATTATTGTCTTCATAATATTAGTACAATAAATACTACCGTTTGTGAAAATGTCACAAATATAAAACTATTTCATTTTCTGGTGCGTACAGTATATATATATATATATATATTGTTTGTATAATATTAACACAATAAATGTTATTGTTTGCGAAAATGTCACAGATATAAAACTATTTTATTTTTTGGCTCATATAGTAAAGTTTATTGTATGTGCAATTTTTTTCTTTGAAATTTTATAGGCTTTATGGATCTTGTTAGATAGATCTCGGCGAGCAGCTTTCAAAAATAGTAATTTTGTAAAAAATGAATTTGTAAATAAAAAGTTATGACACTTGAGGATTAAAAATAAGATGAAAAAAAGTTCAACCACTTATGTAACTTCCCATAAGAAGTTACGGATTGTTGGTTTTAAAAGGGTAAAATTGTGAAAAAAATACCAAAAAAATAGGAATAAGACATATATAATGGTTTAAAAGTCAATAGAACTTAATTAGGGAAACTTTATTCTCTTGGGACCTATATATAAATAACCCTTATGTTAAATTTAAATTATTCCTCTAATACAATAGTGTTAGAGGTTTTAGTAACAATTAATACACCTTGACTTACTCTTCAAAATTGAAGTTAACCTATAGAGCCTCCACGTCCATTTAGCTTATGCAGGCTTTTTATATTCTGACTTTTACTCTCTAGCATTAGCAGCAACTCTAAGGAATTGAAATGTTGCAATTTCATTTTTTTTTGCTAAAGTTTATTCTTTTGTATTCCCCACCTCTCTATTTTAATTTATATTATATAATAATAAAATGGTATATTGGATCAAAAGATCAAACGTTATTCATAAGGTCTAAAGATATGGTTTTATTGGTGATCCTAAATCGATTTAACTGGATTCGTTCAATATAACCAAAAGGAGGTTAAATCGATCTGCTATCTCTGGATTGGCTAGAGTTGGAAGATTTATGATGGAAGCTTCAGAAAATATGTCGTCTCATTTCTTCAGAAGATCCGGTATGTCTGGATTAGATTGGCTAGATCCAATGGTTACCGATCTGTGGTTAGGTTTGACCGTGGGGTAAATCAGGTTTATGGTTTATCAGATTTAAGTTTATCTCTTGGATTTCAATCCAACAGTTAGCTTGTTTTCTTTGAATAGATCATTAGCTGTTACTTCATTTTTGGACTGAATCTAATGGAGAAGATTGCTTTAAGGGCTTATTGCACTTCAAGTGTGATTGAGTTATTAATGTTATAAATTATTTTATTAATAACTGCCTATTTAGAATCTCAGATGAAAGAGATCCGTTTTTCAATTTGATCATCTGGATTTTTGATCCAGTGGTTCAGATAAATTTTCTCACATGATGATTCATTTACAATGGATTAATCAATTCTTGAAAATATTTTTCGCGGTAAGGAACAAAATCTCGTATGGGTTCAGACAATAGGTATCCATTCAACATGGGTTGGATATGGGTCTGCAAAAATTAATTGTGTTGGTAAACAGTCTCAGCCTTTTGGTTAATTCATTTTGAGAAAGTTGTTACATTAGAATGCTTCATGGGTCCTCCGGAACTTTTGTGATGATATGGAGTAGGTTGGGAGTTTTGAACTGTATAACGAAGTAGATGGCCTATAGCATTTTCAATCGATTCGGCCTCTTCACCGAATCGATTCGGCTGCCCATATTTGACCAATTTTATTATTTTATGCCCTAAATCCACAAATAAATGTAGGCCCCTTTTTATTTTGAATGTATTTTAAGGATGTCAAAACAACTTTTTTTTTAAAAACACTTTTCCAATTTTTAAACGCACCAAGCATGTGAACCAATTTCAGATAAGTCCAATTTTATCTTATTTAATCCTAAACATGCATCTAGGTGATTGAAGCAAGTAAAATAAATAAGTTCACAAAAGCGACGTCGAATGTACGAGGAAACCAGTAAGGGAAAAAACCTCGGACGACCCAAGCCAAATAATCATTATGATGCAGTATTACAAAGTATAGACAGTAGACTTACTCAAGACTCGATCCCCCACAAGTTTTGACGCTCCTTTGATCCTTCAACCATTCATGCACAATGTCCATGCAGAAGTCCTTTTACGATACCTATCCGCAGCACACACGTTCACGAATGCCTCGGTGTCCACCGATACAGCTTGGTAACGTCTACGATATTGAACATGAACTCCTTTGCTTCTTCACTGCAAAACCCAATGAAATAAATATTCAATTGATGAACACACTCCAATGGTTCAAACCAAGATCTCTATAGCATAAGAGTATGAAAGCTCGGTGTGACACCCCGCCCAATTAAATATCGGGTAATCAGTCCTTTATAAAATATAAAACAGAATGTTCGGTTGGTTCATTCTTAGCATCACTGTCGAAAACTTAAATCCAATTAATTACCTAATATTTAATTAAGCTAGTGTCAAAACATTTTCCAATTAAAGTTTAAACCAATTAATTTCAAAATTCGGAACATGTAATTACAAACCATACACAAGAATTAAATGCTGACTGAATCAAATAATGAATAATTAAGACTGGACAAAACCTTCAAGTTCACAGTTACAAACCAAACCATAATAAATACTAAAACCAACTAAGAAGAATAATAAGGGAAACTGAGTATAACTCTGCTAATGAGAATGGGCGACACATGCCCTAACTGAGATATCTGAAGTAGGAACTGAATGAAATAAGAGAAGCGTCTAATGTCAAATAACCCACAACTTCCACAAAAGCTGTAGCTCGGCAAACCATCCAAGTATCTAGAACCGGTGTCCCTGTGGCTGGGCACCTGTACTAATACATATATATATAGCAAAAGAGAAAAGAGATTGCAAGAAACGGGTTAGAGCTTGATGTGTAAAAATATTTGTTTTAGCAAGTATTTAAAACTGCATTAAAGCAAGTCCTATATGCATGTTAGTTCGAACTCTCACATGAGATTCTCACCTCTCGACTAGTGTGCACGCCTAACGTACATCTAATCCAACCTAGCCATCTGACACACTTCTAACTAGGTGAAAGGCTTATTCATCTAATTACCTCTCGTAGTAGTATTCCGTATTTGATCTCAACGTTTATCATTTTAAATAAGTGTTATCACACTAAAGCCAAGTATTCACTATTTACGTTAGTGAAGATTTCACTATCTTAATAATCTGATATTTTCTCATTCTAGATATACCAAAAGCATACATATATATATATATTTCAATATTATATATATGCATTAACCCAATCTTAATAGCCTATAAATATCACATTGTAAGTATAGCACACGTATATATAAATTATCACCACTATTTATATATATACTAACACAGCACCCCAAGGCTATACATGTAGTGCATTGCATACTCTGCTATCATGTCCCGGTACATCTCGTACTCAAACAAGGACTATCGGTTCGAAAATCTCCCACGAACCATATAAAAAAATCACATATATTGGCGGCGAACATAGTTCACATACCTATGGGTCACGCACATACCTACTCTCCCATAGTCAGCGACTTATGAACTCATAAATAAGTCTTCACAGTCCTATGTTCCGAGGACAAGTCAAATATCCCCCCGAAGGTCACTCAGGATAAGACTGTCTCTACACAACCCCCCGCGACAGCACGCAACTAGGTATGTCATGCACATAATATCAAATATAGGTATACACACAACCCATCCAATCAAACGGTATACACACAACCAAATGTCATGTTCCATACGTAGTATTTTTATACCTAAATACTATCAACGTATTTTTAAGTTACGATATTCCCTATTTCGTAATATATTTCTAAGGATAATATGTCACCCAAAAATCCTTAATACATAATCATAAGATGTCCCAAACATAATCACTAACTTTTATTTTTATAAGTTCTATATCATTAGAATTTATATCGTAAGTATTTATCACTTAATACTCTCGACACATTTACAATTACGATTATCTCTCTCTTGCAATCTTCAAGGCGAACTTCCCGTTCCCAAATATTTAAAGTATTTACCCTCATATACTTCTTAATAATTCTGTACTATAATGATTTTCCCAAAATATCATTTCCTCATTCAGATTACTGTGTCACACTAATTTGAACCATTCTGCAATTTCCCAAAAATATAACTGTCGCTCGAACCAAACCTGATCTCGTTCAAACGAGATCAAGTTTTCACTTGAACGACATCACGCGAGATGCCAATCTCGCTCCAACCAAACTTCACGCGACATTCTATTGTCGTTCGAACCACTTCTCGCGAGATTCCCATCTCGTTCGAACCATTACCCGCGACATCCCGCGACCCGCACTGTGTCGTCTCCTTCACCAGATTTCTGCAATTTCCTCTATTTTTAAGCCTAAAAACATCTATAGTTTAATCCCCATCTTCTCATCATCAATCCCAATCAATAATACCAAGATTATATATCGTTCACAACATCCTAGGATCATTAATTCGTCATAAATCATCAAGACTACATGAAACCCCCAAATTAATTCATAAGAACCCTAGTTTCCAAATTTTCAATTAAAGAACCTGAACAACCCTAATTCATTCATTAATTTTATTTCCAATTTCATGATAAAACCTCAACATACATGAAGGGATCAAACTACTAAACCAATCAGCCCATAATCATAAATTAATTATCCAATTTTCACCCGAATTAACTTTCATAACATAGGTTTATTGACCTAGACTAACATGAACATACTTATCGCTAAAGAAAGAAAGAAATAAAAACTTGCCTCATTTTCAAAGGTTTGATCCGTTGGTGTTGTTGGTATGGATGCGTTCCTCGCGTTCCGATCTACACGATGGTAGTGGTGGTTGTGCAAGGTGGTGAACATAACTTCTCCTCCTTTGGAATTTGGTCTCTCTCACCCACTGTGGCTCTCTCTTCATTTTGGTGTAACCTAACCCTAATTGTCACCAATTAGCTGATATATTATTCCTCTAATTTTCGTCCATTTAATTCCTCCAAAAATACAAATTACAAAACTACCCTTACCGGGTGCCGGCTTGGCCTAAAAATATTCCGGAGTTCAAATAAAATACCCGAGTAGTGTTTTCTGACAATCTCGACCCCTCCGAACTCAATGGCGGACTCGAAATGATCATACGAGTTACTTAAAAATAATTTACTTTTTTATGCCACTTAATTAGTCCTGACACGACTCACACGCGCGTTCCGACTTAATATATCAAACTGTCGTATTTCTCTATCACAACAAGTTATATAAAATTGTCATTCCATATTACTTATTCTCGTAGCAATATTAATAGTTACTAACTTCTCGTCACGTCAGTAAATATTCAAATTTAATCCGGATTAATAATTAATTCTCATATTTTAATTTAATTAATCCCACAATAATAATAAATCACGCAATTATTTAAGTCTTAAAAAATACGGGGTATTACACTCAGATCTTGAAACTCTATGGATGTTTTTAGTCTTTGAAAACCTCAAAAAACTTGTGTAGAAAATGTACTGATTATAAACTGTTTTTCTCGTTTTACAACTTATGAAATTCTGAGTGAAATACATCTTAAATAGAAAAGTTAAGTCGACGCATCGTTCGAGCGAGATGAGGATGTCGTTCGAACGAGATAGCCATGTCGTTCGAGCGAGATAAGCTGGGCCCGGGGGATAGGTATACTTATAGGCCAAATTTTAGGCTATTTGGAATAGTATTTTGGACTCATTAGGAAGCGAAAATAGCAATAATTATTTCCTGGGGGTTTAAAGTGTAATTAAGGGGAATATGGATAACTATATAATGTCTCTTACCATTGAAAGCAAACCCTATTAGCCATAAAATCATTAGAGAGGTAGAGAATGAAATTGATAGAAATCTTGAGAGTATTTTTGGAGAAGAGTACAATCAATCAAAACTCAAATTACCTATTTGTTCTTCAAATCAAGGCAATAAATCTCTTCCAATACTCTATTTAAATCTATAATTTGTTTATAATTCATGTTCCTCATATTATAATCTGAGTTTTAGAAGATGATTATGGGTTGAACTGATGAAGATGAAACCATGTGATGAAATGGGTAAATTAGAAATTGATAAGTGTACATTAAAAAGTTGTACATTTGAAGAGAAATGAAACTGATCATTAGATATGACTTGATTAACCTAGAGTTGGCTAATTTAGGTTACTTTTATTGTTATAGATCTTAGACTTTGAGTAATACGATATTTTTATTATTTATAAGCTTTAAAAGTTAGTGTATGTTTGTTGATGATCGTTTTTGTCACATGGAGAAGATGAACTTTGCGTAAAATTCGTTTTCTGGACAGATTGTACAGTTGTTAGTAAAACTTGAATATCTCCTAGACTATAGATTATTTTTAGGTGATTCCAAGTGTATATGAAACTATATTCACATATCTTTCCAACCATATATGGTATAATACCTAACTAGTTTTAATTAGTACAAATTTATCGACAAAGTTGAGCCAAAAATCTGAGGCGATTTTTTGGACACATTGTACATCGGTTAGTAAAAATTAATTGTCTCATATTAAACTAGGTTCATATACCTTTCCATCCATGTATGGTAAAATGCCTAATCATTTTTCAATTAGTACATATTTATCTACAAAGTTGATCCAAAATCTGAGGTTATTTTCTGGACAGATTGTACACATATTAGTAAAACTTGACTATCTACTAAATCGTAAATCCAATTAAGGAAATTCAAGTTGAGATATAAAATAGACTTACGAATATATATTTATGTTTGATATTATCCCTTAATTTATTTAGTGTGGTTTGAGCAAATGTTTTAATTGATGACAGAAATACGAAAATTTTGAGTTAGTGATTTTAGGTTTGAACTTTTGTTTAAGGTTGTTTAATTTAGTTTATTGAGAGATTAGACTTGTTAATATTGGTAATATTTACTAAGGTTGGATTTAAAACTTAGTACTATCTATTAACATCCAATGTTGGGATTGTGTTAAATTGGGTAGACGCATAGGGGAACAATATTCTATAGTCGTATGAATACATGGAATCATTTTGTAGATGTGTACTAAATTTTTATATAAACACACCGTACTCGTGATGAATATATTGGGTGGGTTTATTTTGGAAGTGGTTAGGGGTGTAAAATGGACGGATACGGAGCGGATATCATAGTATTCACATCCGTATCCGTATCCGTCCGGATATTAATTTCAGCTATCCATATCCGTATCCTCGCGGATTTTTTGGATTCGGATAATATCCTTATCCATTTTTATTGTTTAAGATACATTAAAATACACATAGCATATTAAACACTAATTTAATCAATCAATTAAATATATAATTTTTCATTCCATGTAAGATATGGAGAATGTGTAAAGCATCAAATTAAACTATAAAATAAGTGCTTAGGGATGTTCCCAAATTTAGAAATTAAATGAGGGATAATAAGTATTATGCGACGTTCCCAAATATAATCTATTTTTTAAAAGAAAAAAAATTACAACATAGAAAAAGGCATAAAACTGATCTTTAAAAAAAAATATGAAACTAATTTTAACAAAAAAATTTGTTGCCTAAAATTTTTTATTACTGAATTGAAATGTGCATTTTTTTGTGTTGTTGAATTGAAATGGAGATGTAACAGGTGGGTATGGAAAATAATTTCCCTTACATCTAAACTAAAATCCCCTACAGAACTGCAATCTCTAATTCTCTCTCTATCTGAACAAATACGGACTCGCGCTGGGGCTGATGAAATAAGGGAGGGACAATAAGTGCCTAAGACTTAGCTGTGAAAAGAGAATGCGGACCATTGACCTCACCAAACTAATATTAGTCTTCTCTTATTTCAACCAGCCATTCAACAATGCTTCTCTCCTTTACACATTTTCCTACTAATCAATTTGAAATTGATTTTCAACCCAGCTAATCAATTTCAAAACCCAACTAATCAGTTTCAAACAGCAAATCAGTTTCAACTCCACATTCTTTCAAATCCATATCAAAACAAACACCAAAAGTAAGTTTAAATCAATTTCAAACTATCAATTTCAAACACCAAAAAATGATTTCAACTCCACACACATTCAATTTCAAACAGCAAAATGATCGTAACTTACAATCTTTGTAAAGACGGATGAGAGCCTGAGAGAGGAGAGCCTAAGCTTGGGACGGAATGAAGTGACCCGATGTTTGGGAAGGGACGGATAAGAGCCGGAGCCTGGGATGGGATGGAGAAGAAGAGAGACGAGCTTGGGAGCGGCTGGATCTTAGAGAAAGGAGAAAATAAGATTTGTGCTTAGGGTAAGTTATGAATAGGGGTGTGTAAATGTTGTGGTTGTGCGTACGTGTGAGTTATTTTAAGTTTTCATAATTATAGGTTAGGTTTTTAAAGTTTTCATAATTATACTTATGACCAACTTTTAATTTAAGTTTTAGTTTATATCTAAAATATTATATAACTAATATTTTAAATGTATGTTAGACGGATACGGATATCCGGTAAAATGGATACTCTGTGTCGGATACGGATTATCCGTGCCGGATATTACTACTATCCGTATCCGTATCCATTTTCTCGAATATTTTTATAGAGTATCCATATTCGTATCCGTTTCCATTTTTTTGGATAAATATTCGCATATTCGGATTTGGATATCGGACGGACGTGGATTTTTGAATCTCCGTTTACAGCCCTAGAAGTGGTGACCGTGTACCATAATCCTGACTGATTATGCAGGTAATTGGGAGGTCTTATATTTTATATCTTGCATTTAGCTGATCTAAACTTCGTAATGAGAGAGATTAACAACCCGGTCCTTTGGTCTATTTGGTATGGAATTACCCATTGGTTGAGTTGCGTAGTGATGCCCCATTCTCATTTATATGTATTAATATAGTTTAAGTCTGTTAGGTGAGGGACTCCTACAGACTTACGGATAGAGGCACGAGCGTGTCCCCCAAGGTTGATGCCTTCATGCAGGATTAAAAATTATGATTGTATAAATTAATATTTAAATTTGGTCGAATAAATATTAATTAAACCCCATGTCAATATAATGTATTGGATGGAACCAAGAATACTGTAATAATGAGCGACATTATGGGGCTAGTATTTAGGTTGTTTTCCCTTAAGTATTAAGTTGCATTCGTAATTTACTTTTTAACATTCTCGTAATTAGTAATCAAATTAATTAGTTATTTCTTAAATTACTTGTTATCATTCGTGTATATGTTAAATTAATTAATTAGTTAGATTTTTATTGCACATGTTATTATTCCATTAATTATTAAGATAATGTTTAGAGAATCTTAATGTAGTGATTACCTTGGGATTGGGGACATGCGAGTAATATTTCCTTTAGATGAGACGTGAGATAATTAATGAATGAGATTGTCGATGGGATGACGCTTATTATAAATGAGTCGAATGATTTATATTATTGATATTGGAGATATTTCTTGCAACTTTCTGGCTCTGACCCACCGTGTATAAAAACTGTTTTCCAGGCATTGTAAGATAGAATCCGCGGGGCAGAGATAATTCAGAATTGCATTCTCCATATTCTATTTCAGTCTTTAATTCAGTACTTCATTTATAAACATTATAAGGACATTTAGTTTAAATTTTTTCCATTTAGTTAATCACTAAGTAGTATTTTTAAATTATTTATTTAATTTGATCGGGATATAATGTAATTTATGTTTATTTACTAAATTTAGCTCTTGCTTGTTGTGAATGGTTTAAATTCACCTACTTTATTTATAGGATGATGCTGAGAATGATATAAATTAATTGACAAGCCCTATCTTCTAGATATTAGCCTAGTTGACTCTTATGTGAAAAATAGGGGTTGTTATAATAGTGTTCACCAATGATGATTTGTTCGAAATGAGGACTCCTCATCACGATTCCTTGATATTTACTCTCAGAGTTTTCAACTGGGACATGGATAAGCTATTGGTGATTAAGGGAGCTCCTCAGAGGTTATGTACCTAAAGATATTCAATTAGTTGAATATGAAGGTATAAAACCAAAAGGAAGTCACTGTGTCGCTGGTCGACTTCACACGAAGGATGACCTTGCCCCTTGGGAGGGTTGTTCTCCTAGTTTATATATGAGTAATCTCCAAACTCTTTAATTTGCTCGTAGTAGATATCTACTCTCCCCTTAACGCTATACTTAGAAGAGGATGGTTGCATTCCATGAGAGTGGTGTCTTCCCCCTACCATTAGAAGTTGAAGTACATCACTGAAAAGGGAATTATGGAAATCAGGGGAACCAGGCCTTAGCTCGATAGTGCATCATAGTTGTCATCCTGCCAAAATAAAAGAAGAAGAAATATAAAGTTATGGATCCAGTGAAGGGATTTGTTTCCTCCAAGTAGCAACTAAAGTATGGGCGACTTAAGTTTGTGGAAACTAGGGTTCCCCTCGCAGATCAGGTCATGGATCCTCTTCAAGATATGGTCATTGATAGCGACCAGTCCGAAAAGAGGTTCTTGATCGGTAACACGCTAGTTGCAACAGAAAAGAGCAAATTGGTTACTTTCGTCAAAAGAAATCAAGATTCTTTCGCCTGGAAACTATATGGCTTGCCACGAGTCAATTCAAAAGTAATTTATCACAATCTCCATATGGACCCATCACATCAGCCAGTGGCTCAAAAGGCGTACCGAACTTCCCCCAGAGAAATAAAAGGGTTATTGACGAGGAAGTAAAGAAAATTCTAGAGGAGGAGTTCATTAAGGAAGTACAATTCCATAAGTGGGTGTTGAATCTAGTAGTCGCAAAGAGGAGCAAAATGGGGAGCCTGTATAAACTTCACTGATCAAAACTGAGCATGCCCTAAGGGAAGTTTTCCTTTACCCCAGATGGATCAATTGGTCGACGCAACCGCCAACCTGAACGTATGAGCTTCCTTGTTGCCTACTCAACGTACCATCAGATCCCATTGTTAGAAACTGACCAAGAGAATACCTCCTTTATCACCACATTAGAATGTACTATTATAAGGTGATGTCACTCGGATTGAAGAATGGTAGGGAAACTTATCAGAGACTTGTGATGAAGATGTTCAACCAGCAGTTAGGAGAAACCATGGAAGTATACATAGATGACATTTTTATGAAGAGTAGGAAGATTATAGACCTCACAAGGACATTTGAGGTCCTTTTTTTATGATAGGATGAAGTTGAATTCATCTAAGTGATCCTTTGGGGTGCATTCGGGGTAGTTACTCGAATATCAATTTAGTCAGAGGGGGATTGAGGCTAACCCCAACCTGATTCAAGCGATCAGAAAAGACGCAACCTCCAAGAACTATGAGAGAGGTGAAGAAGCTGAATGACATGGTCCCCAATCTTAATGGGTTCATATTTAGGTCTTCAAAGAAGTGCTGACATTTTTTAAAAATGCACAGGAAGTAAAGGAAGGAGACATGAAATGACGAATACACTCGGGCACTTGAGGAGGTGAAGTACCTAATCTGGCCACCAATGTTGACGACCCCTTATGGAGAGGGACCCTTATACGTATACCTGAATGTATGCAGTAACGCCGTAAACTCGGCCCTGGTTTGTGAGAAAAATGGGAGTCAGTATCCCATCTACTATGTCAGTAAGATCTTGCTCGATGCCGAAAAGAGATACATCCCGTTGGAAAAGCCTGCATATGCACTAATGATAGCCTCTCGCAAGTTAAAGCATTACTTTAAGGAGCACACAATCATTGTTCTAACCTCTTTCCCTCTGAAGCTCAGGAAAGCTGATATATTTGGACTAATGTCCAAGTGGTCGGTGGAGTTCGGGAGATTCGACATCCAGTTATATCCTAGGACCTTGATCAAAGGGAAGATCCTAGATAACTTTATCGTTGAATTCTCTAGCGATAAGGAACTAGTGGAGATTGGCCCGAGATTAAAGAGAATACTCAACAATCGGTAGAATAAGTGGAGCGTTGGACCCTTTACATTGATGGAACCTCCAATTCCAAGGGGAGGTAGTAGGAATATGTAATACCCCATAATTTTAATGACTTTTAAAATGGGTTATATTTTAAATTAATGGATTAATTGGATTTTATTATAAATTAATTCATTTGGGCTTTATCCGAATTGTAGATATTAAAATGAATGATTCCGGATATTACTTATAGATATTTAGGTAATATATGAATGTGATGTTATTGATATTGTTGTGAGTTATTAGTTTAGTAATTTGAATTTTTAGTTAGACGCGGTATGGGACGTATCGGGACTAATTTGATAAATTCAAAGGGGAACTTATTTTTATATCGACCTTATAGTTATTTCGACTGCTTCGTTGCATCCGAAAGGGTTGAAATAGTCAGAAAAGTCTATTTGGATGTTGGTTTTGGGTCTCGGGTCATTTGGAAATGAAAGACAACACAAAAGGGCATTTTGGTTATTTTTACAAGGGGGATGAATAGTAATTTGGGATTTTGTCCTATTATAAATATTTGGAGATTAGTTGTACGTGGATTCATTCATCTCTTCTACATAAAAAAATAATTGAGAGGTCATCTTTTGAGAGAAAGTGAAAGGTTGCTTCGGAAGAAAGAAAGTTGCTTGGAAAGGAGAAGAACCAAAGACCAAAGGTCACCACCACCAACCACCACCGGAGGTTGGCCGGATTAAGGGAGAACCACCTGTGTTATACTACACCAAAGGATTAGATCTTCATTAGAGGAAAGTGTTTGATTATTGCAATCTAAGTTTGTATATTGTCCATGCTAGAATAGTTATAAAAAGAGATGATTTTCATGTTTGGAAGATAAAGATGGAGTTGAAATGGATTTCTGGAAATATGAAGATATATAGGAATCAAACTCATGTTGTAGGTAGATAGTAATCCACGAAATAATCACAAATCTGTTGAGGAAATTATGAGAATCATTGGTGTGTTCTTGAAGATATCATGTAGATAATTTTCTGAAAAAAAAGGATAAATATATGCTTTTAATTCAAACTCTTGATGATGAAATATTGGGAATGATTTATAACCTGCTAGGTGTTAATGGGTATTGATGATGAGATGTTGGGTGTTGAATCTTAGAGGTTTTTAGGTTCAAAAATGGTGAAAAACGCATAATTATGGGAAAGAAGACTAACAGTGACATCTCGCGCGATCTCGCGCGAAGTCGTTCGAGCGAGATGGCATCTCGCGGGAAGTCTCTCGAACGACACGTGGAAGTCGTTCAACGACAATCATTCTGGTTCGAGCGACAGAGGAAATTTTTGGAGATTTTATCACAGTCCAGTTTTGAGTTGCCGATTTATTGGAGTGAGAGAAACTACCAAATAGTAAATTCAAGTAGGAAACAATTTTGGGAAAAGTATGTGAGAATTCATACTTTAATTATTTTGGTGTAGAAAGAATGTACCTAGGATATAATGGGACTTAGGGAAGATCAGTAAGCCCTAGATAAGAATCAAATTAATGTGATTGAGATTTAATTGATTAGAATGATGATAATTAAATTGAAAGAAATTTCGTTGCTAGATTCATGTGTTGGATTCTAATTGGTATGCATGAGGATTAAGGATAGGTCCAGTAGGGAAGATATAATATAACACCTGGGTAGCCTTAGGATTACAATTTGAACATCAAGGACTGAGGTTAAGCTCATTATTGATTGCGCAAGGACTGAGTGTAATACAAGCGCTTAGTGGTATGGCTCCTGGATAGAGATGGGAGTTTAGACCACATTTGGTTGAAAGAAGGGATGAGGTTATCCCGATCGCGTATTTGAAATTGACGGACCTCCTCGATCGGCAACGTTAAGTAGTAGTGTATTTGAGGGGTTCCTTGTTTGGATTTCTCTTTGTGAGACGCTCCGCGCATGAACCTTAACGACGTCGGGAGTGGAGAGATGTTATAGGATGCAAGGATGTTGGTTTTGTTGATAAGTCATATAGTATGAATGAAACACTATAGACTATGAGCCTTGTGATGATGGTATTCAATCCTAGTGATAGAAGATGTGTTTATAAGGGATTAGAAACTATCGGCTATAACTCTAATTAAAGGAGAGTTTAATTCGTAGTAATTCGGGAGATATGTTGATATGGACCAATAGGATATTAGTGATTTCTTACTGAATAAATGTTGAGGAAAAAAACCTATTTAAACCTTGAGTAATGAGTGAGGCTCATGGATGATTAAATTTAAAGAGATATAATGCTACGTATAGGAACTATCTTAGGGTAATGTAAGTACCTTGTTGATATTATATTATAGGTATGATAATGCCTATTTGATTGATGATTTATGTGTATGACATACCTAGCTTACTTGCTATCGATGGGAGGTTTGTGCGTGAGGGCAGTCATATCTTGATGAATCCATGGGATCTTTGATTTGTTGCTCGAGAACATAGGTCTATGAAAAACTTATCGAGGAGTTGATAAGTCCGCTGACTGTGGGAACGTAGGTATGTGCGTGACCCATCGATACGAGAACTATGTTCGCCTCTAATTTATGTGTTGTTATTTATGGTTCGAGGAATCCTTACCGATCATTTAGTCCCCTATTCGGCGACCAGCGATATTGGGACATGATAGAAGAGTAATGCATTGCACCGCAACTGTGTCTCGGGGTTCTGTATTATATATGTTTATATATATATATATATATATATATATATATATATATATATATATATATATATATATAATGAAATGTATGTGTATATAGTGGTTAAATGATCTATTGTGTGATAATTGTAGATAACGGTGAATTGAGAAAAGAATTGAAATAAGTTAATGAATATTTATTGAAGAGCTTAATTTATATTAATGAGAAACGATTCATGTTAATGAGAAACGCATACGAATGATTATATGGCGTATGGTATGGGACATATGGGGTTACGATATGGGACGAAATCATAATATGGAAACTAGTGAAGAGGAGCCATTAACTAGGAGGTTAATAGAAAACGTTAAATGTGCACTCTAGATGAGAGGTGAGAATAGCAAGTGAGAGTATGGATACTAACATGTACATAATAAATGCTTTATTGCACTTGTTAAATACTTGCTGTTTTCAAAATCATTTTCACATCGAGCTTTGACCCGTTTCCTTGCATATTTTCTTTTCTATTGTACCTTCTATATCAGGTGTCCAGCAATAGGGCGGATTATGATGAGCTATGGAGCTATGGAGTATTTCTTAGATGCCTATCTTCATTTGATTCATGTTGCCTAAAAGGAATTTAGTTATCTTCTTTTCTATCCGAGTCAAATAGTCTTGTACTCGTGTAATTTTAATACATTTACTATTGTGGGGATTACTGTATTGGATAATTATTTGGGAATGTTTATTCCAATTGTATTTAAATTCTTTTGTGTTATCTGTTCGGTTATTAGTGTTATAGAATAATATGTGTTGTGTTATTGGTAAAATAAAAATGGATTTTTTTGAAATTAAAATTTGGAAAGTTTTTAACACCAGCTTAATTGGGTATTGGGTGATTTGTAAATGTTTTCGACAGTGATGCTAAGAATGAGCCAACTGTATATTCTGTTTTAATTTGGTATGGGACTGACCACCCGATATTTATTTAGGCGGGGTGTTACAGAATAATACTAGTATCCCCAGAGAAAACCATCCTCGAGCAAGCAATACACTTAGGATTTGAAGCCTCTAACAATGATGTTGAGTATAAGGCACTAATCGACGATTTGAAAAAGTTACTCTCCTTCGGTGCTCGTCATCTTGATGTCTTTTGTAACTCAAGTACAGCATCAAATCAGATATCATAAGACTACAACGCTACGAACAAACGCATGGCTTCGTACCTTGAAATAGCCCCGCACTTGGCCACTCAGTTCAAGCACGTACAAGTACGACATTTCCCAATAGGCAATAACAGTCATGTAGATGCTCTGGCCACACTCGCTTCGTATATAAAGGGAGACCTGATGTGAATAATCCAAGTGGAATGCCTCACTCTACCCAGCATCAACAAGGGAAATTTGGTCCAGCATATTATGGCCATTAACCAGGCCCCGAGTTGGATGGATCCAATAATCCTTTAATTAAAAGAGGAAGTTTTGCCTAACGACAAGAAAGAGGCGCATAAAATTCGAGTAAAGTTCGCTCAGTTCCATCTGGTGGAAGACGATAAGATCTATTGGTTCTCCTTCTCGGGACCATACTTGCAATGCGTTCACCCAAACAACGTCGACCAAACTCTTTATGAGCTACACGAGGGAATATATGGGGGTAGATCACTGGCATTTAGGTCTATGAAAAAAGGATACTGGTGGTTGTGTACAAAGAAATATACGGTCGTCTACATTCGAAAGTGCAAAAACTTCTAACTATTCTCACTGTTAGAGCACCAGCCCACCAACGACCACAAGTTCCTCATAAGTCCTTAGCCTTTTGCACAATGGGGGGTGAATATCATTGGTCCACTTCCTCTTGCATCTGGCAGTAGGAAATATATTTTGGTTGACACAGACTATTTCTCCAAATAGATAGAAGGAGAACCACTGGCGAACATTCAAGATGTTGATATGACTAAGTTCATTTAGAGGAATCTCATAACTCGTCTTGGTATCCCTCGGATAATCATAATGGAGAATGGGACTCGGTATGAGATAAGACTCTTTAAGAGATTTTGTGATGAGCACAAGATTAAGCACTATTACAGCTCAGTGGAGTACCCCCAGAGAAATGGGTAAGCAAAAGCATATACCAAAATAGTCGTTGACGGAATCCAGAAGAGGAAAAGCAAAAGGCGCATGTGTCGACCAACTCCCCCTCATTCTCTAGGTGTTTCGAACCACGCCCAAAAGATCAATGGGGGAAACACCCTTTGCCTTGACCAATGGAATGGAAGCCGTCATTCCATTGGAAGTGGACCTGCTGACCATGAAGTCCTCCTTAGTCGACCAAGATCTCAACAGTGAAGAATTCATAACAAAACTTAATCTTGCTGACGTAAAGAGAGAATTAGCCCTTATAAAGTTTGCCTCCTATCAGCAATGGTGGCCAAGAAATATAATAGGGGGTCAAGGAGAGAAGCTTTAAGGTCGGATATTACGTGCTAAGTAAGATTGTGGGCAGTGCGAAGAAGCCCTCAGACAGGAAACTTGAGCCTAACTGAGAAGCTCCATCCAAAGTTATCAGAGATGACTTGAAGGGAGCCTACCACTTTGAAACAATTGAGGGAAGGGAAGTTCCCTGAGCATGGAACGCACTCAATAGCGAGAAGTTATACTTTTAAGTCTAAATTTGTCTTAGTTTTAAATTATTTTCAAACATTTTTTTAAGATTTCCCACTCATATTTCATTATATTATAATCTACATATTTTCAATGTTCAAAGTGGCAAGCATTGGGTATCTAATAAAGAAGATTGATTAGTTAAATGAATCATGTCTTGCATCTTATCTCTCACACTGATATGATTCTTCTTTCAAATGTTTTATTTAAGAATGATTAACTAGTCGACCAAACCATCATTAATTAAATTGTATACATATAGACTAACTGACTAGTCAACTAATGACTGACCAAACCCAAAATATTTTGACGATTAACAAAATATAAACAATTGCTCACAGTCGATGAATAATGATGGCCCTCCAAGTGTCACCCTGTTGACTAGGTGTGGAGGTCGGTAAAGCCTATTATTTCCATATAGCCCAAAGTGGCCCAGTACTTCCTTACAAAGATGATAGGAATGACATATGTTAGGATCCGTTAAATGTCAAGGTTATAGCAGAAAGCTCTTATTTACATGAGCAAACTTAACATCGATCAACTACGATCGAATCCTTTTTTTCTAGCTAGCTCGGCCAGATCCTTGTCAAGCTTAGCCCTTGCGCTAGCTAATGCTTCACGATCACTAACTTGGGTGGAAAAAAACCACGTCATGGAAAACCGTATTATCATCCACAACCCGATGAGAAAGTAAAGCTAAGTAGGTCTCTTTTTCTCAAGCAGACACATTAGGGTCCAATATTTGGTCAAGATCATCGTCTTCATCATGACCGGCAAAAAAAATCCTCCCACGCCCTTCTTGAAAGTTGTTCTAGGCAGCGACGAGCACCATGAGTCTTGCCTCAAACTAAAATGGGAGAGAACAAATGGTTAGTTATATGATCTTAGCGACAGAGAAAAGTGCAAAGGATAACGTAGGGCAAAAGGACAGATAAAGTGAAAAGAAAACTATGAATTTCACTAAGGATAATAAATAGGGAAAACCCTACATCGTTGATTAAAAGGAAATAAGTATAATGTTTCCTAAACTCTAAGGATTATTCTCCTCAACCTTCTCTTTATCAATAGCTTAAGCAAATGTAATGTCTTCCAATTGATCATCCCTGTGGCTATCTTTCTCCTTCTCAGCGTTTTGGTGGCCGCCGACCTATTTGAGAACCTAGGTAGCATCAGAACTACCTTCCTTAGCCCCAACAGCAGACTCAAGACCATTAGACTGTTGGGAGGGCATATTTTATGCTCCTGGAACATCTTGGAGTCCTTAGCAATGTTAGCCTTGATTAAGGCGTCATTCCATCCACTTATGAAAAATAGCTTTTTCAAATATCTGATATGCTTCTATGCCTTGGCAAAAGTCTTGTCCCAACCGCGAGTATAGGCATTATCCTTAGCCTGTGCAACCTCAGCTAAGGCCATATCGGTCTTGGCCCTCTTGGCGTCCTCCTTGGCCTTTTATGCAGCGGTGACCAAGTTGGCAGACTTATTAATTTTCTTTTGAAGTTTGTCCTTTTCAACCTCCACAATCTTCATCTTTTGATTGAGACTTTCTTTCTCGCTCACTGCAGCCGAGTCCGCTAGCTTAGCATCGATCATGGTATTATTAAACTCATTGAAGGCTACCTCTGTATCCTGGGAGGACTTTTTCAGCACAACATCCATTTCAAATAGTTGGTCATAGTCAACCATGAATTATAAAACAAAAGGATGAAGAAAGTCATAAATTGCAGGTAAAAGAAAATCCAAGACGAAATACACATAGAAGAGCAACTTACAAGAAATAAGTTATGGTTGGCGCCTTCCACCAAATGATCAGGGATAAACTGGCAGTAGCAGCCCTATCAGTAGGAAAGACCGTCGACCGGATCAAGTCCTGAGCAAGGCCGGGGCAAGCACAACAAAATGGGCAACAACCTTGCCTTTGTCAATAGTGTTCTTCCCTTTGGCAGGAGGGGGTGCTGCATGATCCTTCTTCAACCTCTTAGAGAGGGGCTCGTGGTCCTTGGAGGGTGAATCCCCAATGTCCAAGGGGTTAGTAGGACCTCCTACTTCACTCTTCTTGCTCGTCAGTCAAGAAAGCTCTTTATCTTTGCTCGCGAGGTGAGGAGGGGAACATTGGCAGCTGACCATGGTTCCAAGAGAAACTTCGTCAATTGGAACAAATGAAACATGAAAAGATTCAAAAGAGGAAGATATCTCCTCCTCATTTTATTCCTCCCAGTTTGAGCCTACATAGGTGGTAGCTTCCAAGTCTTCCAAGACAATAGGGATGATCAGAGTTTTTTCAACTGGACTCGCAACAAAAGAGGTGGTCAAACTGTTATAAACCAAGAAGAAAGGCAGCGACCTAGGTTGGTCAACAATTCCAATCCTTTGTTGGAGTGCCCAAACTCTCAGAAGATCAGCGTCCTCGGGGCGAGGAAGTTTCCTCATGCTACTATCAGTTAAAAGCAAAGAAGAATTCACAAGCACCACACCAAAACGTGCTTAGTAACGATATTTTATCGTTACAAAAAATATACTATCATTTTTCATTAAATAAAAGACACGGCAAAAAAATTATTAACGGATAATAATGAATTTACCAACAAAGTTTCATCATTACTAATTCCACGTTACTAACAAACTTTTCTATTATTATTTCTGCATTACTAACGAACTTTTACTGTTACTAGATATTTTGTAACGAATTGTTATTCTACTATGACACAAGTCTTGTAATAGTTTTATCTTATTTTCTAACAGTAAAGGTCCATTAGTGATATTAATACATGTTTTAAAAAAATTATTTTGATCCGAGATAATTTTTTAAATAATAAAAGTACATGTCCTGAATGCTTACCACACTGTTCACTCAAAAACATACATATAAATATAGTCCACATAAACGAGGGTAATGTATTCAACATTTACTATTTAATAACATTGCAAATATCATTATATAATTATGACCAGTTGTCAGACCCCACACTATGCGCTAGTGTGGTAAAAATATTCAATAATTCTTCCTATTTTTCTTGAGAAATTTCATAATATTACCACATATACAATAATGAGGAACCAACATCAACATCCTCTTATAAGTGATACATAAGTAATCCGGAAGC
The DNA here is from genome assembly GCA_949130495.1 of Sambucus nigra. NCBI lineage: Eukaryota > Viridiplantae > Streptophyta > Magnoliopsida > Dipsacales > Adoxaceae > Sambucus > Sambucus nigra. The sequence continues at coordinate 205,747,066 of OX422221.1, read as the reverse complement.
CCATACTTCCACTTTACATTATGAACCTTCAACACGATCCTTCCATTTTGCATTAGGAACCTGCAGCAAGATATCAAAATATAAATAAGTTGTTTGGCAATATGAAACAAAGGATACCATTTGTAAAGTCAATAGTCAATACAACAAGTTATATATTTCTACATGTCACAAAAAGAATCAAATATATGCAAGAAGAGTTACAAATTTCTTTTGTTGCATTTAATTGCAAAACACAAACTCTAGTCGTTACACAACCAGTCTCTAATATACTCAGAACGAGTTCCACCACAAAATAATAATTATAATAATAATAAATATAATAATAATAATAAAAAAAAACATATCGAGAAACACAAGTTTAAAAAAAACATGGGAGCTTGACAAATAGGTCCTAATTACATAAGACATTTCCTAATAGGTCGTATAACAACAATCTTTTCCCAATAGATCTTATTTATACTTGTAGTGAAATTGTCAAGTTAAAGTTCTTTGTAAGGAGTCCAAGTCTGACTAAATAAAAAAGAGTTTACGAGTAGAAAAAATGTAAAGAATTAGAGGTAAGTTCTACCGAATGTAGTACTACTACTATAAAAGAAGTACAAATAGTTTTGGCATTGGAGACTTGTAAGCATGAAAATTTGTTGGGGGTATCCAAATAGTTGGTTCAAGGTCTCTAAAGTTTAAAGTAAGGAGGCATTTATAGATCCCATTAGGGTAATTCTGGTATGTCGAGAGGGTGTTCCTGGTTCCATGGTTCCATAACTGAATCCCCATAAGAACACACATTACTACTATTCATCGGTGACCAGGAAACAAATTTAATGAACTAAAACGAAACTATTCTATACTATACATAATTAACTAGAACGAAACTATTCCATACATAATCAAAACAAAATTAACCATGTGACTGATCCAAAGAATAAACAATGATGATCTAAAGACCGATTCTAGGTGTTCTCCAGGGTATAAATAGATAGCAACTGAGGAGAAAAACATTTCAGCATCTCACAAGCACTATTGGTTTAGTCAAATTATTCAGCACTTCACCGCTGATCAAGAAATATGTCGAGCAGAACATTTCTTAGTAAGCACAAAAAGGTGGTGTTTTTAAACAAATATTTGTTCAAGTTCCATAAGAAGAGATATATCATAAAAATATATTTCACGGTCACATCCCAATGTATTAAGGAGATGGAACTCAAAGACCTTTCACAGTCTCCCAAACATCATATGACAGTTTGATTTCAATTGACACTTCCATCATATCATATCATGGCACCAAATGAATTCCTAAACATAAGAGCATTGAATCATCCAAAAGAGAATACAGAATTACAAATGGATATTATTAAAAAAGATTATAATGTTTGTGAGAGAATGTTCCTCAGATCTTTTGCGAGTTCTTAATGAGAGTGCATAAGTAGAAGAAGGTAAGTGGCTATGTAATGTATGAATGGGTCCTATTAATAGGAGGGTGAGATTAAATAAAATCTACAAATAGGAGATATTAGAACATATCAAGAAATATGGTGTGATATGCAGTACACAAATAGGCACAGTTGGTATTGGTCATATGCTACTCCTGTTTTCCTGGTTCAGAATCGAGGAACTCAGTTAATATTGGTATCATTATTCCATCTTTTTTCAGATCTTACATGATTTTTTAATTATGGAAACCAAAACAAATTGCATTATTCTAGTTGCAGACAAATATTAAAAAATGACGAGAATAAACGAATGTATATGTAATAAAAAAACAGATATACCTTAATTCCAGCTACTATCTGTGTTTGCCACCCATCAGAGTACTGGATAGACCAAAGTTAGGGATAGAACACCAAGTAAAATTAAAATGGATTTCGTAGTTTACCACTCAAAAAGGTAGATTACACAAATGTTGAACTGTAGTATTGCATTCAAAATAATACCTCGCCATGTATAATGAGAAGGAATCAATTATGTGTTTATCAGCAGATATACACAGACGTTTACTAGTAACTGCAACATGTTCAACAATCCTGCTCAATAAATAAATGATTTAGAATATATACAAAGTTTACATTCTATTTTTACTACTCTTTATATATAAATTTTGAAAACACATCATGTCATTATATTCATAACTAGAGTTGCCAGAACACGCAGGAACGTTGATCCTACAAGACTTTGCAACATGGCAAAAGTATTAATGAGCACAAGTAATACAGATAAATAAATAAAAAGAAAACAAAAGCGTTAGAAATACAGTAACATGACAGGAAGAAATATTTTAAGAACACTAGCAAAGAGATGCTCCAATAGAGTAAGAAAACAAAAAAAATGAGAGAGAGAGAGAGAGAGAGAGAGAGAGAGAGAGAGAGATAGATAGAGAGAGAGACCATGGTAGAATATTGGTTATGGGAAGATTTCAAGGTCCTCTAGGGATTATTAAATATGAGGTATCATGTCGCTCATCTTGTCCAATAGGACCTCCCAATCGCCGACTCACTATGGTGAGTGTCACGTGAAGTTAAAAAATGCCTACAACAAAGAAATAATAATTACTAATGTGAATAAATAAGCTTGTGACATTCTAAAAAAAGAAACTGAAATCATATGTCATATGCATCACTAAGATATTGACATCATACAAATTTAAGGATTATCAATTTAAAATGCATGCATGACCATAAGACCACTAACACCATCCTCTAACCAACTATATGTATCCATCTACAACATAAGGTGTATAGGTTGCTAAATTCAGATAAAGTGAAGGAATATGTGGCTGATAAACGCCATAGTCCATTGTTCAATTAACATATTTTAGTGCGAGAGTGTGGAAATTATTACCTTTTTAATAGATGCCCTAAGGGATTCGACAGTCCATCATTGACAATAATCACATAAGAAACACCGCTAGTATCTATCAAAACCACCATTATTTCAGATATGATTGACACCTTAAAATATATGATATTTGTGTCATCGCCTCGAACAAGTAACTGAAATACACAAGTACCAATACCAAGCTCTAATGCATTTTTAATTTGTATAGGATGAGGTAAACGACGAAATGCAATTCCTTCAGCCTTACCTTCAACATATAGACCTATATATCAAAATAAAAGGAAACAAGAGAGAAAAATCATGAGGCAGTTAACTTCAGTTTCTAACAACTTAATCTAATAATCACTGAATACGCATATCATGTTACTATGTATATTAATCCCCTAACTTCCAGTCCACATTTACCTAATATAAAAGATGCTTGGTTTATGATCTTTAAGAAAATATCCGTGATCTAGGCTAATTTAGTTCATATTGTCTTTAATATTCAGTAAAATATTGAGAAACAATGGTGGCATGCTTCCAATATCTACTCGTTAAAAGGTTAAAAAGGCCATTATCTTCTTTATGAAGCTGCTATGAGGGATGGACAAAGTATAGATGTGATTGTTAGTTTATTATTAGATTGCACATCTTTTTGGGTTATTTTGAGTCTGGGTTACATTAGTTCTCCGTATTTGGGGGTTGGGGTACGTTAGTTTATAATATTTCTCTTTGGGTGCCATTTCTAACGATTTCAGTTCACCGTTGACTCCCATTTTTACGAGTCAAAAGACCATTTTGCCCCCATTTAATATACTTATCCACTATATGTATCTATACATTACATATCTATACATCCTATATTTAAAATACATTAAAATGTATATTTATTTATAAAATAAGTTAAAAACTCTTTTTTATAAATTAAAAATTACAAAAATATTTTTTTTTAGTTAACAATTTTTTTTAAATAAATTTTTTTATAAACTAGTTTTTTTACAAATAAATGTTTTTTAAATAACCGTTCTTTAAAATAATTGGTTTTTTAGAATAACTCTTTTTTAAATATTTTTTTCAAAAACTATTTTTTTAAATAACAATTCTTTTAATTAACTACGTTTTAAAGAAACTGTTTTTTAATTTACTTTTTTTTTATTTAAAAAGTGAAAAAACTAGCCGTAATTAAAAAATATTGAAAACCATTTTAATTAAAAAAAAGTTTTGATTAACAATTTTATTTTAAAAATTGTTTTAATTAAAAAAAACTGACAGTTTTATATAATTTTTTTAAAAATAAAACTTGTTCAATAAAAAAATTAATCTAAGTTTTTTATTCCAGTTGCATAAAGTTTTTTTTCTTTAAAAAAATTGGTTTAATTAAAAAACTCTAATAATTAAAAAAATCTTTTATTAAAATTTTTTTTAAATAATGTCTCTTAAAACTGTATTAATGTGTATTTAAAACAAGTTTTAAATATACTTAATTGTTTTAAATAGTTAAAAAAAAGTTTTAAAAATAGATTAGATTTTTAAAACAATTACAAAAATGTTATTTTTAAAAAAATTTCGAAAACGTTATTTTTAATAACAGTTATTAAAATATAAAAAAAATGTTTAAAGCAAAAACATTGCACCTAGTGAGCTTTATTTATAAAAAAAATTGTTTTTATAAAGTATGTTATATATTAAAAAAAAAGAAGATGTTTTATCTTCACAATATTTTTAACATTTTTATAGACACAATTTTTTAACATTTTTTATAAACACTATTTTTTTTACATTATTATAAAACAATATGTCCCATTTAAATTTTTTAGCTTTTTATGTTGTTGGTTTTTATGTTGGAATGTACAAAATAGAGTGAAACTGATGACTTATAAAATGTTTGGATGAATCAAACTCTAGGAGTTAGAACGCAAAGAGTTTTGGGTGGATGAATCAAACTCTAGGAGTTAGAACACAAAGAGTTTTTGGTGGATGAATCAAAATTCAGGAGTTAGAACGCAAAGATTTTTTGGTGCAAATCATTTAATTTCAAGGGCAAAGAGGTCATTTAAACCCTGTGAGAGATAGCTATTAACAGATGGTTAACGGTTTTCATCCAAAACAACCCCCATCCAACTATAATATAAATTAGTGTATCCTAACCCCTAGTTATTAAGAACTAATGTTCCTCAAATAGTAAATGACCGTATTTTTTCCTCCTAAGAATCAAAGCCAGACTCATGAAGTCCTAAAATATTAATATACCAATAAATGACACCCATGTGAACACATTTGTTTATTGTTCTCTATCGTCCATTGCTCAATGAGAAATAGAAGGTATTCCCAAAAAATAGACCCAAAATGTAGACACTGAGGTGTCACCAATACATTAGGGGTATTTTTAGTGAACCCCATACGAACCACATAGACCCAATGTATTGCTAACACCTCATTGTGTTTTTTTCCTTGGGTATACTTAATATTACTCTAGCTTAATTGGTCTCTCCCCAAATTTCGACATTAAAACACACGATTAGATTGTGGAGCGTATCGTGTATGGTATGACAGAAGAAGAGTACGAGTAATAGAAAGAATCATTTCAACAATTAATCTAATGTATACAAAGCCCTACCTACCAAAAGCAAGAAACATGAACAATTAATACAAGTGTGGAGAAGCAAAGCAAAAGGTATGTGACACCCCGACTAATTAAATAACGGGTAGCTACTCCTTTATTAAATTAATTCAAAATGCCAAGTTGGCTCAGTCAATAGCATCACTGTCGAAAACATTTTATTATTACTAACCACCTAGTATTTAAAAAGTAAGTTGTCAAATTTTAATTTAAAGTCTGATTAACATGCAGTAAAGATTTAAGCAAGAATAATATCACCATTCACCATAACGAGATAATAGAATAACCATCACATGAAATAAATAAATCCAGAGGAAAAACTCCTCACAACAATCCCACAACTGAAAAGAATAACTAAGTACTGAATACTGAAACACTACATGCCAAAGTCTGAAAACTGAAATGTAAAAGATGTCTAATAGAAATGGGCAACATGCCCTACAACTGATAAATGCTGAGACTGGAATCCAAATGATAGAGGCGTCTAAAAGCAAATCCCTGTAGCTTCCACAAACAGCTACAGCTCGTCTTCTGAATGAGTATCCTAGGCATGGTGTCCTTGTGGCTGGGCACTTAAAATGGTTTTACAAAAAAAGATTTGAAAAGCAAACGGGTCAGAGCCCGAATGTGGAGATATATTTTAAAAAAAAACCTGCAAGTGCTTTAAAACATTAAATGCAAAGTACATGTTAGGACGTGCACTCACATGAAATTCTCACCTCTCGTCTAACTGTGCACTCCTAACGCAAGTACCCATCTAAATACATTAACACCTAGCTAAGTGACATACTATCTAGCTAGACCGTTGTAAATTCTACCCTTTATTACTCGGTTCCCATTATCAGTATCGTTAACAATTTAATAGGGGCTTAACGTATATTCAGGTTCTCACAAAAGTAATACAACTCAGTATAGATTACCCCATTTATATTTTCCATAATTATACGCACAATACCATATGAAAGTTCCCATTTATTGAGTGTATATTTTCCACAACATAAATATATAATATAAGCACCCCGAGGCTAAGCTGCGGTGCACACATACTCTGCTATCCATCCCGGTACATCACGTACATAAGGAATCACGCATTCCGAATCTCTCAGGAATCGTTCAGATAACACAAATCACAAGCAGTGGAGGCGAACACAGTCACATCACATGGGTCACGCACATACCTACGCTCCCACGATCAGCAGACTTATTAACATCCCAATAAGTCCTTCTCTGACCTATGTTCTCGAGGTACCAGTCTAAATCCCCCCCGTAGGCACACAAGGATTAGAGGGTCCGAAGCGAACGCAAACCTCCCGTGATAGCAAGTATGGTAGGTATGTCATACACACAAATCATATATCAATACTAAGTAAACACGCATCTTAGTAATCACCGTAGTTTAATTGTAGTACTGTTCTCAATCTAGTACCAATTTATAATATATACACTTTATACGATTCCGGTTTATAATCATACGCGCCATAATTTATTCTCACGTCGTAGTAGACACTCACGTCTCAACCCAAACTATCCATTATTTAAATCACTCGTATATAATTTACTCCTCAAAATAACCCAAACGTCCCAAATCTATCAATACGTCATCAAAGGATTGTTATCTCTATCCTCGAACAAGTTTACGGGACTCCCAAAATCAAAACAGTCCAAAAAGGCCCAGACTGCCAACTCGTTAGAAGTCTCGTTCGAACGAGACTGTTCGAACGAGATCCAGTTCGTTCGAACGAACTGTACCTTCTAACGAGATCTCGTTCGAACGAAGTATCGAACGAAATTCCCTTTCGTTAGGAGCGACTGGTCAACTCGTTAGAAGCTCGTTCGAACGAGCTCGTTCGAACGACCTGGGGAGGTCTTCTAACGAACGACCAGTTTCGGCCCAGATTTTTCCCAATCTCGTTTTTCATCAATTTCTACTCCTCAAATCTCCTCTAAAATTTGTCCCAATAACGTTTTAAGGTCTCTAATCAATCCTAAACATATTATAGTCACATCCTAACACGTTTTAAAGGGTTAATTCGTCCTAAACACCATTAAGTCACAAGTCTCCACAATTTTCCCCAATTTTTCAAAAACATGAACCCTAAAATCTTTAGATCCTTAATTCATCAAATTAAATCCGTTTTTATGTCTCACGAGGTATAACAACATCAGATTAATCCTCTACATATGATTCTACATGTAATCCTTTCATCTAAATCTAGTATTCTACTTCCAAATTCATGGGGTTTTTATTATCTTCCAAGAACAAACATAATTTTGAATTATCTAACATGGAAGGAACATTCTCTGAAATTAAATGGAATTAAATCACTTGCCTCGGTTGTCTCTGAATTGGGTGTTGATTTTTTTGTAAAGATTTTCTGCAGAATTCCTTCTCTTTCTCTCCCTCTCTAAGCTTTCTTCTCCAATGGCTATGGTGGCTAGGGTTTATTTTGGGGAAACTTAGAAAACCTAATCTAACAACCCCCGTAGCTTGTTGGGTTAATATGGGTTGGTTAGTGGATTAGTGGGTCAATTCCCAATCAGATTAAAACTCTTAATTTTCGTCACTTTTAATTCTCCAAAAATACAAAATTACTAAAATGCCCTTTATGTTGCCGGTATGGCCTAAAAATACCCCGGGACCCAAACTAAACCCCCGGCTAGTGTTTTCTGACTATCTCGACCCTTCCGGACGCGTTGGCGCACTCAAAACGACCATACGGTTGATAGAATTTAAATTCACTTTTATAATTAAATAATTATATACCTGACGCGACTGTCACATGCGTTTCAATAAAAAATATCCAAATTGCCGTATATCAATCTCACGACAAATATCATTATTCAATGTCCATATGAAATCATATATACTCAATATAGTCAAATACCAACTCACATCTCGCTAGTATTTTATCCGGATTAATTTCCAGATTAATTCACATGATATTAATTAAATCCAAATTAATCCCAAAAATAAATATAGCCAAAAGTACGGGGTATTACATACTTCCCCCCTAATAACAGAATTTCGTCCCGAAATTCAAAACTAGTAAGTACCTGATAAGAACAACTCTGGATAACGTTCGCGTATCTCATCCTCGTGCTCCCATGTGGACTCCTCGACATTATGATGTCGCCACTGAACACGCACTAACGGAACTATCTTTGACCGCAACTTCCGCTCACTTCGGTCCAAAATAGCAATCGGCCCCTCCTCGTAGGAGCTATCAGGCTGGAGATCAATATCTTCCAAGGTGATGTGAGAATGAGCCAAATCATCTCTGAGATATTTCCTTAGCGAGGAAATATGAAACACATCGTGAATCCGGTGTAAATGCTCCGGTAACCCGAGTCTATACGCAACCGGTCCAATTCGCTCAATAATAGGGAATGGCCCCATATACCTCGGTGCTAACTTCCCCTTCTTCCCGAAATGCATAATCCCCTTCATAGGAGATACTCTGAGCAAAACCTAGTCCCCCACTTGGAACTCCCTGAAAGATCTCTTCGCATCAGCATAACTCTTCTGCCGGTCTTGAGCTACCCGAATGCGACTCCAAATCAACTCAATCCTTGCTGAAGTATCTTGAATCACCTCCGGTCCAAGTAGTTTGTTGTCCCCCACCTCCAACCAACATGCTGGGTAACGACAAGGTCTACCATACAACGCCTCAAACGGAGCCATGCCCATAGTGAATTGATAGGAGTTATTGTAAGCAAAGTCCACCAGTGGAAGGTACTGCTCCCATCCACCCCCAAAGTCAATAATGCACATGCGTAGCATGTCCTCCAACATCTGATTGGTGCGCTCGGTCTGCCCATCGGTCTGCGAATGATAAGCCGTACTCAACCGCAATTCTGTGCCCATGGCCTCCTGGAAACTCTCCCAAAACCGTGAAACAAATATTTTGTCTCTGTCAGACATGATATTCAGGGGCACACCGTGAAGTCTCACTATCTCTGAAATGAAGAGCTGGGCATACTGTCCCGTAGTGTAGTCGGTCCTTACGGGTAGAAAATGAGCGACTTTGGATAACCTGTCTACACTTACCCAAACGGAGTCGTGACCCCTCTGCGACGTAGGCAACCCCATGATAAAATCCATGGATATGCTCTCCCACATCCATACCGGAATCTCCAACGGCTGTAGAAGTCCTGGCGGTCTCTGATGATCCACTTTCACCAGCTGACAAGTGGCGCATTTCGAAACAAACACAGCCATATCTCTCTTCATGCTGCTCCACCAATACTGCCGTCTCATGTCTTGATACATTTTGTCCCCTCCGAGATGTACCGCGAACCGTGAGCCGTGCGACTCTGCCATCACCTCGTGTCGCAATTCCGCCCCTTTCGGAACCACCAATCTCCCATTGAAGCGTAATCCCCCGTCTGAGCTAACGGTATAGGATTCGGCTCCCTCTGCTAGTAATCGAACTATCTGCTCCTGACAGAATGAGTCATTTGCCTGTGCCCTTACTACCTTCGTGACAATCTGCGGTGTAATGGTCATCACAGACATGAAAGATCGGGCCACTGCATCCTGGTGTCCCAATTCCTTCCATTTAGCCTTCCACACCCCTGCCATTTCATCTGCTGGCCTACGGCTCAATGCGTCTGCTACCACGTTAGCCTTACCCGGGTGATACTGGATATTGAACTGGTAGTCTTTCACAAACTCAAGCCACCTACGCTGCCGCATATTCAACTCCTTCTGTGTGAACAGGTACTGTATGGACTTGTGGTCCGTGAATAATTGGAACTTCTCCCCCAAAAGATAGTGCCTCCAAATCCATAGGGCAAATACCACTGCCGCCAACTCCAAATCATGAGTGGGGTAATTCTTCTCATGAGGCTTAAGGTTACGGGAAGCATAAGCTATGGACTGTCTCTCCTGCTGTAATACACCTCCAAGTTCTTGCAAAGACGCATCGGTGTAAACCAAATACTCAACTCCCGGTCTCGGCAATGCTAACACAGGTGCTGAGGTCAACTTGTCCTTCAACTCATCAAATGCCAACTGACAGGCATCAGTCCAAATGAACGGCACACCTTTACGAGTCAGATGTGTCAAAGGACCCGCTATCTTCGAAAATCCCCGAATGAACCTCCTGTAGTATCCTGCTAAGCCCAAGAAACTACAAATCTCAGTCGGTGTCGTGGGCTGTCCCCACTCCCTCACCGCGGATACCTTCCCCGGATCAACAGATATCCCCCGGTCGGAAATAATATGTCCCAAGAACTGGACCTCCTTTAGCCAAAACCCGCACTTCTCAAACTTTGCATATAGCTCATTCTGACGTAGCGTCTGCAAAACCTGCCTCAAATGCTCGGCGTGCTCCTCCTCTGTCCCGGAGTAAACCAGAATATCATCAATGAAGACAATGACAAACTGACCAAGAAACTCTCTGAACACCCTATTCATCAAGTCCATAAATACTGCTGGAGCGTTGGTCAAACCAAAAGGCATAACCCGAAACTCATAAGATCCATATCTCGTTAAGAACGCAGTCTTCGAGACATCCTCCTCCCTGATACGCAACTGATGGTATCCCGATCTCAAATCAATCTTCGAGAAGAAAGAAGTTCCTCTCAACTGGTCGAATAGGTCATAGATTCGAGGTAACGGATACTTATTCCGTATCGTGACCTTGTTTAACTCCCGATAGTCCACACACAATCTCAGTGAACCGTCCCTCTTCTTCACAAACAAAACTGGAGCGCCCCAAGGTGAGGTACTCCTGCGAATAAAGCCCTGACCTAACAGCTGCTCTATCTGATCTCGTAGCTCTCGCATCTCTGCCGGAGCCATACGGTACGGTGCGCGTGCTATAGGTCTAGTATCTGGTAGTAAATCTATCACAAAATCTATCTCTCGACTGGGGGGTAGGCCTGGTATCTCCTGAAACACATCCGAATACTCCCTGACAACCGGGATCGAATCTAAAGGGATCACAACCTCCCTAGAGGTATCCTCCTCTATGTAATACAAATGAGCGGTCGAGCCTCCCTCTGGGCGAGGCATCGCCACCACAAACATCTCTTGCCCCGGAATGGCAAAAACAATGTTCCCGCTGAAGCAATCAATCATGGCTCTATAAGCTACAAGCCAATCCATACCGATAATCACATTGTGTACATGCATATCTAATACCAACATGTCTGCAGGTAATACCAAACCACCAATCTCTACCCCCACTCCCCGGCATATAAAGAAAATAAGTGACCCATTCCCCAATGGTGAGTCGACACAAGTCACTGTGCTCTCCGTTGTGGCTAACAACCCTAAAGCCTTCGCAAAATGTGTAGCTATAAAACAATGTGTAGCCCCCGTGTCAAACAAAACCCGACCCATAGTGCCATGGATAGGAAACGTACCCTCAATTGCGGGCGGTGCCTGTGGAACTGCTGCCTGGTGGACGTTATAGACACGTCCATACTGTAGCTGCCCCTGCTGAGCTGGAGCTGCTGGAATAGGTGGCAAAGCTGCCATCTGCGGCGGTGCGGGGAGAGCGGTGGGAAACATAGGTCTCTGGGGCTCCTGGAGAGCGCCCTGTTGCTGCTGCTGTGGGGCCCTGCCCCTATCAGGACAATCCTGCCGTTTATGGCCAGTCTTGCCACAAACAAAACACTTACCTGGGAAGTTCCCCCCTCTCTGCCCCTGCTGTCCCCGGCCCTGGTGGCCGTTACCGTTCCTGCCTTGGCCCTACTGGCCCTGCTGCCCATTCTGCCCCTGCTGGCCCTGATGGCCGTTTGGACCCTGATGGCCCTGACGAAAACCTCCCTGTCCCTGCCTGTAGTTCCCTGATTGGAACCTCTTATTATCCCCCTGCTGGGAACCCTGCTCACTCTGTCTCTGACCAGATTGTGCCCCACTGGCACCATGTCCTCCAGTCCTGACCTGATGGCTAGACTCCCCCGACCTCTTGCCCTCGGCCATATGGAAACGATGGTCCTGGCAGTGTAACAATGCAGCGTTAACCACATCAGAATAAGTGGCCAACGATAGGTTCCCTAGCAGATGCTGACGGATCCTCCATGTCAACCCGTCTGTGAACTTCTCAATCTTCTTCTTTTCTGTCGGTATCTCATCCGGGACGATATTCAACAGATTCGTGAACTCAGCCTCATACTCGGCCACTGTCTTACCCTCATGCTTCAGATTCATCAGTTTCCTCCTCATTTTCGTATGAATAGCTGACGGAAAGTACTTGCGGTCGAACCGCACCCAAAAGTCCTGAATAGTGAGAGTATCCCTCTCCTCCACGGTGGTAATAGACTCCCACCACTGCAGTGCAGATCCAACTAGATTGAAAGTAGCTAGCACCTGCTTCTGAACATCTGTGCACTCATACATCCTCAAGTGCCTCTACATATCCTTCCTCCATTGGCTCGAGACTACCACATCTGAGCTACCTGCAAACTCTGGTGGATGCGCTTTCTGAAAAGCGTCACGTACACGTTCCCAAGCAGACGGGAATGCATTTGCCTGTACTGGCGCGGCAACCGGCGCCTGAGGTGGTGCCTGCTGAACTACGGCAATCGCGGAATTTACCGCTTGGGCAACTATAGCTGCAACCTCAGCGGCGTTCATCATGCCCTGAACTGGAGCGGGCTGAGGTTCGGGCGTTGCATCCCTGGGAACTCATCATGCACGTCGTGGAGGCATCTGAAATAAGAACAAAGTTTATAAGTTCACAGTTTATAAACTTAAAATAGCTGAAGAACGAAGCATACACAAAAAGAGTACAACAGTCCTAAAATATAGGGCTCTATATCAAGGAAAACGTAGCGGAGACATAATAGCCGTACAGATCCTAAAGGACACAAGAACCTGATGCTCTGATACCACCTGTGACACCCCGACTAATTAAATACCGAGTAGCTACTCCTTTATTAAATTAATTCAAAATGCCAAGTTGGCTCAGTCAATAGCATCACTGTCGAAAACATTTTATTATTACTAACCACCTAGTATTTAAAAAGTAAGTTGTCAAATTTTAATTTAAAGTCTGATTAACATGCAGTAAAGATTTAAGCAAGAATAATATCACCATTCACCATAACGAGATAATAGAATAACCATCACATGAAATAAATAAATCCGGAGGAAAAACTCCTCACAACAATCCCACAACTGAAAAGAATAACTAAGTACTGAATACTGAAACACTACATGCCAAAGTCTGAAAACTGAAATGTAAAAGATGTCTAATAGAAATGGGCAACATGCCCTACAACTGATAAATGCTGAGACTGGAATCCAAATGATAGAGGCGTCTAAAAGCAAATCCCTGTAGCTTCCACAAACAGCTACAGCTCATCTTCTGAATGAGTATCCTAGGCATGGTGTCCTTGTGGCTGGGCACCTAAAATGGTTTTACAAAAAAAGATTTGAAAAGCAAACGGGTCAGAGCCCGAATGTGGAGATATATTTTAAAAAAAAACCTGCAAGTGCTTTAAAACATCTAAAACATTAAATGCAAAGTACATGTTAGGACGTGCACTCACATGAAATTCTCACCTCTCGTCTAACTGTGCACTCCTAACGCAAGTACCCATCTAAATACATTAACACCTAGCTAAGTGACATACTATCTAGCTAGACCGTTGTAAATTCTACCCTTTATTACTCGGTTCCCATTATCAGTATCGTTAACAATTTAATAGGGGCTTAACGTATATTCAGGTTCTCACAAAAGTAATACAACTCAGTATAGATTACCCCATTTATATTTTCCATAATTATACGCACAATACCATATGAAAGTTCCCATTTATTGAGTGTATATTTTCCACAACATAAATATACAATATAAGCACCCCGAGGCTAAGCTGCGGTGCACACATACTCTGCTATCCATCCCGGTACATCACGTACATAAGGAATCACGAATTCCGAATCTCTCAGGAATCGTTCAGATAACACAAATCACAAGCAGTGGAGGTGAACACAGTCACATCACATGGGTCACGCACATACCTACGCTCCCACGATCAGCAGACTTATTAACATCCCGATAAGTCCTTCTCTGACCTATGTTCTCGAGGTACCAGTCTAAATCCCCCCCGTAGGCACACAAGGATTAAAGGGTCCTAAGCGAACGCAAACCTCCCGTGATAGCAAGTATGGTAGGTATGTCATACACACAAATCATATATCAATACTAAGTAAACACGCATCTTAGTAATCACCGTAGTTTAATTGTAGTACTGTTCTCAATCTAGTACCAATTTATAATATATACACTTTATATGATTCCGGTTTATAATCATACGCGCCATAATTTATTCTCACGTCGTAGTAGACACTCACGTTTCAACCCAAACTATCCATTATTTAAATCACTCGTATATAATTTACTCCTCAAAATAACCCAAACGTCCCAAATCTATCAATACGTCATCAAAGGATTATTATCTCTATCCTCGAACAAGTTTACGGGACTCCCAAAATCAAAACAGTCCAAAAAGGCCCAGACTGCCAACTCGTTAGAAGTCTCGTTCGAACGAGACTGTTCGAACGAGATCCAGTTCGTTCGAACGAACTGTACCTTCTAACGAGATCTCGTTCGAACGAACTATCAAACGAAATTCCCTTTCGTTAGAAGCGACTGGTCAACTCGTTAGAAGCTCGTTCGAACGAGCTCGTTCGAACGACCTGGGGAGGTCTTCTAACGAACGATCAGTTTCGGCCCAGATTTTTCCCAATCTCGTTTTTCATCAATTTCTACTCCTCAAATCTCCTCTAAAATTTGTCCCAACAACGTTTTAAGGTCTCTAATCAATCCTAAACATATTATAGTCACATCCTAACACGTTTTAAAGGGTTAATTCATCCTAAACACCATTAAGTCACAAGTCTCCACAATTTTCCCCAATTTTTCAAGAACATGAACCCTAAAATATTTAGATCCTTAATTCATCAAATTAAATCCGTTTTTATGTCTCACGAGGTATAACAACATCAAATTAATCCTCTACATATGATTCTACATGTAATCCTTTCATCTAAATCTAGTATTCTACTTCCAAATTCATGGGTTTTTCATTATCTTCCAAGAACAAACATAATTTTGAATTATCTAACATGGAAGGAACATTCTCTGAAATTAAATGGAATTAAATCACTTGCCTCAGTTGTCTCTGAATTGGGTGTTGATTTTTTTGTAAAGATTTTCTGCAGAATTCCTTCTCTTTCTCTCCCTCTCTAAGCTTTCTTCTCCAATGGCTATGGTGGCTAGGGTTTGTTTTGGGGAAACTTAGAAAACCTAATCTAACAACCCCCGTAGCTTGTTGGGTTAATATGGGTTGGTTAGTGGCTTAGTGGGTCAATTCCCAATCAGATTAAAACTCTTAATTTTCGTCACTTTTAATTCTCCAAAAATACAAAATTACTAAAATGCTCTTTATGTTGCCGGTATGGCCTAAAAATACCCCGGGACCCAAACTAAACCCCCGGCTAGTGTTTTCTGACTATCTCGACCCTTCCGGACGCGTTGGTGCACTCAAAACGACCATATGATTAATAGAATTTAAATTCACTTTTATAATTAAATAATTATATACCTGACGCGACTGTCACATGCGTTTCAATAAAAAATATCCAAATTGTCGTATATCAATCTCACGACAAATATCATTATTCAATGTCCATATGACATCATATATACTCAATATAGTCAAATACCAACTCACATCTCGCTAGTATTTTATCCGGATTAATTTCCAAATTAATTCACATGATATTAATTAAATCCAAATTAATCCCAAAAATAAATATAGCCAAAAGTACGGGGTATTACAAGGTAGTGTATGAATTAGTACCAGAGACACAATGGAAATGTAAGATAGGGAAGAATCAACTGAGTAGACAGCACCACACCACCATCGACAGACACGTCCGCTGCCCAGCCATACCTAACAGATCCACCAATATCTTTTGCCATTTGTCACATTTATTTTTTGAATACAAAGTTAGGGGCTTGCGGTGATGGTAATAAATAACTCAGATGGCCACCTCTTAGGTGCTGACATTATCCCCAATTGTTTCTTGTTTGAGTCAAATTAATTTATCAAAAGAAGTGGTTATCAACTAGGTTTCTATCTCATAAAGATGTCAAATCTCCATTTAGCGTGTTATTAATCCAATTAGCTATGGGTTGTTTAATAGACCCATTATGATAAATCAGAATACCATATAATGACCATTTATATCAGAAGAAAATGCAAAAATATAGAGGCCAATGTCCACAACACCTCACAGCTTTCCTTTCACATACATAACATTTCACTCATGAAATATGTAACTATTTTACAAGGCCAGCTGATTCAATGCTTTGGCAAAAACTAAGGGTAATTAAAGATGAGATTTGTCAGAGCTATTTCCATAGACAAAGCCCCAGTTTCCAAATCAACCTTAAGAATTTAAACATTGCCATAGAAATTACCATATGAAACAACCATCTAAGTGATAATGCCGTTAGTCTACATATGTACCATAACATACTTACCATTACATCAATTTCAAATTATAAGGTTACAGAATATTTACATTAAACTACCTGAGATAAGTAGGGTTAGCCACCAACTGCTCTGTTAATAACTTAATGACTGAAAATAGAACAATAGTTGCCTTTATCAGAATCATTAAACAAAGTTTAATAATTTTACAACCTTAATCTTCTAACAAAATAAAAATCCTCATCATCTAAGAGAAATGGCTTTGTTGAGTTGATTTGAGTATTTAAGAGACATGTTCCGTGCATTTTGAGAAATGTTTAAACTCTCTTTTTTTGACATTTTATCAAACACATAACATACGACATTTAATTATACATGAAGACCAAAAGATAGTTATCAAGATGGTGATCAATATTTTCAAGAGCCTGTAACATACCAACATATCTCCACTTACTACTACCTTCAAGGATGTAAAAGAACCTTATTACAGAGACTTGAACTAAACAAAACATGAACCAAAATCCATTGAGAGAATGAGAGAGAGAGTGATGTAAACAAGGGTGCGAAAGCGTAAAAAGAAGAAGTTATCTACACAACAACTTGGAAAATGGAAGAGGGTTTCTTATTTCTCTCTCTAAGTTCTCAATCTCAAAATGTCAAAAGTGTTACAAATGAAAGCCCTTAGGCTATTTATACTAATGATACAAAAGGGTAAAAAAAGAACAATATAAAAGAATTTTAAAAAGAACGCCCATGTCCCTACGATCCTGCATCGGAGAGAGAGAGAGAGTACCTTGACCAATGTGTGTGAAGTTTGAAATGAATGCAACAACCAATATCTATAAAAACTAAAAACATTAAACCGAATCTCCAAATCATACAAACTTGATAAACCCTAATTTTAGCCTAAAAATAAAAGAAGTTACATTTTTTAAAAGATAAATAAATAAATAAATTGTAATAGCCAATATCTGAGATGTTTTGAAAATCATATGTTACGAGAAAAGGACATGAAATATCTTTGAAATTGTTTTACTATATCCATAGGGTTCACCTGTACATTTATATCTTAATATATCTCCAAACTTAATACATCAAATCAATTATAAGAATCCAAATTATAAAGTTCCAAACACATACCGGTTACGAATGAGATTTCACTCAAAATGATAATAAAATGAAGATGGAAGGACCAGTGAGTTAACAGACTCAACTAGGAAGAGAATGGGAGGATTAGATTTATTTCAAGCAAAAAAGATTTGATTATGGTGAACAACACCATGAGTTTTGTGTAACAACCCTCGCTTTTGAGAACCTATTTTATATTTATTTGCTAGGTATAGTAACTAGATATAAAATGTTGGCATGTGGAGTAAGTATTAATTTAAGGAAGAAAAGTTAATATTTACTTAGATGTTGCATATTTGCCTTATGTGTAGGTAAATATCACCGTGATGTGTTTCATTGTGTCATATGATTTAAAATGACAATTGGCTTAAAATGAAACCGGAACTTAAAATGAATTATAAAATTTCCAAATGATAATTTGGAGGGTGTAGTTAGTTCTGGAAGGTGTGAGATAGTCAAATTATGTGCCATATTGTATTTTGAGGTTTCGGGCACTTTTGACTGGTTTTAGCTTAAATGTGTAGTTGCGTATTATTTTATCGCGGTATTGATCACTTAAGTGGAATTTTGGACTAAAGGCACGATTTAGTCTCCCTAAGTCTTCTATTTTCCCCTAATTGTATCCCTAACCTAGAGAGATAGAGAGAAGAAGAAACCTTGTGGAGAAAAGAGAGATTGAAGATTTGGTGATTGTTCTTGCATACAACTTCATCAATTTCTGAATTTGCAAGCTTGAGGCAAGTTTTCTACTTGCTATTATATGATTTAAGTGGAATAATTAGTATTGATAGTTGTGGTTATGTATGGTTTAAGAAAGTTAGGGTTTTTGTTGGATTAATGGGCTTTTAATCTTTGGAGGTTGATTTAATTGGTTATTGGTATAAATTATGGTTGTTGGATGCATTTATAATCAGTTGGTGGTAATAAATGATAAGGGTTTTGGTTGGTTGAAGTTTGGAGAGATTAGGAGTCCAAGACTCCTTAGCCAAAACTTGGCAAATCTACAGAACCGAATTGATTCGGCCTGGCCGAATCGATTCGCTGTGAGACAGTTTCCAGGTCTGAGTCGACCGAATCGATTTGGCTCATCCTAATCGATTCGGAAATTATGCAGAAAGTCATTTCCCCTAACCGAATCGATTCGGCTAGTCCGAATCAATTCGCTTATCTCAGCCCAAATCGATTCGAAAATCCTGCATTTTTCTTTTGTTTTTCTTTTCTAATTTTAACCTTTTTCTTTAGCCTTAGACCTTCTTCTATGAAGTAAACATAGGTTCCTAGAGTTTTAGTTGATTTTTGTCGTTACCCTAGAGTTGAAAGGGGTTCACTTGGGGTCTATTCCATGGGTACCAAAAGTGATGTTTAGGCATTACTTTCCTTTTCGCAAATTATTAGGAACTATGCATTATAAGCCCATACTTGGAGATTTTGGGATCCCTTTTCAAGGCATATGAAACCTTGGGACTCATGAGATTTTGTGGATCACTTGGAGAATAGCTCGGCACTTAAAATATGACGAATATTAATGAGAATATTCAAGGATTATGGTTTCAAATAAAATGAAACATACAAGTGATTAATGAAAATGATAATGAGATGAAATTGGTAAATGTTAATTTACTTAAACACACCTCTCTAAATACTATCATAAGGGAAGCTTGCGCATGAGGTGATGTCCCCTGACTAGTGAAAGCAGGGAGACTATAGTCCTCGGCCATATGCGAGATTTTTATATGTTTTTCTGTGCTAGTGAGGTAATTCCGAGTATGGTTATGACTCACTCGCAGGCATATGGCCACTTCCCGACGTGTGTTAGGTGCCCAGGTTGTCTTGTATAGATAGGCCCTGGAAGATGATAGTTATTTAGGGGCGCGCCCAGTGGGGAAACTTGGAGGGGCGGTCTTAGAATCGTTATATATATAAGAATATAACCTTTCTAACTCAAGTGGGACTTCAGATATGTGAATTTCCATAAGAAAATATGATGGTAATTATATTCCTGTTAAGGAATGGTAAAAAGGAAAATACATGAGGAATAATGATGTTTAATTTAATTCTCTCGTATAAATTAATAATTGTTAGAATCATTTAATATTGTCTTATCATGTTGTATAATTAGGTTGTTAGATTTGCATTTACATCATTCATGATTAACTGTCCATATCTATCATGCTTCTTGTTCTTCTGGTAATCATATATAAACCGGGCCCTGACCCGTTCATTTTCCATGTTGTGCTTGTTATTATATCCGCTCAGGTGCTCCTCCGCAAGGGCGCCCGTTATGAAAATTCCTATTCCAAGTACTTTTGAGGAACTGTAAGATTTTGCGGATTATTACAGGATGCTTTGTTAGACTCCGTCATTTTTGAATTCTAGATATGATCGGGTCTTTTATTCGGGCGGGTAGCCCAAACTTTTATAATTGTTAATGGATGTAATATGTATATTATTAAACTGTTGTAAGAAGTTGGATGTAACTGTTGACCGATAGATTATTCTGTCCTTTGATTGTATGAAGTTTTATTATTAATATAAGTTCTCTTGGAACTTCACTTTCTCATTAGATTTGGGTTATTTAATTTATTTTCCTTAACTTTTAATTAATCTAAAATTTGGCAACCCGTTTTCTGATTTATTGGGTGGTTTTCCCGTATACTTATTTTTGTTATGGTGATGCTGAGAATGATTTCCATCCATGATTCCGTTATTTTGGAGTATCGGGCTGGCCACCCCTTATTTCGGATCGCGGGTTGTCTCATTTTGTCCTGGAGAAAACGAGAGAAATGGGGAGGGGAAATTTAGGTTTTTGTATGGAGAAACAAATTAGAAAGGAAGTCTCGTGCTTTTATTTTTGGGTTAAAATTGTAAACTATAATTAGTAACACCTATATTAAACTACCAACGGTAAATTATTGTTAAAATTAGTAACGTTAGGATACTGTTAGTAATAAATAAATTAGTATGTTACTAATAACGCGTTTTGGTGTAGTGAACCAATCAAGTAAAGAGTGAACAACCATGGTCCAATTAGCCACCCTTGTCGTTAGGTAAAAAAATGTTTCGTGGGTGGAAGCCACTGGTAACAGAATCTAATACCATCGATACCAAGATTGGTCCCTTACAATTCGTTAATGCGGCGAATCCCATTAACGATCCTCAAAGTATTTGGAGTGACGTGGGATGAAATGACATCAAAATTTTATCATAACTCAAGAAACAACTGGTTTGGGGGGAAGTTACCTTGCATTCAACAATGAAAATCGAAGGCAGCCAACGGCCTTCGCCAAGCGCACAAAACTCACAGGACCTCCATTAACCCTACCGTGACCCGTTGGGGAATATAATAGTCAAGTTTGAATTTTTCAATGGTGCCTTATGAGTTGTTAAAGACAGCAACTCGTAAAGAATTAAGGAAATAAATTGGGAAATACAAAAAAAGGAAAGAAACAAAGTTGAGCCGTGCTTATACTGAAACGAGAGTAATGAAAGACCTTCTCGAAAGTTCAGAGGTTTTGAAATGGAAGGGAAAGAGAGAGAACGGTTGTTTTGTGGTTAAAATTGACTTTACGGTTCCCAAAAAGGTAATAATCATGCGCATGTGATGGCTATCGAAGTGACAGCCACATTTCCCCACGGCTAAGTAAATACGTCGTATTTACAAGTGTGCCCCTAGGGCATATAATATGGAAAACTTTTCATTTTCTACGGCATTTAAGGAATTTTCATCCAACCAATGCACAAGAATTTCAAACCAATGTTCTAAACGGCATGATGCGTGATCGATGCGTGGAGGTCAAGCATCAAGGATTAGGAGCATAGGCAAGCCAATGTGAAGCATATGCGTGAAAAAGCATTTTGCCTTTTCTTAATATTTTTTAATTATACCCAGGCTTGTAAAATAATAAAAGCAGAAATATAAGCATAACTTACATAATCATTAACATTGAATCAAAATTACAAATAAAACATACTGCCTTCATAGCATAAACATTGCCTTCACTGTATAATTTCTTAAAATTATACACTGCCTTCACTGCATAAACATTTGTTAACTATATAAGAGGAGAATTTATACACTACATAAAAGGAGAATTTATAAAATCATTATAAACATTTCTTAACTGTTGCCTTCAGTGCATAAACATTTCTTAATTGTTGACATTTCTGAGTTATTCACATTTCTTAAACCTTATGAAAAAGAATGACAACCCAACATTTCTTAACTGTTGACATTTCTTAAACATTACTTGTTTTCGGGTAAAAGAAATAAGAAAGAAATAAGAAATCAAAATAAAGAAATCTTAAAGAAATAAGAAAGAAATTAGAAAGTTACTTGTTGTCGGGTAAAGGCCGTTAGTTTTTATTTCTAAAAGCGGAGATCAGAGGCCGTAGGTGTTTGTTTCTAAAAGTAGAGATCGGCGGGAGGTTTTCATTCTAGGGTTTTCCACGAACGTTTTTTGGGTAAAACAAAGATCGGGGCTTTTGTTTTTTTTTTAAGTTTGTTAAAAACAGAGATAGGGGCTTTTGTTTTTTTGATCGGGGCACCCTTATTTTTTATATCTCTGTTTACTCAACTTAGTACATGAGAAAAACAAAACAAAAAAAAATAATTTTTCTTTTAAAAAACAGGCAAAATGGCATCGTTTTGCTTAAAAAAAATGCCTTATACGCGCCTCACGTCCATTTACCGCTTTAAAAATCATTGACCCTGCATTTTCCCATGCATACCCCTAATGCGTTGCGTTTCTAAAAGGCATCACGCATTTGCGACGCATATGCGCACCTTTTAGAATACTGCTTCAAACAAATGTCAACCTCCGATGAAAAGAGGAATCTTGCAACTCCCACAAAGAGTGAAGACTTGTCAACTATCAACAGGTGAGCAAGTAGGGGCGCAAAGCCCAGTAACCTCAAAGAGCTCCTGCTTGGCCACCTACGCTTATAATTAATGAAGACTCCAAGTCATAATGGAACTCTTTTACACGATCACTTGTAACGATTGATTATGATAAAATGATAGGTTCGAAATCTTAGGGATAACTATCCACGGGATTTAGGACTCTCCTAAGTTGCCCTATATATGTAAACCCACCCTATATGAGAGGGACAAGTATCATTTTATCGTCAAGCATTACTACAACTCTACGGACCTGTGTTCTTATGCAGTAAAGAACAAACCCTAGCACTCCGTGGACATAAGCACGTTGTCAAACCACGTACATCTTGTGTTGTGTGTGATCTCATTATTCACTATAAAGTCCATTGCATCCATCCTCACCAATTAACCTCAAGCCAAAGACGTTTCACTTAAATCCCCAACAAGCTATAAAGGAGAACCGGACGTCATCTTTTCAAAAGAAGAGATACAAACACTTGCAGACCCATATAAGTTTTCACTGGTGGGAAAGCTGAGTTTTGGAAGGCCTTCAATGTAAACTATATGCAAGTCTTCTTAAACATTCTCTCTCAAAGCCGCTTTTATGATTGGATTGTTGAATGATAGACATGTTCTGATTACACTCAATTGTGAGGAGGATTATTTGATACTTTGGTAACGTGAACAGTGGTATATTTATAAATCCCCTATGAAATTTTCTAAATGGACCCCGAATTTTAAAGCTAACGTGGACTGTTCCATTATTCCAGTTTGGATCTCTCTAACACATCTCCCGGGTCACCCGTATAAGAAGATTGTGTTATTTTCGATAGCTCAACTGGTGGGTATCCTTTAAAGTTATATGAATTTACTGTCCTAGTAACTAGGCCCCGTCAAGCGAGGGTTTGTGTTGAAATGGGTGTAGCTAAATCCCCCACTGAGAGGGTTTGGATTAGGTGTGGTGAAAAAGGGTTTGGGCAATCAATTAAGTACGAGAAACTTCATAGACTGTAGATTTTGCATAAAGACGGGCCTTGATGACTGGACTGCAATAAGAGGGATTCTCAACCCTCTTAAACACCACTAGAGGCCAAAGCCTGATCATAGGAGGATTGCCAAGGGTAAAGGAATTATGGAGAAGGGACATCGAAGAATAAAGATGTTGTGCAATGGAATGTTGCACGCAATACCAATAAAGGGATCACTATTCTTGACAAAAATGATCCCATGCATGTTAAACAGACGCAGGTGGACACGAGGCTAGGTGAAGAAAAAGCAATGTAGGAAGTGCTAATAATGAAGCGGGGCAAGTTCTTAAATTTTATTTAATGCAGACCAGGTTACCCAGTTGTGAGGAGATAGAGGAGGGAGAAGTTTGTTTGATTGATATACCTACACTTCGTACAATGGATTTTAATCATGGATTGCTCAAACATCTCGACTCGTTTCCTAGACCTAAAGTACTACCTATTACTCATTTAGCGAGAGTTAACTGGAAATTTGCATGGGCTTCTGGTAATGAATCTCAACTCCCCTAAAACGATCCCAAGCAGTGATTTGGTGGAATTCTCGGATGCTTTGAACAAAAAAGTACTCATTTTTGTCCAATAATAATGATTTTACTGTTGTCAGACGTAAGAGTTATACGAAAAAATATTACTAGCAGAAAGACTACAGTATTCAACCAAGATCAGGTGGGAGGGCAGCAAATAATTGTAAGCTTTCAATTTCAAAATGTTAAAGATTCTTTTGTGGAACATTAGGGGGTAGGAAACAAACCCTCTATTTGAAGGCTTAAGAGGATCATTAAAACTCACAGACTTGGTGTTATTGTTATCATGGAACCCAAGGTGGATGAAAACAATCTTATAGGCCTATGCAGAAGACTAAAACTTTAAAGGTGGTTTGGCCAATGTGAAAAATAAAATCAGTGAGCTTTGGAGGGATGATTGGCAAGTGACCATTTCTAATAATGGAAATCAAGTTTTGACAGTGAATGTATGTCATTCAAATCTTTTAACTCCTGTATTTTCCATATGCATTTATGATAAATGTGACAAAATTTTGAAAAATGTTAAAGCTGGGCTCATGTAACTGTTGAGAGTCCAATGTAGATTTTCTCTGCAATATTGAAAAATGTTAAAATTGTCCTTCGCAATGGAATAAAGATGTTTTTAACAATGTTTTCAATTGGTGAAGAAACAGAAGATGATCTAGAAAAACAGATTGGTTTTGAAAGTGATCCTACCCAGTCTAACCGAGAACAGTTACATAAAGCTAAAGTAACATACCAGTTACAACTTTATAAGAGTAAGAATTTTGGAAGCAAAAGCCTAGAATCAAATGGGTAGAATATAGCGATTGTAACTCGGCTTTTTTTCATTTATTGGCTAAGAAGCAAAACAGATTGATGATTCACAAGATAAAAAATGATGATGGAGTGGCAATTAAATGAAGCAGATGTAGAATGTGAATTAATTTCTCATTTTCAAAAGCTCCTGGGCGAATATTCGAAATTACAGTCTGATGAATCCATTTTTGCTTACATCCCCAAACTTGTCTCTAATAGGGAAAATGAAGCTCTCACCCATGTTCCAACTCCGTAAGAAATTCAGGAGGTAATTTTTTGCTTGGAATAATTCTAGTGCTGCTGGCCCAGATGGTTTTAATGGGAAGTTTTTTCAAGAATGTTGGGAGATTATTAAGAAGGATCTTGAGAAAGCTATTGGATCTTTTTCTGTTGGACAAGAATTCCCTCTGAGTTGGACTTCAACCAACATTGTTTTAATCCCAAAAACAGTTAATCCAAACAATTGTAGTCAATTCGGCCAATTAGTTTGTGTAATTTTTCTACCATAATAATTTCCAAAATAATGGCAAGTAGGCTGGGGCATATCCTTCCAACGATTATTTCACCATCACAGGCTGGATTTATAAAGGAGAGAGACCTACGATAGACAACGTTCTTTTAGCCCAACTAATGATGTCAAATTTAAACAAAAAAAGTGAGGGGTTCTAATGTGGTGTTCAAGTTAGATATGTCATAATTGTATGATAGAATGTCTTGAATTTTCATTTTAAAAGTTCTTCGAGCTTTTGACTTCTCCGAGACATGAATAAATATGGTGTAGTGCATAAGATCTAATTGTTGGTATTCAATATGTACCAAATGGGAAAACATGTGATTTCTTCAAGTATAAGATAGAGGTTCAATAGGGGGATCCACTCTCTCCAACTCTTTTTGTGTTGGCTTCGGAGGCTCTTACTAGAAGCATTCATCATCTCACAATTTCTGGAAGGATTAAAAATTTCTTTCTCTCAGTGGGAAGTCCAACGATCTCATCGCTTTCATTTGCAAATGGCATCCTCATATTTGGTAAAGGTCGAACGAGTTCGATTGAGAGACTCATGGTCTTTCTGCATCAACATGAAGTCAGCTCGGGTTAGATAGTTAACAAAGCTAAGAGTTGCTTCATGGTCTTGCAAAAAGTCAGTCTAAATAGAAGAATAATTCTTGAGCAGGTTACCAGTTTCACCCATTAAAACCTTCCTATCACATACTTGGGAGTTCCCCTTAATACTGGTAGAAAGAAGAATGTGCCTTTTGGTCACATGCTAGATAAGATAATGGCTCGCATACATGGATGGGGAGTAAGGTTACTATCCCAAGCTGGGAGATTGGTCTTGATTCGGCATGTTATGCAATCCATGACCTACCACATTCTAACAGACTTGGGGCCACCTGTATCAATCGTGGATGAGATTGAAAGGGGTTTCGTAGAATTTTTATGGGGCAAGGATGAAGGGCAACTGAAACATCATCAAGATGGTCGGGTTAACACTTATTTTTCGCGAGAGGAAGGGGGCTTAGGCCTGAGAAGTTTGAAAGAAGTTAGCACTGCTTACGCATGTAAGTTACGGTGGGTTTTCTTCAAAAATAATAATGAGTGGGCCAATTTCATGCAAGTTAAGTACAATAGAACACCTCTCAATAATTTCTGAGGGACTCCTTTTTCTCCACATACATGGAAAAGGATGCAAATAGTTTGATAACATGGACACTACAGTCAATGTATCTTGCCTTCCTAATTATAATGGCACCTTTTCCTTAAAGTCGGCTTGGGAGGTGGTTAGATCGCATGATTGTGTCCAGTTCTCATATTCGATGATTTGGGATAAGATAATTCCTCCAAAAATGTCTACTTTCATGTGGAGAGTTCTACACAAAGGATTCGCTATTAATGAGGCTCTGAGAAATTTCAAAAATCCTTTTGTGTCAAAATGCAGATATTGCGATAATGCCAATGAAGAAACACGGGATCATCTTCTTAACAAAAGTGAGGTGGCTATGCAGGTGTGGGTTGAATTTTAGAGATTAATGGGGTTGCCTCTCGAGAAATCATTTGAGGGCTAGACTTATGCCATGGTGGTTAAGTACTAGAAAAAGAATCTAAGAACTATCATGTGTAAAATTTTACCCTGCTTTATTTGTTGGCGTAATGGGAACATATAGTTTTTTGAGGGAGTCAAAATGAAGGCTAGCAATATTACCTCACATGTTTACAAGGATATTTAGGTTGCCTTAATGCTTTTACATACAATGGATCAAAAGCTAGGGCGTATCAAGATATTATTATAGACTTTAAATTTTTTTGTACTTAGGTGTTCTTTGCTAGCATTCTTCCGTAAGCCCCTTGAAGAAGGGCTATTCTTCTCCTTATCATCAATAAAATTCTTCTGTTTCTCTAAAAAAAATTACGGTCATTATTATTCTTGTTTGGCTTGTGCACTTTGAATATCATCACCTGTAGAAAATTACCACATACACGGATCATATATTTGCCGTGTCAACCTGATTAACTATATGTGGAAAATAAGGGGTATTATAGTTGGTATTATAGCTAACTAGGTTCTAGTGTCCATAAGATTTAGGGTGCGCCCGTTAGTTTTTCCGCATTGCATTTTTGGTGAGAGTATAGTTAGGATGATATGTATTAGTTATTAGTG
Organism: Sambucus nigra; assembly: GCA_949130495.1. Taxonomy (NCBI): domain Eukaryota; kingdom Viridiplantae; phylum Streptophyta; class Magnoliopsida; order Dipsacales; family Adoxaceae; genus Sambucus; species Sambucus nigra. Next base: position 205,719,164 of record OX422221.1, on the reverse strand, counting down.
ATCGATATCTTAAACGATTTCCTTAGTCTGCCATCATCTTCGAGGATGATTGTCGCATTACAACATTTTTAACAATTCTTGCGATCACGGCTATAGGTGGTTGTCCCATCCCAGCCATAGTTGTCTACTTAGAAGAGGTCACATAAGGATTTTATTAAGGGTAACCCGCTGGAGTTTGCAAGGATTATTGACATTTCGGTGTTGCACCAGAGGAGGAAGGACGTTCAGAGGCACTTGAGGGTTGGAGTGCATAAAGGTTTAGAGGTAGATGCTTGTCAACTTTAAGCTAGTAGGTGAGGCGTTATAATGGTGGGAGTCTACCACCACTATCAAGGAGAGGAACATCATGGACATAAATGAGTTCTGTAAGAGGTAAGAGGACAAGTATTGTCCGTCAACAGTAGAGAAATTAAGAAATAGGAATTTATTGCCTTGGTTCAGGAGAGATGTATGGTGGCCAAGTACGAGCATGATTTCATAAATCTCTTTATGTTTGTACCCAAAGAGGAGATTACTGAGGAGAAACAGATGGAAAGTTTCATCAAGGTTTTGACTTGAAAGATTAGGAAAGTATTCTTTGGAGAACCTGCATACGTCACGTATACTCAGGTGGTAAATAATTCACTTATGCATTGTTAGGAAAATTCAGACTTTCAAAAGTCTAAATATGGGAAGATTGCAGACAAGGAGATTAACTCTACTCAAGAGAAAAAGAGTGGGGCACGTGGAGGTAAGCACTCTCATTGCAAGGAGGATAAACAACCGCAACGTGAGAATCAACATGTAGAGTATCATCCTTGAAAGAAACATAAGGGGAAGCTATGCAATAGGGTGTTCACAATGGAGTCTTTCAGGGACGTTGCTTTGCATGTGGAGAAGAGGGTCATTTAGCCAAGAGGTGCTCGAAAGCCAACCCAGGAGAGTTCGAGGGTAATAAGATTAAGCCAATTCAGACGATTCTACCCGCATTGCAAGTGCCAGCACTGACTCATGTTCAGCACCGACTCATGTTCTGTTTGCTCTGTCGGCACCGACTCTTGTTCTGTTAATCAACCGCTTAGTTCGAAAGTTCGATGAAAAACAATGGACATCTCATTGCATCATCATTTATAGAACCTATAGCTAAGCAAAAGCCATGCACATTATCAGTCACATACTTTGTTGGAGTAATAATATAAAAAAAATTGTAAACTTATAGCAATTATCAATTCTATTATGATTGCAACATTAACATAATTAGGTCAAATCGTTGGCAATCAAGAACAACCAGAAAAGGAAAAACCATCAGAAGCCTCATCCGATGCAATCTTTTACTTCTTCCACTTGTATGCGGATTCCAAGATCTTAAGTTTCTTCGGGGGCTCAAAATGGACCAGCATAACATCGCCAAGCTCGCCGAAACTAATCTCTAAGTTCATCCATTCTTCTAACAAGACGCCCCCATTAACTTTAATCTCAGGAGTCGATGTTCTAAAGTAGTTGATGCCGCGGTAAAAAACACTTCTAGCACGCCGAAGGAATTGCATCTTCTGTTGAATAAGAGGTTCCCCGGCGTCGTCAGCCAAAATTGGACTCCGATCATCGTCACGTATAGAAGATGCCTCAAATTTAGTATAACTTATCCACGCCTTTAAATTCTTTGTCCAGTCTAAAAGCCTCTCATAGAGCAGTTTTGTTCTTTCAAATTCACAGTTTGAAATCTCAAAGTCGATATACTCCTTCCACAATAACTCTGGCATATCAAGTGCGGGTTGGGCAACTGCGAGTTCGAAAATAGCCCTGGCTCGCTCAATTTCAGTGAGGGATGTCTCCAACTCAGTATACTTCCTCCAAGCATAGGAGCTCTCGGGTGACCACTCCAAATACTTATCGTACAGCTTACGACAACGATCTATATTGCCAAGCTGAAGCTCAATTTGGATGTACTTGTTAAAAATCTTATGTTTAGGAGCCTTCCCAATAGCGCTTCCAAGGATTCGTCGGGCAGCCTTGAGATTTAGCTGCCTTATTTCAAATTGGGCAGCAAATAACCAAATCTTGGCGAATGAAAACTTGCGATGAGGAATAAGGTTTAGACAGTTAGTGTACACCTGTCTAGCGCGATCCATGTCCTGGGCTTGAAGCTCTTCGTACAAGGCATAATATATCCACAAATAAATGTAACGCTGCCAAAAGCACTTCTCGTTCGCAGGAGGAACATTTGCAATTGCTTTCTGAAAAACCTCTCGAATCCTCTCCATGTTCCCCGCGCTTTCTTCTAATCTAATGTAATCGAACCACACATCATAATCAAGCCCATTTTGTGTGGTCCTATCCTGGTAGTGAAGACTCATATTTGGAACAATTGCAGCCTCGCTATCACCGTACTTGTTTTCAAAAGTCACAAATTTTGGACGTTCCTTACACTTGTCTTCAAAGTCAGCAAAAGCCACAAACAAGTGGCGGGCGTCCTCATCGCCCACCACCAACTGATTAAGTGCCCTCTGATAACAGTTCCTGGCCCTAGCAATCTCCCCATTCTTCATCTCAAACTTTACATAGCTAATCCAAACACTTGCTTTGGGATGACACTGCACAAATCTATCGAAAATAACCCTGGCTCGGTCCACTTCATTTTAGCAGAGGTCAAATTTGATATAGGATAGCCAAGCTTGGTGGTCAGGCTGCCAAGTCATCCACCTCTGAAAAATTGTGCGAGCCCCGGAGATATTACCTAGCATCTCCTCCATCAGGATGTACTTGTACCACAACTGATCGACCATGGGCAGGATTGTGACCGCTCGCTCCTAAATATATCTGACCCTATTGGTGAATTTGTTCTTCATCTCCATATCTGCATAATTTAACCAAATTGTGTAGTCTCTGTAATGGAGGGCTAGGGCTCGTTCCCAAACAGACCTGGCTCGATTAAAATCCTTATGGGACTCTTCCAAGCGGGCGTACTTGACCCAGATGCTCTTGTTCCATCCAACTCGACCTACTAGCTTTTCAAATTGTTTGTGCTTGCAGAGACGATACTCAGCATGATCACTTCCATCGGTGATTTTCCACTTTGACGGGCAAATCCTGTCAGTCTCTTGGCTTCCTCGGATGATATGCTCCGCGGTTATTTGGATCGATGCTGGACTCTTATTCTTAACCTTAGTGGAACGAGGCAGATTTTTTGACACCATCATTACACTCGAGAGAGAGTGTGTGTTTGTTCTTTCGTAATGTGTATACATAATACATATATATAGGCCTTCTCCTTCCTACTCTACTAATCCAATTAGGATTCCTCCTCCAGGTAGAATTAGGAAAACAGAGTCCTACCGTTTCGGAATCATATAACAAACAAACATAGTTACGGTCAATCAAACACAAAGAGGGCATTATGTTAATATATATATATATATATATATATATATATATATATATATATATATATATATATATATATATATATATATATATATATATATATATATATATATATATATATATATATATCATGATTTTTGGCAAAATATCTTCACTTTTATGCATGACATTTCATGCATGATATTTTCTCTATTTCATGCCCATGCATGAAATGTCATGCTAAAAGGTTTTTTTATTTATTTAGTTTTTTTAATAAAAAGAGTTTTGTTTTTGTTTTTTAAAAGGGAAATAATTTAAAATAATTTAATTTATATATTTTTTTAAAAAATTTATTTTTAATTTTTTTTATCAAATGGGCGAATTTAATATTTTTTAATATCACAGGGGCAAATAATTTAATTTAATTTTTATAAATATTTTTAAAAAGTGTTTTTTTTAATATTTTTTAATATTTTAAAAATCTTTTCAGGCTCTTGGCATCCTCGGATGATATGCTTCGTAGTTATTTGGATCGATGCCGGACTCTTATTCTTAACCCTAGTGGAACGAGGCAGATTTTTTGACACCATCATTACAGAGAGTGAACATCGAGAGAGAGTGTGTGTTTGTTTTTTCGTAATGCGTGCATATATATATAGGCCTTCTCCTTCCTACTATCCTAATCCAATTAGGATTCCTCCTCCAGGTAGAATTAGGAAAGCAGAGTCCTATCGTTTCGGAATCATATAACAAACAAACATAGTTACGATCAATCAAACAAAAAGATGGCATTCTGTTAAATATAATATAATATATATATATATATATATATTAGAAAATCAATAAAATTTTGAATGTACTAAATAATGTGGCTTTTGGGTAGATGTCCACTCACATTTTTATCTTTTGAGATATCTTACTATGTTGTATAAATAGGAGGATCCTCATATGGTTTTGTACAATAATTACACTCAATATTATTGCGAAATAAAATAGGGGAAAGTACTCTTAGGTCCCTCACAAATAAATTTAAAACACTAAAGGAATTTTGACAAATTTTAAACACTTAGGTCCACTAATTCTCTTATTGTAGAAGTCCACGCTAGTGGCATAACAAGTGGACCTAATAGTAAATTGTCATTAAATGTTTAAAATTTGTTACCAAGAGCCCAATAAAATACTCTCTCTATTTTTAAATTCTCTCCATATCATAATACGTTACACATACAGTAAACTTTACTGTATGAACCAAAAAATGAAATAGTTTTATATCTGTGACATTTTCACAAACAGTAACATTTATCGTATTTATATTACATAGACAATATAATTTACCGTGTTCACAAAAAAATGAAATATATATATTTATCAAACAAGATCCATGGAGTTCATAGTATTTAAATGAAAAAATTACAAAAACAGTTATATTTAGTGTGTACACCTTCAAAATAAAACTTAATTAGTGGTTGAATAGTCAATATGACTTAATGTTAAAAAAATCTCAAAATAGGAAATACATATAATAATACGTATTAACGGGGTTGTCACATTAATTATTAGGATTAAACAAAAATACATACAAATTGATTAAATAAATGGGTCAATTAATGTATAAACCCATATATATATTGTTAAAAACACACATATTTTTAGTTTAACCCGTTTAGTCGCTCAAACACCCATTTATCCAATATTCTCTTATTTTTAAAGGGCGGTGCCAGTGGCACCACATGCCACCCCAAACCAAGCTCCGATGGATCTAAACTCCATTTATACAATATTCTCTTATTTTTATAAAGGTCCGCGTCAACGACACCCCATGTCACCGTTATCCACCCCAAACCGGAGCTTTGATGAAGGTCATTGGAGCTCCGACAATAGGGATTGGTGGGGTGGGGATTGAGTGTCGCTAGCGCGATCCTTTTAAAGTATGAGAATATTGAGTAAATGTTTGTTTGAGAGTCAGATCCAACAGAGCACCGATTTGGGATGACATGGGGTGGCATGGGTGGCTCGAACCTTCAAAAATAAGAAAATATTGGATAAATGGGTGTTTGAGCGAGTAAATGGGTTAAACTAAATATATGTGTCATTTTTATAATATATATATATATATATATATATGAATTTATATGCAATTCTTATTTTGAGAGTTATTTTAATTAAGTCATATTAATTATTCAACCATTATTTAAGTTCTATTTCTAATGGTACACACAGTAAATTTCACTGTTTGTGAAGCTTTTTCCATTGAAATATTATGGACTCCATGCATCTTGTTTGACAAATATATGAATTTTATTTTCCAGTGAACACAGTAAATTTTATTGTCTTCGTAATATTAATGCAATAAATGCTACTGTTTGTGAAAATGTCACAAATATAAAATTATTTCATTTTCTTGTGCGTACAGTATATGTATATATATATATATGTATATATATATATATATATATATATGTATATATATATATATATATATATATATATGTATATATATATATATATATATGTATATATATATATATATAATAAAATAGGGGAAAGTCTTTTTAAATTCTCTCCATATCATAATACGTTATCAGCACGATTGATACTATCTTTTTGAGGAAATCAAATATGGGTAGTGATATTCCAACCCCAAAATAATCTCACTAAAACCATTTACTTCAAAACACCACCAAAGTCAATTATACATCTCAGTAACACCAAAAAACTCACACCACAATTTCAGACTATAATATATAAACCTAAAATTAAAAAATACTTCATTTTTTCATCCCTTTTTCTCTCTACTATTTTCTCTCTACTACTAACACTCCAAACCCTAACTCCAACATTATATATATATATATATATATATATATATACCAGTCCGCATTTTAAGAATGCGGATCGGACATGTGTCACCTTGCGGTGAGCCTAGAAATTATAGGCATACTCTCTCTCTCTTCTGGGCTCACCGCCAGATAACACATGTCCGGTCCGCACACTTAAAATGAGGACTGGTATGCACAAGAGAAGTATTGTGTGTGTGTGTATGAATATATATGTATATAAAGAGAGAGAGAGAGAGAGAGAGAGAGAGAGAGAGAGAGAGAGAGAGATTGGCTCAAATGCGCATCATTAGGTGCGCATTTGGTATGAATAGTAAATCAACCCAACAAAACGACACCTCCTGCTGCGTTTTAAACTTAAAACCAAAAACCTAGTTGGGTCCAAACCAAATTCAGCCAAATGGGTATTTCAATAACCTATGAGAAAAAGCCCTCCATTGATATTTGGGTTAACAGAAGCAGGGTTCCCTCATTGAAAATCAAGACCCAAAAACGTTGGCAGGTATGGGCATATTATCTTCTTTGTCTTTGTAAGTGTAATACCCCGTACTTTTATGGATATTTATTTATGGGATTAGTTAAATTAAATGTGAATTAATTGGGAATTAATACGGATAAAATACTAGCGAGATGTGAGTTGGTATTTGATCATAATGTGTATATATGGCGATATATGAATATTGAAATTATCGTGAGACTGAAATGCGGCAATTTGGGAAATTTTGTTGAGACGCGTGTGACAGTCGCGTCAGGAAAGTAATTATTTTAATTAAAAAGTGAATTTTATTATTATTAACCGTATGGTCATTTTGAGTGCGCTAACGAGTCCGGAAGGGTCGAAATAGTCAGAAAACACTAGTCGGGGGTTTAGTTTGGGTCCCGGGGCATTTTTAGGCCATACCGGCAACCCAAAAGGGTAGTTTGGTAATTTCAGAATTTTGGGAATTAAAACCCACGAAAATTAGAAGTTAAAATCTGATTTAGTCTTTACCCACTAAACCCACTAACAACACTAAATGACTAAATGGGCTACGGGGGTTATTGGAAAAAGTTTTAAGGGTTTCCTAAGGCAACCTCTAAACCACCTTTGTCATCTTGGAGAAAAACTGGTAGAGAGAGAGAGGAAGGAGAATTCTGCAAAGAGAGAGAGAGAGAGAGAGAGAGAGAGAGAGAGAGATCAACCTTCATCAATTAAACATCAAATTCAGAGAAATACCTAAGGAAAGTGGTTTAATTACGTTTTTTGCAACGAATGTTTCTTCCATGCTTAGACATTTATGAAAATTGCATTTGTTTTGGGAGTTTGATACAAACCCATTGAATTGGAATTAGAAATTACATTTTGATTAAGAGATTGCATGTAGAATTTTGTTTGGGTGATTATTCTGATAGAATTACATCTTTTATACCACAAAAATGGATTTAATTATGTCTATGGATGACTTTAATTTTCTAGGGTTCATATTCATGGGATTTGGGGAAAATTGGGGAGATTTGATGGTTAGATGTGGTTTAGGATGATTTGACCCCATATAAATGTTGAAATACGAATTTAATATGTTTAGGTATGATTAGAAACCTTGAAACACTGTTGGAGTAACGTTTAGATGAGATTAGAGGTGAAGAAAATTGGGAAAAACGAAATAGGAAAATTCTAGGCTCGAACTGTCACCTCGTTAGAAGGCCTTCCCAGGTCATTCGAACGAGCTTCTAACGAGTTGACCGTTTGACTTCTAACGAGTGGGATGTTCGTTCGATGCCTTTCGTTCGAACGATATCTCGTTAGATGCCCACTTCATTCGAACGAACTCTCGTTCGAACGACCTCGTTCGAACGAGACTTCTAACGAGTTGACATATTGGCCTTTTTGGCCTGATTTGATTTCTAGTGTCCCGTAACCTTATTTAATTGTAGAGATAACTTTTCCTTGATAACTAATTGATATAGTTGGGATATTTGGGATATATTGAGGAGTAAAACATGGAAGTGTGGTTTGAACCAAATGAAAATTGTGGATTAGGACGTGAGTGACTATTACGATGTGAGAATAATTGACGGCTTAAATAATGGTATTAACCGGGGATATGGGAATTGTGTAACAATATAAGTTGGTATGAACATGAGAAGTGTATCACTGATAAATGATGGTAATTACTAAGATGTGTGCATACTTATTATATGTATATTATTTTATGTGTATGACATACCTACCATACTTGCTATCACGGGAGGTTTGCGTTCGCTTAGAGCCATCTAATCTTTGTGTGCCTACGGGGGGATATAGATTGGTACCTCGAGAACATAGGTCAGAGAAGGACTTATTGAGATGTTAATAAGTTTGCTGATCGTGGGAGCGTAGGTATGTGCGTGACCCATGTGATGTGACTGTGTTCGCCTCCATTGTTTGTGATTGTTGTTATCTGAGAACGATTCCTGAGAGATTCGGAATGCGTGATCCTTATGTACGTGATGTACCGGGATGGATAGCAGAGTATGTGTGCACCGAAGCTTAGCCTCGGGGTGCTTGTATTGTATAATTATGACGTGAATAATATACGCTTAAATAATGAGAACTTTCATGTTGGTATTGTGAGTTTAATGATGGTAACGCTTTGAGAAAATAAAAAGGGATAACCTGTAGTGAACTGTATTACTAATAATTGAGAATCCGAGTTTAAGTAAATCCCTCTATTTAATTGACAACGTTAGAATGTATAATGGGAATCGAGTAGAAAGGGGTAGAACTTATGACGGTTTAGTTAGATATGAATGTCACTTAAATGGGTACGGTACGTTAGGAGTGCACAATTAGTCGAGAGGTGAGTATTTCATGTGAGTGCACGTCCTAACATGTATTTTGCATTCATTGTTTTAATGTTATTAAAGCACTTTCTATTTTTAAAATACTCTCCACTTTCGGGCTCTGACCCGTTTGCTTTCAAATCAATTTTTTTGTAAAAACCTTTTAGGTGCCCAGCCACAAGGACACCGTGCATAGGATTTCCATTCAGGTGACGAGCTGTAGCTGTTGTGGAAGTTACAGAGCCTTGCTAGTAGACGCTTCATTTGTCTTGACTCTATATTCAGTTTTCATCAGTTGTAGGGCATGTCGCCCATTTCTTTTAGAGACATTTCATTTTTAGCTATTTAGACTTTTGGCATGTAATTAATTCAGGATACACTGTTTTATTTATTTCAGTTGTGGGATTATTGTGAGGAGTTTTCCTCCGGACTTACTATTATTTGTTGGTTACTTTATTGAGACTTTATGGTGAATGGTTATGTTATTCTTTCATTATTCTTTTCGCTTGTTAACCAGACTTAATTTAAAATTTGACATCTTACTTTTAAATACTAGGTGGTTAGAAATTATAATAAGGTTTTCGACAGTGATGCTGTTAACTGAGCCAACTTGGCATTTTGATTTGATTTAATAAAGGAGTAGCTACCCGGTATTTAATTAGTCGGGGTGTCACAGTAAGATAGCATTTATTCTCTCATTTTATTATTCACTGCAAGATAGCATTTATTTGAACCTAAATATTATATGTTGGGGCATAAGACTAACAGTAGGAACTTATATTTAAAGTTGGTTATTTTTTTAAAAAGTAACCTATGATAGGGTATAAACATAACTAATTTAAATGTAATAGTTGAGTTAACAGATAATTGTTTTGTAGATATGAATTCAAAAAATTAACCTATTATTTTTTTTCCAATATTTTTACAGTAAATGGATAGTTCGAGCATTAACAAAGAAATGTGGATCGGAGAAAATATGGCTTTTGAGTTTGAAATTGAGCAAAATGTCATTTTAGATATTTAGGGTGATGGAGGGGAACAATGTGTTACATTAAATTCGAATGATAATGATAAATATTTCAACCCACAAGTGAGGGATGAACTTAAGCCACAAATAAGCCAAGAGTTCGAAACACTTGATGAAGTGAAGAGTTTTTACAACGTATATGTAAAGGCAGCCGAGTTTAGTGTTCGTAATTGGGCTAAAAATAAGGATATAGAGAGTAACAAAATTGTAAGGAAGGAGTATGTTTGTTTCAAACAAGGAAAGGGAAAGGTTGTAGAGGTCCCAGGGACTTCTAGACGTTGAGGTTCCATTAGAGAGGGGTGTAAGGCAAAAATTGCGGTTGCGATGCATTTGAGTGGCGCATACGTGGTTATATCATTTGTCGAGGGTCATAGCCATCTTTTGTCAACGCCAAGGAAAACACATTTTTTGAGATCTCATCGGAGCGTATCGACTGCTAAAAAATTCTTAACTCAACCGCTTGGAATGATCAATATACCACCGCACCAACAACACAATCTTCTTGGAGTGCAAGCATGTGGCATTGAAAATATCGGCTTCACGCAAAAATATTTTTACAACCAAGAGAGGGATAGATGAAATGAAATGAAAGGGCATGACGGAGTTATGTTGCATGAGTTTTTTAAACTCAAAGAAGAAAATAATCCGTCTTTCACTTACCAAATCACAACAGACAGTGAACATAGAATTAAGCATTATTTTTGGGCCAATACAGCTAGCAGACGAGATTATAAGTGTTTCAGTGATGTTATCGTATTTGATACCACGTATAATACTGACCAGTATGGGATGATATTTGCGCCACTGATGGGAGTGAATAATCATGGGCAAATTATTTTATTTCGTCGTGCTTTTCTGAGTGATGAGACCGTAGATTCATTTGTTTGGCTTCTTAATTTTTTTTGGAAGCAATGTCGAGCGACACACCAAAGATGATTATCACCGATCAAGATCCATCTATGACAAGAGCAATATCAGAAGCCCTCCCACACACCTATCACAGGTATTGCAGTTGACACATTTTAATGAAATTTCATGAAAAAATTGATTCGTTGAAGTTTAGTGCGTATTATAAAGAATTTTCTGATTGCATATGGAATTCTGAAATGAGGGAAGAGTTTGATGCTAAATGGATTGATATTGTTAACAAGAGTGGTTTAACTGATAATAATTGCATCCGTTCTATGTTTGAAATCCATGCCCAATGGGTTCCCACTTATGTGAATCATATTTTTTCCACTGGAATGTCAAGTAGCCAACGCCCTGAAAGTGCCCATGCATTTTTTTTAAAATATGTTTCGAAAAGGAACTCTCTTGTGGATTTCATGATCTAATTTGATTGGGGGCTTATGCGTCGACGTCAAGAAGAGTTGTTTGCCGATTGATGATGTAAAAAACTAGACTTGATATAATTAATTGATCACAGATAAAAATGTATAAAGAAATAAAACAAAGGGTTTTTAAAGTGGTTCAGCCTTATGAAAATAGCCTACGTCCACTGTTGTTGTATTGTTGAGTGTTTTCCTTAATCTCGATGATCGATTACAAGAGATCAATTATCCCATTATGATGGGCGTTACAATGTATTTATAGCCTTGGGACTTTTAATGTGAATAGACGATATGCCATTATTTAATAGACACATACATCTGTACAATAAGAATGTTCGTTAAGTCCTATGTTCATTAATATATAGTTGTCATTTGATCTTCCTGGCCAGATGCTCTACACGCTGTGTAGCTCGTCGTATTCAGTAGCTCAATACGCTAAGTTGCTTGTAGTATTGAGTAGCTCGGTGAATGTATATATTTTTGCCATGTAAGATGATACGTGTCTTCGTATAATTGGTCCATATCAGCTGACTAATATGGTATCAACAGAAGCCCCCAATGTTTCATAGTTGAGGTTAAATATGAGAGTGTGGAATATTATGCCCAGAAGTTGCTCGGATTACAGATCTAAAATTACTTAGGAAATTTTCTTTGTATTCTTGTCATTTGAGCGTGAAATGGCAAACTTGTAAATATTTTTAATCTTCAATAGTCGTTTGGATATTTGCGTCTTTTTCATCATTTAGCCGTCGAAAATTCAAACGTCTTTTCTAGTAATCATTTCTTTTCTCACTTCCCGATGCAAGGTATTTAAAATCGATAGAAACAAATCATCTTCTACCTTTTACTTTCGAACTTTCAAACTCTTTGTTTTCACACTCTGTTTTCATACGGTTGTTCTTTCCATCGTCCACACTAGCAGATTTCTCAATTTTTTGTAAGAATTTCTTCCTTTTTCTTTCTTTGATTTAGTCATCATGGTTTATCTTGTCGAATCTTTGAATAAATTCCGGGCTGATTTTGTAATTCCTTCTTGGGTTATTCTAGAGGAATCTCCTTGCCCTTCTGATTTATTTTCTTTAGCGAAGGGACACTAGTTTCCCTCCCTTTTTTTAGCAGAGTGTGGTTTTTCTTTCCCGCCAAATCCCCTGTGTTTGGAGTTTTGCCAATATTTCGATATTGTTCCTGCAAGAGTAGCTCCAAATACATTGAGGGTAGTTAATGGCGTACATAGATTGAATACAATATATGGAACTCGTTTAGGAATTCCTAAAATTGTGTACTGTTATAGATGAGTTACCAGTGACACTACTTTTTATTTAAAAACTAGGTTTTCAAATATAGCTTTAGTGGTCAACCTCCCCGATGCCAACAGGGACTATTTTGATCATGGGATTGTGATGAAAAATTAGCAACACCCCCCATTAAATAAAAATGATATGTATCAAGGTCCCAGATGTCCACTTTATGGCAATGGGATAGGTTATGTTTAGTTCTTTTAATTTAGCTTTCTTAATGTTTGATGAAATGCGTCACTCACACTTATATTTTTATTTTTGCAGCTGATAACAAAAGAAAATCCCCAAAAGAGAGTGATATTAATATAAAAGATTTGAAACTTATCTGGAGTTTGCACCAATCAATTGCTGGGGAGCACGTTAGAGCTGCCTCTTATTTATTGAGATACAAAACCAGCACCTCATCTTTTATTGCTCGTCCTCTTGCCCCTCCTGTGGTAATTGATTTTGATCAAGTACCAACATCTCGAGCAAGTGCAGGAGAATTTTCTTTTGATTTGAATACCTATATTGATGATCTGATGATGAAGAAGAGGAGAATGCCTTAATTCTTTGCCAAAGATGCTCATGGTATTGATGGGGCAAATAAAATCAAAGGGGATGTCCCAACTGAAGGAACGAAGAAAATGGACATTGCTCCATCTAAGGGAATAATTCCAAATGTCAAGGAGATCGGCAAGAAGCCACCCGTTGCTCCAAAAGAAGAAGCATCTTCGATTGAAGGTGTTGGAATTACACAAGAAGAGGCAACACCTTTGATTGAAGGTGGTCCTTTAAGGAGATCGATAATAGGTCTTGCAGAAAGACCTATAGAAATTGTTGCTCAACCCTCTGAAGTTGAGGATATTTCTTTGAGAGCTAATTCTACATCTCTCATTGCTCCGAGCTCGACCAAAGGTTTGATCAAGTCTTGGGTAATTCCTGAATATCGAGTTGTTGAGGGTTCCTCCTCCCTGGAGAGGGTCATTGACTTAGCAACCCAACATATTGCGTCAATAAGTATCATCATCCTTACTAATTCATCTCCATATATTGTATTCATATTCTGAGTTGAGCTTATTTCTTTTTCAGTTTATGACGTGTTTTAATAGCATGCTGGAGAAAGATGAAGCTATCAAGACTTCAACTTCCTCTAGTGGGGTGGAAAAAGCTTTTACTGGGTTAACCCAATCTTTAAAGGAATCTCGGCAGAAGTACGAGGAAGATAAAGTTTCTTGGGAGAAGAAACTTTGGTCTGCTGAGACAGCCCATCAATAAGCTGATATAGCTCGAGATCAAGCTGTAAATGCCTCCAAAGAGTTAGAGGAGAAATTGAAAGTCGCCATCTCCAGGAAGGAAGAAGCTGATGGCAAGCTTAAAGAGGCTGAACGACGTAAGAAAGACTTGGAAGAGAAAGTGAAGCTTGCTGAGGCAAATGCCTCTTCTGAGAAGATGAAGAGAAGAGTTGCTGTGAACAAGTCCTTTAGATCGGGTTGGGAAAAAGGATGGAACAAAGCCTTAACTTCTATTACTTTCCAGATGGAGTATGCAAGCCTGAAGTACTTTAAAGACGGATGGGTCGCAGCCTTGAGAGAATTGAATGTTGTAGACGATTCTGAGTTGTTTCAGAAACACACTCATAGCCCTCCTCCTACTATTGACGAAGAAGAAGATAAAGCTGCATCTGATGAGTCTTCTCTGATGATGGTGGAACAACTACCTGTTGTTACCATTCCTCAACCCTCCGAGCAAGTTCAGAAGGCAACAACTTCTACCGAGCAACCTCAAATGCCCTCTGAGCAACCAGTCCGTTCATCTAAACCAGTTGAAAATATTATAGGGAGGAAGGATAAGGTGTAGAGTTGTTCGGAACTTTAATTTTGTGTTTTTGTCCTTTTTTAGTTGTAACTTTGGATGTACTTTCTCCTCTTATAATTAATAGAAATGAATTTTCGTTATCTGATTTCACTTCTCTTTTACTTGCTCTATCTGTATCGTTGTTGATGTGTTTTTACTTTTCCTTGCTAGTTTATTGCCAGGATGGAGCTCTTATCTGCTCATGATACAGAGTGGATGAAAAAATGTAATGATTACTTCAAAGCGGGTCATACAGATTTTACTGAGGCTCAAATAATTGATATCCTTGGGTCTTATGTGTCTAAATGAGCAATTGATGCATACCAGTATCTGAAGTGCTTACTTGATCGTGTTGTAGCTAATAATGTGACTTATTATGAAATGATTTAAGATCTCCAAGGAATAATCGAAGAACTCCAACTTTAACACAAAGAAAGCACTACACTGCTCCATAAAGGTTATAAGAAAAATTACCAACAGTTGAGTGCTGATCGGGGATATGACAAATATATCTCAGCCCATGAGAAAAAAGAATGCGTGTTGAATCTTGAGGTCGAGGAATATAGGAATATTGCCAAGCTATTGGAGGAAGAGAATATTACCTTGCAAGAAGAAGTGAAACAACTCAAATCTGCGGCTTCCTCCTCTTCAGGAGCTCTAGTCCCAGTCAATGATAAGGGTTTTTCATTCTTAGAAACTGAAAATGTTGCTCTGAGAGAAGAACTGGAGGCTTTGAAATAAGTTAGACCTACTTCCTCTTCACGGGGTAGAGCTACAGCTGATCAAAAAAGTGTTGAAGAGACCAGGACCCAGCAAGCCTTAGCAAATCAGGCTGCTCAGATGAAGGTAAAAAATCAAGCCTTAGCTTAAATGTCCCAGTAAATTCAAAATCTAACCGAGCAACTTTCCAACCAAAACTCTGCACTGGAGAATAAAGACAACATGGTGAAGAAACTTCATGAGCAGCTTGAGAGATTGACTTATCAATTTCACAAACAGCCTAGAGAGTTTTGGATGGCGAGGTACAATGAAGCTCTATACCATCTTGATGCTCTGTTGCAACAATCAAATAATGAGGGATACAAACAAGGATGGTTGAACGCTTTATGTGTGTTGAGACTTGAACAAGGACATTTCTTATGGGATTATTATGATCCTGGAGTACTTAATCTACCTGTGCCTCCCTTTAAACTTGATCTCAGTTGGATTCCAGCCCGTGCCATTCCTTAGTGTTTGATCTCCAGGTATCTTGGTGATTACCAGCTTCATTCAGATTTTGAGATATCTCGTCCTCAACATTTGGTTGATCGACCATATCCGAGCAACATCAGAATGCTGCGTGGTATAAATTTTATCAACTCTTCCTATGCTTTAGATGATCCTACAGCTGGGATGGAACCTGTACCAAAATCAGAGGGAAAGAAACCCATAGAATAGGAAATTTATATTTAATGAATCAAAATTCATCTTTATGCAATCTGCTTGCATTTAATGAAGAAAGATTTCATCTTTATGCAATCTTATTTCCTTGGAAATACTTTGTAAAATGTTTTTCTTGTTATTTGCTAATGAATGTATATATATATATATATATATATATATATATATATATATATATATATATATATATATATATATATATATAGATAGATAGATAGATAGATAGATAGATAGATAGATAGAGAGAGAGAGGGATAATTTGTCTTGTGTTGCCTAGACAATGGAGCTTGCCCCACTTGTTGTCTAGTTGTAGTGACTTGTCACCCATTAGTGCCTAAGCAATGGAATGATTTTCATCCCATGTTCCTGCTTAGTTATAGTAATCATGCTAGGATTACCTTGGTGCCTAGACAGTGGATGCCCCGAGAGGTCACCCATCTTCTTGCCTAGTTTGGGGCGTCCCTTGGGATCACCCATGACTAAAAAGGCTTTGCCTTGTATGATTATTATGCCAACATTATTGGTTAAATTTCTTTGATACCGACTAACCAGAGTTGGTGGTTAATGAATATCGACCAACCGGAGTTGGTGGTTGCTGAGTTGCCGACCAATCCGTGTTGGTGGTTGCTGATATGCCGACCAATCGGAGTTGGTGGTTACTGATATGCCGACCAACCAGAGTTGGTGGTTGCTGATATGCCGTCCAACCGGAGTTGGTGGTTGCCGGTTGGTGGGATTCGCACTGAGTTGGGCAACATTATGCCTAAAGTTTTTGGTGCGATTTGCATTGAATTGATATGTTGAGTAATCTTAATTGGTGTAGTGTGTAGCACTATTACTCCAAAAAAAATGAACAAAAATGGAATATAGAAACATAATATTTTTATTCATATTGAAACAAATGGGGTACATGTGTATCTGTATTACTGATAATACTTGCACAGATGCTCTGCATTCCACACATTTTTCAATTGTTCTCCCTTTAAGGATTCCATTCTGTAGGTCCTATGACGCACAACTGTAGTTACCCGATAGGGCCCATGCCAGTTTGCCTCTAATTTATTATGCTTCTGGATCACCTTCTTGAGCTCATAATCCCCCTCTTTCAGATCACACTTTTTCACCCTTTTGTTGTAAAACATGGTTATCTGCTGCTGGTAGGCTGCATTACTGATTACCGTTTCTTCTCTAACTTCCTTGAGCATATCCAAATCTAAGCGTCTCATCAAATTGCTTACGGGATAGTTAAAATTAAGCACCCTGTGTGTGGGTAGACCCAATTCAGCAGGTATGACGACTTCACTTCCAAAGGCTAACTTGTATGGAGATTCCCTAATTGCTATTCGGGGTAGAGTACGATAAGCCCATAACACAGAATGTAGCTCGTTAATCCAGTTCCCCTTGGCATCGTCTAGTCATTTCTTCAAATCGTTCAGAAAATTTTTGTTCATCACTTCAGTTTTCCCATTGCTCTGGGGATGGCCTGGTGCAGAGTGGATCTTCTGGACGTTTGATTGATGACAATATACAGCGAACTCCTCGTTGTCAAATTGGGTACCATGATCAGTAATAAAAGCATGTGGGAGACCATACCTGTAAATTATATTCTTCCAAATAAACTAGTAAACCTTTTTGTACGACATATCAATGAGAGGTTTAGCCTCTACCCACTTGGTAAAATAATCAACAGCCTCTACCCACTTGGTCGGTAGAGGTCCGACCAAGTCTATACCCCACATGGAAAATGGCCAAGGGGAAGTGATGGGTGCTAACAATGCCTGGGGGGTTCTTCGAATAGAAGAGAAACGTTGTCACTTATCGCACTTCTTCGCATAAGATGTGCAGTTAGCTCTCATCATTGGCTAATAGTATCCCTGTGTCAATATCCTCTGCAAGAGAGTCCGACCTACTACATGAGCTCCACAAGAGCCTTCATGAACCTCTTTAATTAGATCTTTAACTTCAGAGGGATGCACACGTCTCTGTAGACCTGCTATGATACCTCTTCTATACAAAACACCGTTGTTTAGTACATACCGAGCAGCTTTGAACTTCAACCTTTGAGCTGCAAGTTGGTCAGTTGCTACAACTCCCTCTTTGATATATGCCCTGATGGGGTCCATCCAGGATGGTCCCATATCCAGGGTAATGAATTTCACCATTAAATCTTCATTTATGCTCCTGTCTGCCAATATCTCGATAGGAATTCTTTTTCGTAGCTCGGTGCGAGTAGCTGAGGCCAACCGAGCTAGTGTGTCAGCTCTTGCATTCTCTAACCTTGGAATCCTGATCAATTGGACCGATGTAAAAGTGGACATTATCTCCATAGCTTTGGCATGGTACCTTAACATGAAGTCTCCCATCGTTGCATATAACCCCAGAATCTGATTTACAATTAACTGTGAATCACTAAACACCATTACCTGCTCGGCATTCATTGTTTTGGCTAGATTGAGGCCCACAATCATAACTTCATATTCAGCTTTATTATTGGAAGCTTTGAACTGAAAGCACAGAGAATATTCGATATCCAAATCATCATGACTATTAAGAAATATTCCAACTCCACTGCCTGTAGCACACGAAGAGCCATCAACGTATAAATTCCATACAGGTGTGCCATTATCAAACTCTTGGTCTGATAAGGTTCCCTGATGGAATATTTGATACTTCCTTTTATCATCTCCCACCATTGGGCTATTATTTGACGGTTCTTGTTGCTCGATAGCTGCTCCCTCCGATAATTCTGCTAACATAAGTTGATCCCCTAATATCGAGGGGTTGTTCTGCATTAAACCCTTGCTGATCAGGGGTCTCTGGGTAAGTGAACTCTGCAATGAAATCTTCTACCGCTTTTCCCTTGAGTGAAGTCCTTGGCTTATAAATAATATCATACTCACCCAGTTCTACCGCCCATTACATTAGTCTTCCGGATTTCTCTGACTTATGCAAAGCCTATCTTAGTCGCATATCAATGTACACAACTATGGTATAGGCCTGAAAGTATGGTTTCATCATTCTGCTTGCTTCGATTAGAGCTAATGCCAGCTTCTTTAATCTTGGATATCTAATTCTACTCCTCGGAATGCTTTGCTGGTGCAATACACTGGCTTTTGCACTCCATCTTCTACTCTGATCAGCATTGAACTGACTGTGCTCTCTGAGATAGCCAGATGCAAGTATAAGCTCTCTCCCATCACTACTTAGGATAGCAGTGGAGGTGTCCCCAAATATTTCTTCAACTCTTAAAAAACCATCTCACATTCATCATTCCACTCGAAAGTTTTTTGAAGTGTCTTGAATAATGGGAGGCACCTGTCTGTTGCTCGTGACATAAATCTATTAAGCACCGTGACAAGCCTAGTGAGGCTTTGCACCTCTTTCTTCGTAGTTGGAGATCGTAGTTCCATCAAAGCTTTAATCTTTTCAGGATTTGCCTCAATGCCTCAGTGATTCACAATATACCCCAGGAACATGCCTTCTCGTACACCAAATATGCATTTAGTGGGGTTCAGCTTCATCTAATATTTCTCCAGCTGATCAAAAGTTTGGCTCAGGTCAGCTAGATGGTTAACATATTTCTTGCTCTTCATTAGTATGTCGTCAACATAAACCTCCATGTTATGGGCAATCTGCTTTGCAAACACTTTAGTCATCAACCCCTGGTACGTTGCACCTGCATTTTTAAGTCCGAAAGGCATAACATTATAGCAGTACGTTCCCATTGGGGTAATAAAAGAAGTGATCTCCCTGTCTTCGAGTTTCATCTTAATCTGGATATAGCCGGAATAAGCATTAATGAAACTCAATAATTCGTGCCCCGAGGTAACATCCACCAGCTGATCAATTCGGGGCAAGGGAAAGTGATCTTTTGGGAGGCTTTATTGAGATCTGTGAAGTCTACGCACATCCTCCACTTGTTATTTTTCTTCTTCACCATCACCACATTGGCTAGCCAATCAGGATATTTGACATCTTCAATAAAAGAGGCCTTTTATAGCTTCTCGACTTCCTCGTGAATGGCTTGGTTCTTCTCTGGGCTAAAGACCCTTCTTCGCTGTTTCACCGGCTTGATCTCCTTATTAACATTGAGTTACTGGAATAAAAGAGTTGGATCTATTACAGGCATATCTTCATGACTCCATGAAAAAGCTTGCTTTATGTGCCTTAAGAATTCCACTAACTCCTGCTTTATTGACGGATCCAGTGAAGTGCCAATTTGAGTTGTTCGTTCTGGGCATTCGTCGTCTAGAATAATGTTCTCTGTAGCTTCCATAACCTGACCCTTCACAAGATGGGATTCATCTCTAGGGTCTAAGGTCTAAATCTCTGCATCTCCAGACTCATCCACTTGGTACGTGGTGGTCTTCTTACTGGTTTAGTCTAACTTCTCATGTTCGGCAGATGAATAGTAGCATTCTCGAACTACTTTCTGGTCGCCTTTCACAACTCCAACTCTGAAATTGGTTAAAAACTTCAAACATTGGTGTACCGTGGATGGCACTGCTTTGAAATTTTTCAGACCTACCCTTCCCATGATTATGTTATAGGCTGATTAGACATTTTTGTCCATTATAAAAAGCGTACCTTTTTTGTTCTGCAAGCAGGCCAGGTTCTAATAAGCATATCCAACTTGATCATCCCAAGTGGAAAAACCTTCTCACCAGTGAAACTGAGGAGGGGTCTGTGATACGGCTCTAACTGGGCTAGCTTCAAATTTAAGCTGTCAAAATAGGGGTAGAATATGATATCTGCAGAGCTACCATTGTCTACCATTACAGGTGAAATTACCACATCCTTCATCCTTATCTTGATCACCAAGGGGTCATCGTGAGGATACAGTACTCCTGCCACATCATTTTTGGAGAAACCGATCACCAGTTTATCCTTATTCACCTTCCTCGGGTGATCATCTTCGGTCAGATTTATGCACTGTATATAAGAACAAGCTTGGGCCTCATTGAGATAAGCTTTCCTCTTAACAGTATGATCTTCACCTCCTGCGTCTCCACATGTAATTACATTACATTCAAATGATCCAAAATGGATTGAAAATACCTCGCGCTCAGGTTGCCTTGGCTTTTTAGGGAGGTCGGGGGTCATCCTCTGGATCATCTTCATGGTTTCTCTTTTTTGTCATCTCTCACGCGACGAGGTGATTTGGACCTTTTCCTTCCTCTTTCGTTATTCTTCTCACCATTCTGGCGATCAACGAACTTACTCAATTTTCCTTGCCTAATGAGTGATTCGATATCATTCTGGAGAGCTATGCAACGCTTGGTCGTATGGCCATGGTCTCTGTGGAACTCGCAATATTTGGACTTATCCCTCCTGTCAGGGTCTGCCCTCATTTTCTCCGGCCAAGTTAGCTCCTCGTTGTTCTTGATATCCTTCGAAATATAATTTATATCCACCTTCAAGGGAGTGTAATTCCCATACTTCTTTAACTGCTCGAATGTCTGATTTCCTTTTGGCTGCTTGCTACCACCGTTGTTCTTTTGATCCTTCCGCTCAATTTTACTACCTTTAGCCTTGGTCTCTACTTTAGTGTCAGTATTCTTCTTCGCAGCCATGGCCTCTTCGATATTAATGATCTTAGCTGCTTTTTCCATTAGTTCTGCCATGGACCTGGGGGATCTTTGGCCAGTGTATAATATGACTTGTTAGGTAACAGACCACTCATGAGAGTAGTAATTGTTGTCTTCTACTTGTAGTCAATAACCTCAAGTTTCTCATTATAAAAAGGAGTAATGTAATCCCTCGTGCTTTCTCCTGTCTTTTACTTTACACTCAGTAGGTGTGCTACTCTCATATCTGGCTTCGCCCCAATACAGAAGTTCCCTATAAAGAGCTCTGCCAGTTGATGGAAAGTAGTAATTTGCCTCCAAAGAAGATTTTTGTACCATATCTGGGCTGACCCGGTGATAGTTCCTGAGAATGCCCTGCACCTCATCTCATCAGGAACCGCATAGATTTGAGCAACAGCTTGGTACTACTCTATGTGGAGGACGGGATAAGTTTTTTCGTCATACTTAGGCGTCACTACAGGAGATTTAAATTTTGATGGTGTGGGAAAATCCACAATTGCCTATACAAAGGGTGATCCTTTGACAAAAGTTCTTTGGAGAGGGTTCTTAGCCTTAGCCATTCCCCTAACCTGTCCTCCCACCTCTGAATGGAACCCTTCCATGCGTCATTTCTAGACTCGAATTTATTGGCCAGAGCAACAGATCGTGCTGAATTCTCCTCTTGGGATCTTTCATTAGGAGTTGCTGGGCGTGATTGGGCAGAACCTTCCCTTAGATCGGTTGGTCATTGAGAATTTCTTGACACAATCCTAGGGGGATTTCTATTCCTCCTAGGGCCAAACGATCAAAGGGAGAGACTCTGCTCAACCTCTCCAAAGCGCTTGTTCACTCTGGAGCTAATGTAACATTTTATCGGGAGTCTATAGCTCGTACGGAGGAGGTTCGACCAGGCTGATATGAGGGATCATTGGTTCCCTCAGTATGATGGGAGTCAGTACGTCAAGATTGAGAAACATCCGAGAATAGCATACATCTGGTTCTTGAAGATGGCAGATGGGTATTTTTCTGAATGCGTCATTGTCCTGACTGGGCAGGTGCTCCGCCACCAACAGTTTGAATGAGCTGACGCATGGTTTCTTGCATGGCCGTTTGTCCTTGGGATAAATTGGCCACTATGCCAGTGAGATCTTGTATAGTTGGGGGAGCAGAGGGGTTTAGAGGAACCCCAACAGTGTTCCGGTTACTGGATTTTGAGACCTTAGCCATTGATGATAAGGTTTTTAGTGAAAAATGCTAAGTATAGTTATTCCCACACACGACGCCAATTTGTTGATGTAAAAAACTAGACTTGATCTAATTAATTAATCACAGATAAAAAGGAATAAAGAAATAAGACAAAGGGTTTTTTAAGTGGTTCAGCCTTATGAAAATAGCCTATGTCCACTATTGTTATATTGCTGGGTGTTTTCTTTTATCTCGATGATCGATTACAAGAGATCAATTACCCCATTATGATAGGTGTTACAATGTACTTATAGCCTTGGGACTATCAATGTGAATAGACGATATGCCGTTATTTCATAGGCACATACATTTGTACAATAAGAATGTTCATTAAGTCCGATGTTCATTGAATGTGTAGTTGTCGCTTGATCTTCCTGGCCAGATCTCTGCACGCTGAGTAGCTCGTCGTATTGAGTAGCTCGGTACGCTAAGTTACTCGTAGTATTGAGTAGCTCGGTGAACATATATATTTTTGCCACATAAGATGACACGTGTCTTCATATAATTGGTCCACGTTCGCTGACTAATTTTGGTATCAACAGCGATCATAAAGACTTGACTGAGAAGCCAAAACTAATACTATTTCATGACGCTTTGGTGCAGATGGTTGGTATTTATACAAGTGAAATGCTCTATAAATTCCAAGATGAGATGTGCGAGATAATGAGTTAAAAGATTGAACCGGTGAAGGTGGAAGGAAGTAAACAAGTCTATTCAATTAGAAGGAACACCGACAACAAAAAAAAGGTACGAGAAATTGTTTACGACACTAATTTGCAATTACACATACAGTAAACTTTACTGTATGAACCAGAAAATGAAATAGTTTTATATATGTGACATTTTCACAAACAGTAATATTTACCGTGTTTATGTTACATAGACAATATAATTTACCGTGTTCACAAAAAAATGAAATATATATATTTATCAAACAAGATCCATGGAGTTCATAAAATTTTAAATGAAAAAAATTAAAAAAAACAGTAATATTTAGTGTGTACACCATCAAAAATAGAACTTAATTAATGGTTGAATAGTCAATAGGACTTAATTAAAAAAATATCAAAGTAGGAAATACATATAATGATACATATTAACTGGGTTGTCACATTAATTTTTAGGATTAAACAAAAATACATACAAATTGATTAAATAAATTGGTCAATTAATGTATAAACCCATATATATATTGTTAAAAACACACATATTTTTAGTTTAACTCGTTTAGTCGCTCAAACACCCATTTATCCAACATTCTCTTATTTTTAACGGGTCGGGCAAGCGGCATCCCATATATATATATAATCTTGTGCGGACCAGATCGCATTTTAAGAGTGCGGACCGGACATGTGTTACCTGACGGTGAGCCCAGAAAAGAGAGAGAGTGTGCCTATAATTTAGGCGATAATTTTTAGGCGCACCGTCAGGCGACACTTGTCCGATCCGCATTCTTAAAATGCAGACAGGTCTGCACAAGAGCAATATTATATATACATATTATCAAAATGATACTTATTTTTAGTTTAGTCCACTTAGTCGCTCAAACACCCATTTATCCAATATTCTCTTATTTTTAAAGGGCGGTGCCAACAACACCCCATGCCACCCCAAACCAAGCACCGGTGGATCTAAACTATATTTATACAATATTCTCTAATTTTTATAAAGGTACGCGCCAGCAACCCCCCCATGCCACCGTTATCCACCCCAAACCGGAGCTCTGATGAAGGTCATTGGAGCTCCGACAATAGGGATTGCTGGGGGTGGGATTGAATGCCGCTTGCACGGACCTTTTAAAGTATGAGAATATTGAGTAAATGGGTGTTTCAGAGTCAGATCCAACAGAGCTCCGATTTGGAATGACATGGGGTGGCATGGGTGGCTCGAACCTTCAAAAATAAGAAAATATTGGATAAATGAGTGTCTAAGCGAGTAAATGGGTTAAACTAAATATATGTGTCATTTTTACAATATATATATATATATATATATATTTATGTAATTCTTATTTTGAGATTTATTTTAATTAAGTCATATTAATTATTCAACCATTATTTAAGTTCTATTTCTAATGGTACGCACAGTAAATTTCACTCTTTGTGTAACTTTTTCCATTGAAATATTATGAACTCCATGGATCTTGTTTGATAAATATGTGAATTTTATTTTCTAGTGAACACGGTAAATTTTATTGTCTTCGTAATATTAATACAATAAATGCTACTGTTTGTGAAAATCTCATAAATATAAAACTACTATTTTCTAGTGCGTATAGTATATATATAAATATATGAATTTTATTTTCTAGTGAACACGGTAAATTTTATTGTCTTCGTAATATTAATACAATAAATGCTACAGTTTGTGAAAATCTCAAAAATATAAAACTACAATTTTCTAGTGCGTATAGTGTGTGTATATATATATATATATATATATATATATATGTTTTTATGTAATTCTTATTTCGAGATATATTTGAATAAAGTCATATTAATTATTCAACCTTTTCTATTAGAATATTATGGACTCCATGGATCTTGTTTGATAAATATATGAATTTTATTTTCCAATGAACACAGTAAATTTTATTGTCTTTGTATTATTAATACAATAAATGTTACTGTTTGTGAAAATGTCACAAATATAAAATTATTTCGTTTTCTTATATATATATTGTATATATGTACACATATATATTATGTGTACATATGTATTATATAAATTAATTGATCCATTTACTTAACCAATTTGTTTGTATCATTATATAATCCTAACAACTAACGTGACAACTCGGTTAATATGTATAAGTATATGTAATTCCTATTTTGAGATTGTTTTTAATGAAGTCCTATTGATTATTCAAGCATTAATTAAGTTTTATTTTTAAAGGTTTACATAGCTATCTAATTTTTTCATTGAAATATTATGAACTCCCTAGATCTTATTTGATAAATATATAGATTTTATTTTCTTGTGAACACAGTAAATTTTATTGTTTGTATAATATTAACACAGTAAATGTTACTGTTTGTGAAAATGTCACAGATATAAAACTATTTTATTTTCTGATTCATACAGTAAAGTTTATTGTATTTGTAATTTTTGTCTTTGAAATTTTATAGGTTTCATGAATCTTGTTTGATAGATCTCGGCGAGCAGCTTTCAAAAATAGTAATTTTGCAAAAGACGAATTTGTAAACCAAAAGTTATGATCATTTGAGGATTAAAATTAGGATGAAAAAAAGTTCAACAATTTATGTAACGTTTCATAAGAAGTTACGGATTATTGGTTTTAAATGGATAAAATTGTGGAAAAAAATCCAAAAAAATAGGTATAAGACCTTTTTAATGGTTTCAAAGTCAATAGAACTTAATTTGGGAAACTTTATTCTCATGGGACCTATATATAAATAAACCTTATGTTAGATCTATATTATAGCTCTAACACAATAATATTAAAGGTTTTAGTAACAATTAATACACCTTGACTTACTCTTCAAATTGAAGTTAACCTATATAGCATCCACGTCCATTTAGCTTATGTAGGCTTTCTATATTCTGACTTTTACTCTCTCTCTAGCATTAGTAGCAACTCTAAGGAATTGAAACATTGCAATTTCAATTTCTTTTACTAAAGTTTATTCTTCTGTATTTCCCACCTCTCTATTTTAATTTATATTATATAATAATGAAATGGTATATTGGATCAAAAGATCAAACATTATTCATAGGGTCTAAAGATATGGTTTTATTGGTGATCCTAAATCGATTTAACTGGATTCGTTCAACATAACCAAAGGAGATTAAGTCGATCTATCTCTGGATTGGCTAGAGTTGGCTGATTTATTATAGAAGCTTCAGAAAATCTAACATCTCATTTCTTTAGAAGATCTGGTATCTCTGGATTAGATTGGATAGATCCAATGGTTACGGATATGTGGTTAGGTTTGAAGGTGGGGTAAATCCGGTTTATGGTTTATCAGATTTAAGTTTATGTCATGGATTTCAATCCAACAATCAACTTATTTTCTTTGAATAGATCATTAGTTGTTACTTCATTTCTGGATTGAATCTAACAGAGCAGATGGCTTTAAGGGCTTCCTGCACTTCAAGTGTGATTGAGTTATTAATGTTATCAATTATTTTATTAATAGTTGGCTATTTAGAATCTCAGCTGAAAGAGATCCGTTTTTCAATTCGATCGTCTCGATTTTTGATCGAGTGGTTCTGATAAATTTTCACACATGATGATTCATTTACAATGGATTAATCAATTCTTCAAAATATTATTTGCGGTAAGGAATAAAATCCCGTATGGGTTCAGACAACAGGTATCCATTCAACATGGATTGGATATGGGTCTGCAAAAATTAATTGTGTTGGTAAACAGTCTCAGCCTTTTAGTTAATTCATTTTGAGAAATTTATTACATTAGAATGCTTCGTGGGTCCTCTGGAACTTATGTGATGATATGGAGTAGATTGGGAGTTTTTGACTGTATAACGAAGTAAACGACCTGTAGCATTTCCAATCGATTCGGCTGCCCATATTTGACCAATTTTATTATTTTATGCCCTAAATCCATAAATAAATGTAGGCCCCTTTTTCTTTCGAATGTGTTTTAAGGATGTTAAAAATAACTTTTTTTTAAAAAACTTTTTTCCAATTTTTAAACACACCAAACATGTGAACCAATTTCATAAAAGTCCAATTTTATCTTATTTAATCCTAAACATGCATCTAGGTGAAAATAAATAAGTTCAGAAAAGCGAAGTCGGATGTACGAGGAAACCACTAAGGGAAAAAATCTCGGACGACCCAAGCTAGACAATCATTATGATGTGGTATTACAAAGTATAAACAATATACTTACTTAAGACTCGATCCCCCACAAGTCTTGATGCCGCTATGATCCTTTAACCACTAATGCACAGTGTCCATGCAGAAGTCCTTCTAGGATACCTGTCCACATCACATGCATCTATGAATGCCTCGGTGTCCACCGATACAGCTTGTCAACGTCTATGATGTTGAACATGAACTCATTCACTTCTTCACCGCATAACCCAATGAAATTAATATTCAATTGATGAACAAACTCCAATGGTGCAAACTAATATCTCTATAGCATAAGAGTATGAAAGCTCGGATCTTGAAATACGGATGTTTTCAGTCTTTGAAAACCTTAAAAAACTTGTGCAAAAAACATATTGATTATAAACTGTTTTTCTGGTTCTGCAACTTATGAAATTCTGAGTGAAACAGGTCTTAAATAAAAAAGTTAAGTCGGCGCATCGTTCGAGCGAGGTGAGGATGTCGTTCGAACGAGATTGCTATGCCATTTGAACGACAAAGCCATGACGTTTAAACGACCTCCACATGTCATTTGAACGACTGTGAGTGTCATTTTATCCTTCTAAACACAAGGGAATGATTCATACGACTCTCAACAATCCTTATCTCAGAATAAATGTAGATAAAACCTATTAAATCATTTTTTTAAATAAAAATAACATCCTAAAGACATTTTTCGAGTCCCATAAACATTACGCATTCATACCTGGGAGATCGGAATACAATGACGATGTGAAACGTGCACCAAATTAATCTCCTTACAAATCATTCCCTTTGACTATTTCGGGATAAAACCCAAGCAGTAAAATGCCTAAGATGGGTCATCAAGTCATATGACACCTAAATCATATTCTATAAAACCCCAAATTAAAAATTATAGGACAAGACTTGTAAATGTTGTTCCGTCAAGCACGAGTTGTTCGAATGTGATGTAATCTTAAAATCTTGACTCGCTGAAGAATACCTACGCACATGAAATAGACAAATACCCAGTGATGTATGGAGGAACAAATGATATATAAATACCAATATGTAAAAATGAACCATTTGTTAAACATGTGAGCAAATTATTTTGATACCAATTTTTTGAAATCAGGATATCAATTTGTGCAAACTAATTAATACCAATATATAAGCATGAAGGCATGTGATGTTAATTTGTAATGCAAATAAAACATGTGCTCAAAATAAACAAACTCTCCTGCTACATCACATACATCTCCCCCCCCCCCCCCCCCCCCCGCTCATTTTTCGAGTAGACAATAAGTGAAAAAGATAAACAAACTTCAAATTCTAGAATGAAATAATCAATGAAACATTTCTAGATAAACATAAAACCGCCAGCTAAAAATAATCACAAAGTGCCAAATCGTAGTTAGCAAACAGTAGTCACATGAAGGATATCATTAAAATGAATAAAGATGTGACTAAATGAATAATGTAGTGCTAGCAATTAAGCATGAATTATCAAGAAGAACTGCATAAGAACTGTCCAGAAGTACCAAAACTGAAGAAAATCATCATATAATCGAAACAACTACGAAATAGAAACAATTCTAAAAAAAATCCTTAGGCCGCTCAAACGATAATGCTAGGGCGTTTGAACGACTTTGCATGTCGTTTGAACCAAGCATCACCTTAAAAAACCCAAACTAGTAGGATCTTGCATGAACACCCCTTCTTGCGACCCATCGCATGACCGTCTCATGACTTATTCCTAATACTTCTCATCATCTCGCTTAAAGCTCACACACACTCACACATTGTAGCACGCAAATAGACACGTAACTATGCTTTTTTTCTTCTCAACATAATCTCAGATTGTTGGTAAAGTGCAATAGTATACTCAAAATAGTTTTAAAAGTTATACTAATTTCATGGAAGTTATGGAAATGGTTTTTCTTGTCAAGCTGTTTTGCCACTTGTCCCCTGCTTCAGAGAATAACATTTGAAAGAAAGAAGTTTAGGATAGCGAGGGTGTGTGTGAAAAAGATAAAAAGTAAGTATTAGAAAATATAAATCTGAAGTCAAACATCATTTATAAATAAATAATTGTACCAAGTTCTCAGTGCGAATGATATCGTGTAGGACTTATCCACAAAGTCAACTAATGATATTATCCAATCGTTGACCGGTTTAGTTAAAATTAAGGAGAGAGGCCATCACAGTTCTTAAAAGCCATGGAACCAAGTATGCACAAGATTCTTAAACATAACCAATACACACTTTCCCAGTATTATATGAGTTCTTCATCATTTTATGCCGACACAACAGGAACGTGATCCTCATTTTTAACATCGAAACAATGTCCGTGGAAGGAAAGTTCTGTAAATGATCTTCTTCTAGGATGAACTAATTTTTATTAATGTTTGGTAGTGGTTGTTAAAACTGGATATAAGAGAATTTTGGTAAGTTTGAAACTAAGATGGTATATATACATCTTGTGTGATTGCAATTCATATGGAGAAACAACAGATTTCATATGGGTGCTTTGAAATTGTCAAACTGGGGACATAAAGTAGTAAAGGAAACTAATTCATATGTGGATTTTCTAGGTCCATTTAGTGTATGTGTATGTTGTGTCTTTACATTCATCTTAAAAGTATAAAGCTTAGGTAGACGAAAACAAAAATGCATACCTTTATTGCAACCCTTAAAAGACGTGAAAATTTTTCTATATGGACAAAAGGCAAAGTACCATCAAACCTTGAGAGCAAAATAACACACTACTAACAAAATACGGATATTTATAGACAAAACACCATACCAATAAAGATGAAGAAGTAGAGTCACACTAGCGTTTAGGTTTATAGATGGTAAACGATTGATAGAGAGGGAAAAATAGTTTTCTCGATTGGGGAATGGAGGTAGAGGTGTAGGCGCTTAGGGAAGGGGAGAGATGGGTAGAGGAGAGGGGGAGGGACAAATATGAGGCGAGTTTAGTTGGTTTGATAAGGGGAGTTTCAAATCTAAACGAAATGTGTTTGTTGGGAGGGATTTTAGGTAGCCGTAACTTAAGTGGCTATTTAGTATGGGGTGATGTGATGGACGCGTGTATTTGATGGAAATGGGTCCTTTTTATGACTTTATTGCTTTTTTTTTTGGTATTTTCTTTTATTTTATTATGTCATTGTATTTTCTTTTATTTTATTATTTGGAGGTAGGAATAGCAAATGGTTATTAAGGGAATTTTTATAATTAGAATATTAGCTTAGAGCTTAAGCTACTTCCCCCTTTAAATACCCATGTAATCCTCATTTGAGGATATACCCCATTTTGAATATAAGAAATATCTTGATTTTGACATAAAATACATGTCAGTGGCCCAAAAATCAAACAAATAATATTTCTAGAGAGAGAAATAAGAAATTTCTTATATTTCAAGATTGGAAGCCATCCTCAAATGATGGGTACAAGAGTATTTATATGGGGATAATTACTTGCTAGTCAAGTAATTACCTATATGACTAAAAAGGACAATAATTAACAAAAATATACCTAATTAGTCCAAAACATGCTTAGAGACCAATTAAAAGACTAAAAAGGAAATAAAAGAACTAAAAGAACTAAAAGAAAAGAAAACTAATGACAAGTATTAAAATGACAAATAAATTCTAAAATAAAAGAAAACAAACCCATTCCCATCAGATAATCACTCTAGAAACTATTTTGGTTTATATTTTTGGCTAGTAACGTGTAGTTTACGTCAAATTGGTATCAGAGTGAGGTGTCGTTCCACATTGATATTTGGTGTATCAGTGTGTTTTTATCAAATCGTACGCTGCATCAAATGGCTTCAAGAATATCCAAACCACAAGAGGAGTTCAACCAAGAGATGATGCGAAGATTGGATAGGCAACAACAATAAATTGATGAGATTAAACAACAAATGTCCCAACTTTTCTCCTCCCTAAACCTTTCCCACCCCGTTGTCCAAACCCTAGACCCTACCCCTTCCATCTAACCCAACAGCCTCCCAACCATCCCCACCGGATGCCCAAAAAAACCCACTCATAGTCCAAGCCAAAGCCCCCACCCCTGTCCTAGCCCATTTCCCAATCAACTAGACCCCCAAACCCAACTAACCCCAGTCCAGAACTCACCATAACCTCTCGCCCCACTCCTGGACCCCAAAATAGTCCCAAAACCTAGGGTTTTGGACTAATTGTGCCCCAAATTTGTTTAGGCTCCCAAATCCCGTCCCAACAACTTCTAGATGCTTTGAAACGATGGTTTTGGACCCACGAGGAAGATTCTAGGGCTGATTTGGGAGAAGAAGAGAAGAAAAGAAGAAGAAAATTGTGGGATGCACACTCCTCAACTTTCACAAATTATTTTTGCGCTCTCACATGTTTTTACCACATTTTTTTTGGAATTTCCTCACGAGTCCCCAATTTTTTTAACGCTAGAGGACGAGCTTGGTCTTAAGAGGGGAAGAGTTATGAAAATGGGCCCTTTTTAGGACTTTATTGCATTTTATTTTATTTTTGGTAATTTCCTGTATTTTATCATGTCATTGTATTTTCTTTTATTTTAGTATTTAGAGGTAGGAGTAGCAAAAGGATATTAAGGGCATTTTTGTAATTAAAATATTAACTTAGAGCCTAAGCTACTTTCCCCTTTTAAATACCCATGTAATCCTCATTTGAGGATAAACCCCATTTTGAATATAAGAAATCTCTTAATTCACTCTATAGAAATTATTTTGGTTTACATTTTTGGCCATTGACGTGTAGTTTATGACAATGTTCTATTTATATAAAAAAATCAAAACTATGAGGAATTAAAATTTGGGTTACGAAGGGTTGTGAGTAACACCGACAAAATTAGCCCGTAATCCCTCAAATCTCCCACATTAACCCGTATGTTAAATTATAGGGCCCATTTTTTAAAATTGCAGGCCAAATATGGGTTCACAATAAAAAGTTGCGGGTCAAATATGGGCAAACCCATATCACCCATTATAGAAGCCATCTTGTTCTCAGATTTTCTCTTATCTCAAGCTTGGCAAGGGTTGGAGTTCCACATGTGGGTTTTTCTCCCTCCTCTCATTTTTAAGAAACGATTTCTCCCTTTCTCTCATCTTTTCACTCTCTATTTCGCCTCTTTCTCTCTCTCTCTCTCTCTCTCTCTCTCTCTCTCTCTCATCGCTGTTGATCTCTGCACTAATGGGTTTGTTTGTAAAAGGTTTGAGTGATGAGGGTTTTTTTGAAATTCAATGAATATGGTGTTTAAATCTTCAAGGAAACTGATATGAGAAAATGGGCTACCCATCCCATACCCAACCCGCAGGGTGTTTCA
Organism: Sambucus nigra; assembly: GCA_949130495.1. Classification (NCBI taxonomy): domain Eukaryota; kingdom Viridiplantae; phylum Streptophyta; class Magnoliopsida; order Dipsacales; family Adoxaceae; genus Sambucus; species Sambucus nigra. The sequence goes on along the minus strand of OX422221.1, from coordinate 205,686,281 downwards.
GCCCATATTTATCCCCTCCCAAATCCAACCCAACCCAGATTTGACCCTCCCAAAATTGACCAAACCCGCCTAATTGCCACTACTAGTTGTGAGCAAAACAACTACATTATATATATAATAAGATGAGATTTTGTGCCTATCAAAACTAACACAAAGCGCTTTCTGGTGTTTCATATGTTGTATACAAAGTATCAATCAATCCTAGTGAAGAGAGATAAGATTCAAGTTCAATTAGTTAAAATTAAGCTAATCGGTAACCATGTGTTCATGCATATAAAGTCCTAAAAAGGGAAAAAATAACAACAATAGAAGAAAAAAAACTCACCACATAAAAATAATTCTCTCAGATTTTTCGTTTGAGCAATTAAGCTTAGCTATACACGTTTCCTAACTTTTTTTTAACCAAATAAAAAATCATGTTTAGATTTTACCCAATCCTTTTTGCATGTAAAACATGCACCCACCCATAAAATGGCGAGAAATTTAAACAAAAATCTTCAATCCTGAACCCCAAACCCAAGCATTACTTAAATTTAAACAAAATGTCAAAAAAAGAAAAAAAAAACAAATCAGAAACCCATGAAACTTTAATCAAACGCTTAGTCCGAAAGTTCAATGAAGAACAACTGGGATCTTATTGCATCATCATTTATAGAACCTATAGCTAAGCTAAAGCCAAACACATTACCAGTCATATATTAAGTTGGAGTAATAATACAAAAAAAATTATAAACCTGTGGTAAATAATCAATTCAAAGGTCATTGTAACATTAACATAATTGGTCAAATTGTTTATGAAAACAAATGGTAATCACGAACAACCAGGAAAGGAAAAACCATCAGAACCTTTAGCTGATGCAATCTTTTTCTTCTTCCACTTGTATGCGGATCCCAAGATCTTAAGTTTCTTCGGGGTCTCAAAACGAACCAACTTAACATCACCAAGCTCGCCGAAGCTAATTTCTAAGTTCATCCATTCTTCTAACAAGGCATCCCCCTCTACTTTAATCTCGGGAGTTGTTGATCTAAAGTAGTTAATGTCACAGCTAAAAATGCTTCTAGCATGCCGAAGGCATTATTTCTTCTGTTGACGAAGAGATCTGCAACGTAATCAGCCAAATCTGGACCCCGATCATCGTCGCACATAGCAGATGCCTCAAATTTAGCATAACTTATCCATACCTTTAAATGCTTTGTGCGGTTTAAAAGCCTTTCATAGACAATATTATTCTTTCAAATTCACAGTTTGATATCTTAAAGTCAATATCGGAGGCGACCCTAAGCATATGCTAAGTGGGCGATCGCACAGGGCCCCCGATGGTTTATTTTTTATTACTTATATGTTGAGGGTCTATTTTTTATATCGTTACACATAAAAGGGTCCTATTTTATAATTTTTGTAACCGGCCTTATCAATTTTTATCAATTTTAGGACCGACCCTGATCGATATACTCCTTCCACAATAACTCTGGCATATCAAGTGTGGGATGGGCAACTGCGAGTTCGAAAATAGCCTTGGCTCGCTCAATTTCAGTGAGGGATGTCTCCAACTCAACATACTTCATCCAAGCATAGGAGCTTTCGGGTGACCACTCCAAATACTTCTCGTATAGCTTATGGCAACGATCAATATTGCCAAGATGAAGCTCAATTTGGATGTACTTGTTCAAAATCTTATGTTTAGGATCCTTCAAAATAGCGCTTCCAAGGATTAGTTGGGAAGCATTGAGATTTAGCTTCCTTATTTCAAATTGGGCAGCGAATAACCAAATCTTGGTGAATGAAAACTTGCGATGAATAATAAGGTTTAGGCAGTTAGTGTACATCTGTCTAGCACGATCCATGTCCTTGTCTTAAAGTTCTTTGTACAGAGCGTAATATATCCACAAATAAATGTAACGCTGCCAAAAGCGCTTCTCATTAAGAGGAGGAAGATTTGCAATTTCTTTCTAAAAAACCTCTCGAATCCTCTCCATGTTCCCCGCACTTTCTTCTAATCTAATGCAATCAAACCACACGTCATAATCAAGACCATTCTGCGTGGCCCTATCCTGGTAGTGAAGCCTCGTCTTTTGAACAATTGCATCCTCGCTATCACCGTACTTATTTTCAAAAGTCACAAACTTTCCACATTCCTTATACTTGTCTTCAAAGTCAGCAAACGCCATAAGCAACTGGTGGGCATCTTCATCGCCCACGACAAACTTATCAAGTGACCTTTGATAACGGTTACTAGCCATAACAATCTCCCCATTCTTCATCTCAAACTTTGCATAACGAATCTAAACATTTAGTTTGGGATGACACTGCATAAATCTATCAAAAGTTACCCTGGCTCGCTCCACTTCATTGTAGCGGAGCTCTAATTTGATATAGGATAGCCAAGCTTGGTAGTCGGGATGCCAAGTAATCCACCTCTCAAAAATTGTGCTATCCCCAAAGATATTCCCTAGCATCTCCTCCATATAGATGTACTTGTACCACAACTGATCGACCCTGGGCAGGATTGTGACCGCTCGCTCCTAAATATTTCTTGCCCTGTTGGTGAGGTTGTTCTTCATCTCCATATCTGCATAATTTAACCAAATTTTGTAGTCTCTGTAATGGAGGGCTAGGGCTCGTTCCCAAAATGACATGTCTCGATCAAAATCCTTATGGGACTCTTCCATCGAGCCCCATGCTCTTTAAATTCTTTGCGCTTGCAGAGATGGTACTCAACAAGCTCACTGCAATCGGGGATTTTCCACTTTGATGGGCAAATCATCTCAGCCTCTTGGCATCCTCGGTTGAAATGCTTCGTAGTTATTTGGATCGATGTTGGACTCTTATTAGAGTATCTGTGCCATAAAAAATTCTATGTAGACATTGTAGATAAAAAAATCATCTTCAATGCAAATATCTAAAAGTAAACTTGAATCATATGTCCATAATTCATTTATCTGTAAAATATGGAGAGAGAATAAATATGACAAGGTGGAGTGAGAAATATTTTGATTGGTTAGTTTTTCTCTTTGCAATGTGGAATAGAGCCTCTACATCTAGAGGGTTTGCTTCAAATTGTGAATTTTAATTATTGACACATCACTTCCACATTCATTTTAGAGGGTTGCAATGAAGAGCTCTTTTTTAACTCATAGTTTATTAATCCTATGTGGCACCTCATATTCTCTCACTCCAAATTAGCATTGGATATGCTCTTAACCCTAGTGTAAGGAGAGACATCTTTTGACACCATCATTACAATGCTTTTAATAACGTGAAGAGAGAGAGAGAGAGAGAGAGAGAGAGAGAGAGAGAGAGAGCATTTTTTCTTTTGTGATGTATATACATATAAAATATATAGTCTTAAATTATATGGCTTTGGCCTCATGTCTTTTGGGATGTCTCACTATATTTTATAAATAGGAGGATCTGCATATGATTTTGGAGAACAAATCTAAATCTATATACTACTATAAAATGCTATACAAGCAATTTAATCTCCTCAATGTTAAGGATGTCCACACGAGCATCCATTGAAGTGTTGAGTTTTTTGTTTTTATCTCCTCCCATTTAATCCATCTACGAACGTTTTTAAGTTTTCATTCATCTCTCCCTCTTGAACTATCTCTTCCCCTTCAACTTCTGTAAACATTAATTCTTAGAAACTGGATTGTTTATTCCATATGCTTATAACAGTTCATTCAAAAACTTTCTATCAAGAATATTGTAATTAGAGTCTTCCCTTCCTCTTCCCCACTTACCATTTTTTATCTTTATATATTTGTGGTAGTGAATGCCAAAGATCAACAATGGGCCGTGAAGATTCCAACTGATGAGGTTTTACTAAGACTGGTTCTCCTGCTGAAAGTTCAAAGGCCTCCTGAATAACATGATATGTGGCTCTGGTTAATGGATTGCATAATGGATCCATCTTTGCTTTATTGAACCCCAATTGCTCTCCATTCGTTTTCACTGAGAAGGAAAACATGCATGTGTGTTTCTTATGTACGAAGTTGTTTCCACAAAGAAAGTGGGGTTTCTACGACTTATAATTGCAATGGTATATAAGAGTTTTTGTTGATGTATGGGTAAATCAAATTACTATCTATCTCATATGCAAGACCGCCGCCCAAATAGATTGTTAATTTCCTAATTATCTCATAGAAATTGCTACCCATCTTTTCATCCTGAATGGATGAGCGGTTATTTTATTATTATTATTATTATTTTTTTTTTGGGGGGGGGGGGAGGTTAATTACATTGATATTTCAAACTCAGGTTGAGAATAAGGTTTATACGATTTAATTTCAGGTTGATATTAGAAATCATTGTGATTTCATAAATACATGTCTTCGTTTCTGTTAGTTAAAAATTAATTTTATTTTCTATTTTTTTTACAGATTTCAGGTAGGAGTTTTCATGAGATTTTTAATTATATAATTATGTGTTTTTTATGATTAATGATTAATTTTTGTCTTTATTCAGTTTTATATTTTGTTATATGTTTTATTTAACTCAATTTGATACTTTTACAAGGAATAATGATTTTTTTTTTTTTTTTGGGGGGGGGGGGGGGGGGGGGAGGGGGGAGATGTGTGATATGGGTTTATGGTATAGTGGATGAGCTGTAATCTATTATCTCTTCTTTATATACTATCCATGAACTATTTGATGAAATTTGTATGATAGTATATTTAGTCTATAGATGGGTTTTGTATTACAAATATGAATTTATATTTGTTGAGACCATTTATTCTTTCACTACCAAGTTTATTATGCATTTTATTACTTCAATATATTTCATTGTGAGACTATATTTATTGGTATATATTTTTTCTTCATGCAAAAAGCCTGATGGGTTTCGAATATGAAGGTGACAGTACAAAAAGAGTGATGCCTTTCTAGGTACATGGGATAAGGATTACACTACACCAAAACACGCCATTAGTAACACAATTTTACCGTTACTAAAAATATTAGTAACACAATTTTTCAGTTAGAAAAAAGGCGTGGGGCACGAAGCTAGTAAAGGAAAATTCTGTTACTAATAGTAACGATAAAATTCAGAATTAGTAACGGAAAATTTTGTTACTAATAGTAACGATAAAATACAGAATTAGGAACGGAAAATTATGTTGCTAAAAGTAACGGTAAAATTCTGTTGGTAATAGTAACGGTAAAATTCAGAATTAGTAACGGTAAGATTCTGTTACTAATAGTAACGGTAAAATTCAAAATTAGTAACGGTAAAATTTTGTTTGTAATATTAATACATACTTAAAAAAAATCAAGATCCAAATTATTCTTACCACACTATTTAAATAGTAAGAAAATATATAAAAATACTCTACAAAAACAAGGGCATCATATTCAACATTTACATTTATATAAGCCTCCACTCTTTATTTACAAAAGAAACTTAAACCAAACAAAATGAAACGTCATAATACAATCGCCTCGAAAGTTACATTATTTTAATAAAAGCATCCAATATAACATCCTAATACAATCATCCCCAAATGAGATATTTTTATATTATAACCAATCAAATAAAATATATAAAAGAAGCCTGGTGTTATTGACTATCAACTTTCGTTCTATTATCATCGCCATCAACTCCGCAACTCACAATGCTGGAAACTTGATGAGGATCCATAAATGACATTCTGTGAAACAAAATAAAATTATCATATTAGTTATAATATCAACATTTATTCATACAAAATTAATTTAGTACAAAAAATTATCCACTAGTAAAATTAATTGCACAACATTTAGTCATATTAGTTATAACTAAGTGTCAGCCCGCGCGATGCGCGGGTGAGAGTAATTAAAAATAATGTGGATTTTATATTATAAACACACCTAATTTAGTACACAAACTGCTAGTAGTTAGTAAAAGATCATATTGTGTAAGGTGCAAGTTAAAGCATCTTTAACTATAATAAACCTACCAAATTGATTGTTAAAGGATAAAACATAAAGGAAGAATTAATGAATCCAAATAGCTATATATATTCATGTACAGAGTAGTACATCTCCAAATTGAGAAAAAAGAACATCAATAAAAGAATAGACCTATAGACCTTGAGAAAGGCAATGTGCCCTGCGCATCAGTAAATTAAAAACTACCCACAGATATCTAACTCATTAACAATATTTACCTTACAAAAAGAATGTAGCTAAAGTAACATGTGATCATTAACAACCCATAAAGATTCATCCATCTATAAAGCTTAAACAAAATTGAAATTCTCCTATGTTTTGCATTGCCTTTTACTGTTAATGTCACCTCTCTCTCCCACTCTCTCACTATATGTATCCTTCTTCCCGCTTTCTCTCCTACCTTCATATCAATGTTGATCACCATCTGCAAGAAACCATAATTGAAAAGAATCATTTGCACCCACATAAATAGATTACATCCATTAGAAAGAAACAAAAAAAATAGATTACAGGAGTATTAAGTTTGAAAGTGCTCAACAGAAAGCCTAGCACGCCCATGGAGGGGTGGAGAGAATTACAAAGTTTAATGAGTGGCAATGAGAATATTAGAGAGAGAGAGAGCGAGAGAGAGATGAAGATGGATTATGAGATATCTGTTGAAGGACAATTGGATTACCGAGGCATGTTTAAATTAAAGTAAAAGGGAGTTAATAACCTTATGAACTAAATAGTTGATTTTAATAAATGCCTCTACTTTAAGTTAAAACTCTTCATCACTCAAACTCTCTGTCGTCTGAAACGGCATTATTTTTTTCCAGATATCTGTCTCCGATCATTGAATCTTAACTTTAGTCTCATGATTAAATTTCTCCGATTGAGTTCTTGGTTCTCGTATACACATTTTGCATCAGAGAGATATGAAGGATCTTGTCAGTATTGCCATAATTGCATGCTAACTGAAACTTATTTATCTGCTTCAGATGTAGTGTACCAACATTTACTTCACATGACACACATAAGGAAAAAAAAAGATAAAAATATCAGTCAGAATTTATGAACTTGCATCCATATCAAATTAAGAATGAGTTATGCCTTCCAGCTGTTTCTATGCATTTCCATCTGTTATACCAAAGGCTTCCCCAATTCTAACCTATTGAAATCATACTATGGCCCATGGATTGAAAAATGAAATCAAAGTAGAAGTTCAAAAATTAGAATAGGGGTGTACAAACAAACAAAAGGGTTTTCATCCCATAATTAGAATTTCAACTCCAGATAAAGAAAATTTAATTTTGGATAAAGTATTTCAATGAGAGCCTGTAAATAAAAAAATTAAATTAAATTTAGGATTTGGAGATTAAATGTACCTGTAATTGATAAGTGAGATTAGGTTTTAAGATTGATGATTGTGAGATTGTGATATTACAAGTCGATCCCGGTGAAGAAACATCCACAAGTGCTATAGTGATGGTTAAAAGTGGTGCCATTGAGGCACTTTTGGAACTTCTCATATGTCATAACTGTGAAGAAACATTCACAAGACTCCTTGAGGTATTGCTAAACAATGTGAAGATCAGAGAGGCTTGACAGGGGATCAGGTTGGGGGCTATTGTAGCTTCTCATATGCCTTGCATTTCTATTGTGTACTAATAAAGGCTATGCTCCAATGAAGTTTTCACTGCAATAAAAATATTAATTATTGCTAGACATATTATATAATGTCCAGTTGGCTTTGTTGGCAAATAAGCATTGCCAATCAGACCAATGAATGAAAAGAGAAAATAATGAAAAAAATTACGTACCCAAGGAGATAGTTCGTGATCGTTCCTATCCATTTTGAGGTTCACAAATTGTGTATTGACACATGAGGATATTGTATATCAGATGTCATGCCTACACCGAGGCAGTAATCCATTTCACTGTATGCTTTCACTGTATCGAAATTTAGACCGTGACATGTCAGTGATGCCGAAAAGCTTAGTTAAGGGCAACATTTTGGTTCCACCTCAAATACCCCACTGGTTGAGTACTCATGGGCCCCAAATCCATACTCCAAACCATGCGCCTATTATATTTGAAGATTGAAGACATACATATAATAACATTGTTTAATACTCTAGAGATAATTAGGACTGTAATTCTCCCAACTGAGTGAGAATATTCATTTTCTAATGTGTCCTTCCAATTCACATAACTGTAATTCTCCCAATTAGGACTATAATTCTCCCATGGCATGTCAATCAGTACTCACATAACCCATAATTTGAGACTTTATTTTTGAATTTGTACCCAGGGGGATATCCATGAAGTTTGTAACATTTGTCTACTGTATGGTCAGTTAGACAAAAATGTGTACATATGGGACATCAGTCCCTCCATAAATATTAACAGGTGTCCCATATCGTAAGTTAGGGCTAACATAAAATATAATCAAAGCTTATCTTCATGTAAATAACATGTTATTAAGGAAAACAAAAGATAAAAGTACCACAACTTCATCTACTTTACCAAAAATATATGTATCTATTCACAAATGAGGGGAAAAAAGTCTTGATTGGGGGTCTCAACTTTAGATCTTTACAAACCCATAAATCAATATCTGGTAATGAATTGTTATGATTATCAGTATAAGAGTGTTTCTTAAGTAGTAAGCAGTAACAAAATGCTTTCCTAAGTAACTAAAAAAACCAGTTTTCTTGCTATCGAGTCAATGTTTGCACCTTCAATCAGATTCACACCATTTACAGATTTTCATTCGTTTTCATACTCAATCATTTTAACTCAATACAAATATGAGCTATATCAAGTTTCCCCTCATATCAAACATGAACTTCTCCCTTTTTCCTTAATCATTCAATCTCTATTCTTGTACTTATTTAAAAGAAGTCCCATCAGCTAGTCAATTCCTGCACTAATAACCACACACTCGTTTAGTTTAAAGATTTCAAACATAGTACAAGATGCATATGAAGTACATACAAATATATATAGATTTAGTTTTCGATCTCTACAACTTAGTAAAAAACGCTCTTTTTTAAACGTTAGGGTGCGGTCAATAAAAACATAGTGCAGATACTATCAAAATATTTTTCGCATAAAAAAATATCAGCAAAAACTGTAAAATAACAGCACGAATGCTAAAATAACTAAGCAGGCTGTAAACTACCAGTGCTAGGGTAAGGACCACACGCTAAAATGCAAAATAAAATGAGGATTTTTTACCCAATAGTGTATATGGGTAAATTTCTATTACCTTGAACGTGTGTCATTTGGTACGTGGAATAGAAAAAGGGAATGCAATACGTCTTAACTCTAAAGTTTGGTCCGATGGGCAGGTATCGCTAAATTTAATGTATTGGAATAAAAGTGTATTATATTTCAATAGGTGCGTACCAATATGTAAATATCTAGTTTGAGTGTTTTCTGATAACTATGACTATATGACAGTACTTGAATATACCTCTCCAACATACCTCGTATAATATACCAAAGTTATATACACTTTTGAGTAAATGAATGTTTTATTTTGGTTGAGATGATCAGCAAAATATTCAACCATTTAGGGGGTGAAATAAAAATTGGATTTGTGTGGATGCTTTTTTTTTCTTTCTCTGTTTGTCATTTGAATTTTAAGTAATTATAGATAGGTGTAATACCCCGTATTTTTATGCTATATTAATTTGGGGATTTATTAAATTTAATGAGAGTGAATTATTTAATAAAAAATCCGGAAATTAATTATGTTATAATTATTAATGTGACGAGAGTTAGTAATTATATGAAATTGGTGAATATTACTAATGAGCAAAGTAATATATGATATTGGTTATATTAAATGTCACGAGTGAATGAAATGACAATTTTGGGAATTTTAGTCGGGATGCGCCTGTGTCGTGTCGGGACTAATTATTGATAAATAAAAGTGAATATTTGATAAGTTGTTCGTATGGTCATTTTGAGTGCGTAAACGCGTCCGGAAGGGTCGAGATAGTCAGAAAAGTGTACCCGGGGGTTTAGTTTGGGTCTCGGGGCATTTTTAGGCCTAATTAGTAACCCGGGAGGGCATTTTGGTCATTTTACATATTTGGGTAATTAAACCCACGAAATTCAGCAACCTTTATCATCTATTTAGGTTAGACATTTAGGGTTAGAATATTCAGAACCCTAGAATGGCCATTGGAGAAGAGAGGAGAGAGCTCTCAAGGCAATTCAAAGCCAAAAAGCCACCCGTTTGCACCGCCGTCACCACCAACGCGTAGATCGCGAGAAGGAGAACGCAACCACACCAAAATCAGCCGAAAACTAGACTTCTGAAAATCCCAGGCAAGTGTTTATCTTGCTTATTTCGTTGGTGAAATTTCCATATTAGTTTAGGAATGATTAGGGATGAAAACTATGGAAGAAAACCCCAAATTTTGATAGGAATTTGCATGTAGTTAAGACTTAAACCTTATTCTGGAAATCTTTTGTGATATAGATGAATAACCCATGAAATTTTGATGATATATTAGGAGGAAATTCTGGTAAAAATAGATTAGAACCATGATTAAGAAAAATTTAGGGTTCTTGATGATTAGATGAGAATTGGGGTTAATTATCCATGTTTAATGTTAGATATACACATGCTTTACGTTGAAAACATCTGGTATAATGATATAATGTTAGTGGTAGGATTTTTGGGACGGTTGGAATGGAAAAATATGGATTTGGATGAAGAAAGATGGTAGAACCCGTAACTGCAATTCTGCAGAAATCGAAATACCTGCTTGATCGATCGATCGAGCCCAGAGCTTCGATCGATCGAGCCCCAGACTTCGATTGATCGACCCCTCCTGGCAGACTCCTTTTTCCCTTATTTAATTAGTTATATTAAATTCATCGTGAAATAATCCTTGGGCATTCTTAATAAAATGTTTTGGGATATAGGAGAGACCAGTAGGACATATGATTAAGTGTTGGGAACTCTATTATAAGACGAGAATTGTGTTTTTGGGAAAATTATATAAGGAACGATGAAACTACGTATTTCAAGTGAGAGATTTCATCAAATAGCTACGATAGTGAATAGATGTCTACCTGCTGAATTTTCTACTTGGAAGGATAGAGTCCACGAGTGTCACGTAATAAGTGAGAAAACCCTTCGAATTAAGGTTAGAGACGAAACCTTATATGTAATACTAATAATGTGAAATTAAGGATAAATGTTGTAATTATGGGTGACGAGAGGAACCTATATTAATATGATAAAAGTGGTATATTTATATGATTGTGTGTACATATATTATATACGTGTGAAAAACATACCGCGCTACTTGCTATCCTTGAGGTTACCGCGCTGGGACAGTCTTATCTCGATGGGACCTTTATGGGGGATATTGACTATACCCTAGATGATAGATATCCTTGGTACAGCTATCAAATTGATAGTTCAGACGGTCCTAAGAGACGCGAGTATGTGCCATCCTCTTAGAGACTTGGAATCTATGCTTCGCCTCAATATTATTTGTGTATGTGTTAATAAAATTCGAGAGTGATTCGGAATTTGTATTCCCCTTGATATGAGTGGTATGGGGTTGGATAGTGGAAGTATGCACGCACCATAGTTTTATTTGGGGTGCTGTTATAATATATATATTATACGAGTAGTTAATATATATATATATATATGAGATTATGAAATTTGAAACTGCCTACTGTGATTTGATAAGTAGGACATGGTTGATGACTCAAATAGTAAATACTTGTTTTGTGAAAGTATAATATGACACTGGGAAACTTTATAAATTAATGAAGTTAACACGAGAGTTGTACTACAAATTGGAAGTATCCTTTTTAAACGATGACATTGTTCGGTTTTGAAATCTTAGGAGTAAATTAAGATAAGTAAATTATTGGGAAGGTTAGTATGATAAAATGATAAGACAAACCGTTATGAAGGTTAGTACGATAGGCGTGCACATTAGAAGAGAGGTGAGAATTTCTCAAGAGAGTGTCGAACTAATATGTTGTTGCATTGGCCTGTATCAATTTAAATACTTGCTAAACGAATTTTAAATCATACACACTATCGGGCTCTGACCCGTTCTTCTCTCTCTCTCTCTTTTGTATATATATGTATATATTTCAGGTGCCCAGCCACAGGGGCGTCTTGCTTAGGATCTCTTGGAAGGAACGTGCTGCAGCTTAGGTGGGAGTTGCAGGTCACTTGCATAGACGGCTTCCTTTATTGACTCTACTCCTAGCATTCTCGTTTATTGGGCATGTGTCGCCCTTTCCATTATTTCATTGTTATTGGGACATATGTATTTCAGTTATTTCTAGTACTATTATTATGGGATTTTGTTCAGGATGGATGTGATAATGTTTTAAATATATTGGATTGTGTTCCAGGTTTATTGTAGAGTGATTCTTAATTGTTAAAAGGTTGTTAATAAATAATTAAATCATTTTCTTTAAGTAAAATTTGGAAAGTAATGTTTAAATATGGTTTTGACACTTAGCTTAATTATTTAGGGTGTTAAATTGGAAAGTTTCTTTTTACGACAGTGATGCTAAGAATGAACCAAACTGTTCACCTTGATTTAATTTAATAAAGGAGTGATCGTCCGGTATTTAATTAGGCGGGGTGTCACAATAGGGAAAAGGAAGAGTGATACCTGGCACACTCTCAAACAGAGCTAAATCACTCAAACTGCTATAAGATCTTAAAGCATGTTCTAATGAGAAAAAAGGCTCCCCTTTATCCAAACAACTCATTTCACTACTCATCTATGAATCCTGGAAATACACATTTTCCTTTTCCGCTCTCTGTGCTTTGTTCTCGTCAAATTCAACGCTTTCCGGTTTCATTTTCTTCTCATTCGAGGACTCAACTTCTACTTCATTTTTGGATTCTGCATTATCCAGAGTTAAAACCAATTTCTTTCTTTTTGATCGAGCCATCCTATTTTGGAACCAATTATAAACATTTGTTTCAAAAATAGGGCCGTGTTGTGACAAATCAATAGCTATCATTTTATCTTTCTGATTGTTAGGGATCCCATTATCTTCATCGAATAAACGCTCGAGAGATTGAAGTTGTACCGGTGATGGGGTCCACCATTGCCTGGCCATGATCTTGTTGCTAGCTCATGTTATTTGTGGATCACAATAAAAATTACCAAGCTTTACTCCTAAATCAAAAAATAGAGAGATTGAAAACTATGGATATAGTATATATAAGAATTTAGATAGCTTGTAGCTTAGAAAACAAATGAAGTTTCATAAGGAAGCTACTAATAGTCATATCATCCTTTAGAATATGATGGATAAAACCTGACTTACCGTAGAAGATGATAATCCCATTTGGAACGAAAAACATAAGATTACAAGAAGGCACCAGCAAATAACTTTCATCATCCATCCTCCATGGTGCAAACTATCACGAGGATCCTTATGATTTTTCACACCAACCATTAGAACAACCAGGATAGAGAAGAACATGAAGTTTCCCAAGCAAACATGTTGCAAAACATCTGTTTCAAACCACTACCTATTTGGTGTATTGTGAAAATTATTAATCCCTGCATGAAAAATCAATGAGAGATCCGCTCTACTATAAACGTTCAGCCAAACATGAAGTAGATAGGGTTTCTGATTACATTTATTAGGCCTAGTAATCATTTCCTCACCACAAAATTTGTAACAAAACTACGAAACTCAAGGATACAAAAAATAAAAAAGTAAACATACAATTGTTTAGCACCAAACTCTCAGTAAACTCTCAGCAATTGTTTATGTAGAGTAATATTCTACAAGCCTTGTTGAATTTATTAATGGTTCTTAGATACCTCTTTGGGACATTGTTGATTTAATAAAAAACTCTCAATTCATAGTTCAAATAAAGAGTTCGCAATTTAATATACCTGAAGACAAGATAACCAATAATACAATAAAGAGGACGTGATTGCATAATATGGAATTCAATTAAAATCATTAATGTTTGTTGTTCCAAAACAATGAGTCTGTAAGAGATTACTCACTTTTCTTATATACAAGTCCTCATAAAGCTTTAAGAGCCTTATTTATTTATCTTCTTTATTACCAAAGAATCCGAACCTATTAAAAACATGTATAAATTGCTTAAAAATCTTATTTCAAATCAAATCTCAATTTCTAGATCTAATGCTCCAATATAATCATAAATGCTAGAGTCCAAGTCTAAGAAAAGAATTTATTCAAAGCAATGAATACATAGAAACTCATTTACTTATTTTAAACACCAGATCTCATAAACCTACTAAAAACCTGTATAAAATTCTTAAAAATATTATATGACATCAAATCTCAATTTTCAGCTCTAATAAATGCATAGTAACAAAATCATCTCAACAAATCTATACCAAACATATATACCTGAGATTTTTCTAACAATATGAAATCAAAGCCATAAAAGATGATTGAACGAGACATCGATTGAAATAAAGGATTTTGTACATACCTTAAACATAGGTTTCGAATCTTGTTACCGAGAAGGCTAGAAGTCATTGTCAGATCTCTCAGATCTGATTGTCGATTAACATCGAGAAGTCATGTTCGCAGGAGCTGGACATATCTGAGAGGGGGGGATAAATTTTGGCTAGGGTTTCGTGAGTGGGGGTTTTAAGTTTTGGGAGTAAATTTTAGTCGGGTGGCATTTCTTTCATTTGGAGAAAAATTTATTTAAATATTGTATCAATATTAGTAACACTTGCATGAGATTACTAACGGTATTTTATTGTGAGAAATAGTAATGGTATAATAATGTTAGTAATAAAAAAAATAGTCTATTACTAAAAGAATGTTTTGGTGTAGTGTTAGGTACGTGGAGAAGTTTGTCATTGTGAGTTTACTTTGTGTTTGTTATCTTTTGTGTTTGTTATTTACTAGTTCGTGGTTATTATGTTAATGGTGCATTATCTCCCAATTAATCATAGCTCTAAGATTAATTAACCTAATGTTTCATCATGTTTGACGGTGTCACTGTTGACTGCACTTAAATTTTATTATTGAAAAAAGGGCACTAACATTTACATCTTAAAGCTAAAATTATTGTACTTAGATTGGACATTTTTAATAGCAGACATCATTTCATGTTTGTTACACAACTATTTACTATATTCTCACAAGGCTTAGTGCTTTATCAGAGACAACATGCCCCTAACATCCTTACTGTTAGACCTCTCTTTTGGATTATCAAGATTGTTAAAGCAAATAGTCTTAAGAACAAGATCATCTCATCTCAACTGCATTTCCCATCAACTTAGGATCAATTGTTGAATCGGATCATCAAAAGCCATAACATTTCTCATCCATTTCACTAAGAAAAATTCATGGAGCCACCATTGGCAGTTATGTTTAGTATCTTGATTTTTAATACAATAACATATAACCTGCGCATCGCGCGGGTTTTCAACTAGTTATAGTATATAACTAAAATTCACATCGGCACACGGTAACAATATTTGTCGCATATATAGAGATACACGTGGACAATGGTAATTAAGGTTATATTATATCCCTTTAGTAATTTTTTCCCAAATAATATGTCGAAAACCATTCAACTTCCTGTTGGATAAATTCTAATATTTATTGATATTTTATTTTTTAGTTGTTAATATTTTATTATATTATTGGTGTTTTATTTTAAACATAGCTTGGGTTTTAATTTAGAAGGTAGAAACATGAGCAAATGGGTGTGAAAGATATGGGAGCGCTCAAAATCCCATATTGTCCCACATTAGAAGAATACTACAAAAAGTAGTGGTATATCAACTAAAGGACAACTAAGATTCTTAGTTGACAAGTCAAATCAGAGGCTATCATCCTACGCATCGGGGTGGTGCTTAAGCACCACCAATTGCGACACGGGTAAGCTCGTAAGCGTGACACGCGGCGCGCGAAAGGGCGATTGGGCGACTTAGGGCGCATTGTGCGCTTTGACGTGCACTTGGCACTTCGCATCGTTGCTTGGAGCGTGGGAGCCTAAAGTTTTGACAAGGTAAAATAGATCAACGATTGTGATTAATCGATCCGATCAAAGGGTTTAAAATCCAAAATGACTTGATCTAAACCGTTATATGAGCTCGTAGCATTTCGTGTAGGGGATGTACATTCGCTTACGATGGGACGCCTAATCTGAACCGTTAGATCGCAGCTGTTCCAAACAAGCATGATCCAACGGTTGCTGAGTCACTTCATGAAGAGCTGTGACTGTTGAAGAACAGTCATAGAAATGGCTATAAAAAGAGTTCTAGGCCTCTATTTTGGACATCGAAAATTGCTAGTTTCTCCTCTCTCCATCCTCTATACTTTGGCATTATCAAGTTACAAATTCAGAGTGTTCTTGGTTTGATAAAATATTACATAGCTTGAATCAAACAACTGTTCATACACTGCATTGTATCCTGAAGGCAGATTTTATAAAACCCATAGTGTACTCGCGGTTCTGGTTCTGTCTCAACCGGATTGGGAGAAATGTTACCTAAAAGAAAGCGTTCCAAGAACGTGCCTTGCAAAAATTAATTAATATATTTCATTCTTTCCATAACAAAACTCCAACAGTTTTAGGCAAAAATCTTATTCTTATTACTCCACTCAAATGGAAGGAACTATGGCACAATCTATCCAAGTCATGACTCAAGACTTAATCCGACTCGACCGTTTTGATGGCAAAAATTTCACCCGTTGGCAAGAGAATGTTATGTTCTTCCTCACATCACTAAAACTTGCATCCATTCTAGATGATAACCTTGAAAAAATTCCCGAGCCCACACCCAAAGACACCGAAGAAATAAAGCAAAAACGTGTGAAGAGGAAAGAAGACGAATTTATGTGTCGAGGACACATCCTCAATGCTTTGTCTCAAACTATTTATAGCGCTCATCGAATGATTTCAATGACAAATGAATTATGGAAGGCTTTGGAGACAAAGTATCAAAACAAGGAAGCGAGCAACCGTAAGTTTCTAGTTTTAAGCTATATGAATTTTAGAATGAGTAATGATAAATCTGTCGTTGCACAAGCCCATAAACTCCAACAAATTGTTGGTGACCTTAAAGCCACTGGTATTAATCTTCAAGATGAATTTCAAGTAGGGGTGATTGTTTCAAAACTTCCATCCTCTTGGAATGGCTTTAAGAAGAAAATTAATCATGATGAAAAGACTTATACTATGGAATCCCTTCTTCGTCACCTTTGTATTGAAGAAGATACTCGTATTCGAGAAAATAAGGATGAATAAGGTGAGGGTCATTCAAAAGCTAATATTGTTGAGGATCAAAAATCCAAGATTACCAAAGACTCAAAATTTAAAGCAAACAATGATTCAAAATTCAAGAACCAAGGTGCAAATAAGAAAAAGAAGGGAAAATGTTTCTTCTGTGACAAACCGGGCCATTATTCTCGAGAATGTCGTCTTAAAAAGAAGTCATTTAAGGAAAAATAAGGGTCGAAGGAAACCAACAATGTTGAAGATCTTATTGCTACTGTTTGCGAAGCAAATTCAATTGATAATGAAACTGGATGGTGGCTGGATACCAGCGCAACGATCCACATATGCAAAGACCGCTCTTCATTCAAAACATATCAAGAAATTGATGGAAAAGAAGAGAAGATGGCAAATAATATTCGCACTAATGTCGTTGGAAAAGGCACAGTGGAATTGAAGCTAACTTCTGGAAAGACACTTACTCTAATTGATGTACTTCATGTACCTGATATGTGTAAAAATCTTGTGTCTGGGGACCTTCTCAATAAGAGAGGTTTCAAACTAGTGTATGAGTCTGATAAGTTTGTCTTGTCTAAGAATGACCAATTTATTGGCAAAGGGTACTCTTGTAACGGCATGATCAAAATTAATGTAATCAATGATATTAGTTCTACTTATATGGTTGAGTCTATTTCTTTATGGCATAGTAGATTAGGTCATGTGAATTATAGAAGTATAAAAAATATGACTAATCTCAGATTTTAAATTTGATAACCTTTCGAAATGTGAAATTTGTGCTCAATCGAAGATAACTAGAAAGTCGTTCAAATCTGTTGAGAGGAAATCCGAAATGCTTGATCTTATTCATAGTGATGTATGTGATATGAAGAGTAATATGACTCGTGGTGGAAATAAATATTTCTTAACTTTCATTGATGATTACTCTAAGTATGTATATACAGATTTACTTAAAAGTAAAGATGAAGTTTTCGAGAAATTCCTAATTTTTAAAGCAGAAGTTGAAACTCAACAAAATCGGAAAATTAAAGTCCTACGATCCGATAGGGGTGGTGAATATTACCCGAGTGAGTTTATACAATTTTGTAATACTCATGGGATAATCCATCAAGTTACAGTGCCATATACGCCACAACAAAATGGAACAGCAGAAAGGAAAAATAGGACTTTAGTTGAAATGATAAATTCAATGTTAATCAATTTTAGTTTACCTTTGTCGATGTGGGGAGAAGCGGTTTTATCCGCATGTTATATTTTAAATAGAGTTCCATTGAAAAACAAGGATATTACACCATATGAATTATGGTTTAATCGTAAGCCTAATCTTAGACATCTTAAAGTTTAGGGATGTCTTGCTTATGTATGAAAACCCGAACCTAAAAGGCCTAAATTAGGAAATAGGACTTACAAATGTGTTTTTATTGGATACTCTATTAACAGTACGACTTATAGATTTTAAAACCTTAAAACTCAAGAAATCATTGAGTCGGTAGATGTGCAATTCTTTGAACATCTGACAAAGTTTAGTACTTTGAATCAAGGTTTAGAAAATAATAATTCGACTATTGAATCCTCAAATTTAGAAGAAAATTTACAACCTATATCTTCTTCGGAAACAACGAATGACGTTGAACCACGAAGGAGTAAAAGACAAAGAACTGAAAAAGTATTTGGGCCTGACTTTGTTATTTATTTAGTTGAAGGGGATTTAAATGAGACTAAGAACAAAACTAAATTTGTTCTTAATGTAGAAGATGAACCGACCACATTTCATGAAGCGATAACATCTAGGGATGCTGTCTTTTGGAAAGAAGCAATAAATGATGAAATGAACTCAATTTTGTCAAATTAAACTTGGGTTCTTTTCGATCTTCCCCCCGGGGCTAATCCTATTGGGTGCAAATGGATATTTAAAAGAAAATTAAATCCGAATGGTTCTATAAATAAATTTAAGGCAAGACTAGTTGCTAAAGGATATAAGCAAAAACATGGAATTGGTTACTTTGATACATATGCTCCTGTTGCTCGAATCACTTCCATTAGGATATTAATATCTTTTGCTTCTATTCACAATTTAGTTATTCATCAAATGGATGTTAAAATTGCATTTTTAAATGGTGATTTAGAAGAAGAGATTTACATGGAACAACCCGAAGGGTTTGTTTTGCCTGGCCAAGAAAAGAAAGTGTGTAAATTGGTTAAATCTTTTTATGGCCTTAAACAAGCTCCTATGCAATGGCATGAGAAGTTTAATAATATTGTTATATCCCATGGATATAAAGTTAATGATGACGACAAATGTATATATAGTAAATTTGAAAATGGTGTTGGTGTTATTATTTGCTTATATGTGGATGACATGTTAATATTTGGGTCTAATCTCAAATATGTTGAAGAAACCAAAAGGTTTCTTTCATCAAAATTTGATATGAAAGATCTTGGAGAAGCTGATGTGATTTTAGGAATCAAAATTGTGAGAAAGGATAATTCTTTAGCGTTATCTCAATCTCATTATATAGAAAAAGTTCTAAAAAGATATAATCATTTTGAACTTAAGCCAGCTGCTACACCAGTGGATCCTAGCATCAAATTAATGAAAAATACTAGGCGTGCTATGAACCAACTTAAATATGCTAGTATTATTGGGAGTCTAATGTATGCCATGCATTGCACTAGACCAGACATTGCTTATGCAGTGAGTGTATTGTGTAGATTTACAAGTAATCCAGGATAAGAGCACTAGAATGCAATTTCTAGGGTGCTTAGATACCTGAAGAGGACTTTGGATTATGGCTTACATTATGTAGGATATCCATCTGTTTCAGAAGGATATAGTGATTCAAGTTGGAATAATCTTGCATCAAAATCCAAGTCAACTACTGGTTGGATTTTTACGCTAGGAGGAGCAGCTATCTCTTGGGGATCCAAGAAATAAACATGTGTATCAGATTCAACAATGCAATCTGAATTTATAGCCCTAGAAGATGCATGTAAAGAAGCAGAATGGCTTAGAAATGTGTTGTATGATATTCCTTTATGGAAAAAGCCATCACCTTCTATTATGATAAGTTGTGATAACCAAGCCACAATTTATAAAGTTTCGAACAAAACCTACAATTGAAAATCTAGACACATTAGTCTAAGGCATCAAATTATAAGAACATTACTCAAGGAAGGAGTAATTACAGTCGACTATATTAAAATGAACAAGAATTTAGCAGATCCTCTGACTAAAGGTCTTGTTAGGGAGATGATATATATCACCTCAAAAGTAATGGGACTAAGGTCTATTAAATAACACAACTATATTTAATGGGAACCCAACTCATATCTTGAAAATATAGATAGAGTTCTATGTGGTACAAACAAGTTAAATTATAGTTTTGGAACATTAGGAATTTTATACAAAAAGTTCCATTCCTATGTGCCTAATGTTGGTTTTCTGCATGTTAGAGGATGAAGGTTACTTCTTAATAAATCATATAAGTGTGACTCGCATAATCACTAAAGTTGATTTACCTATTCGAGTGTCGAATGTGTGGCCGCTTTTTATGAAATCAAGACCGATCCTAAAGCGCTCGTGAAATCAGGATTAGCACAAGGCCATAAAAGTGCATGCTAGAAGAACACTTATAAACTCAGAAATCGGTATGTGTGATAGTTTCGGCTAGTCTCAAAAGGTCCTTGGTTCAAGATACGTTCACCACAACACCTTGATGAAGCTTTGAATTATTTTCACTATATGGAAGTTCAAGTCCGAAAGACACTTCTCATTTATGTACTAGATTTTAGCGATAATGCCAAAAGTTATTTATTGTCTTTTTTCTTTGCTCTCTTGTGTATATTGAAATTGGTGGGGGAATGTTGGATAAATTCCAATATTTATTGATATTTTATTTTTTAGTTGTTAATATTTTATTATATTATTGGTGTTTTATTTTAAACATAGTTTGGGTTTTAATTTAGAAGGTAGAAACA
The DNA here is from genome assembly GCA_949130495.1 of Sambucus nigra. Lineage (NCBI taxonomy): Eukaryota > Viridiplantae > Streptophyta > Magnoliopsida > Dipsacales > Adoxaceae > Sambucus > Sambucus nigra. The sequence goes on along the minus strand of OX422221.1, from coordinate 205,665,129 downwards.
TGAGCAAATGGGTGTGAAAGATATGGGAGTGCTCAAAATCTCATATTGTCCCACATTGGAAGAATACTACGAAAAGTAGTGGTATATCAACTAAAGGACAACTAGGATTCTTAGTTGACAAGTCAAATAAGAGGCTATGATCCTACGCATCGCGGTGGTGCTTAAGCATCACCAATTGCGACACGCGTAAGCGCGACACGCGGCACATGGCACACAGCACACGAAAGGGCGATTGGGCGACTTCGGGCGCATTGTGCGCTTTGACGCGCACTTGGCACTTCGCATCGTCGCTTGGAGCGTGGGAGCCTAAAGTTTTGACGAGGTGAAACAGATCAAAGGTTGTGATTAAACGATCCGATCAAAGGGTTTAAAATCCAAAACGACTTGATCTAAACCGTTAGATGAACTCATAGTGTTTCGTGTATGGGATGTCCATTCGCTTACGATGGGACGCTTAATCTGAACCGTTAGATCGCAGCTGTTCCAAACAGGCACGATCCAACGGTTGCTGAGTCACTTCATGAAGAGCCGTGACTGTTGAAGAACAGTCACAGAAATGGCTATAAAAAGAGTTCTAGGCCTCTATTTTGGACACCGAAAATTGCTAGTTTCTCCTCTCTCCATCCTCTATACTTTGGCATTATCAAGTTACAAATTCAGAGTGTTCTCGGTTTGATCAAATAGTACATAGTTTGAATAAAAAAACTGTTCATACACTGCATTGTATCCTGAAGGCAGATTCTATAAAACCCATAGTGTACTCGCGGTTCTGGTTCTGTCTCAACCGGATTGGGAGAAATTTTGCCTAAAAGACAGCGTTCCAAGAACGTGCCTTGCAGAATTTAATTAATATATTTCGTTCTTTCCATAACAAAACTCCAACACTTCCAACTAATTACTCATCTACAACCAATTCGGGTGATGTGTAAAAGGCCACGTACAGGAGAAAACCAAACGTTTAAACCCATAAGTGTTTCTCCAACTCCAAATTGTGTCTTCTTAATTGGCATGTTTTTACCAACTCTTTCTCTTCAAGCTTCTAGAAATCGCAAGCCATGTTGTTGAATTCAAGTATAATTTTCTGGCTAAAACCACTTTCCCTTATATATATCTAACCTCTGGAGATTAATTAGAGTTTGTCAAAACAATCTCTAATTATCTTATGTCTTATTTCTGTATGTTCTTTTTTATTGCGATTTTGAGTTTTTTGCGTTTAGGTACGAGACTGGCTGTGGCTTATCAAAGACCTTTTATAACTGTATGTTTGAATTTTTATCAAATGTTAGCTTATGTTTGTTTGTTTGCTTCTGGTGTCTAATTTTATAAGGCAGGTTGGTTGCTGGGTTCGAGTTATAAGGTGGGGTACTGCGACGAGTTTGGTTCAGGAGGTGGTTAGGCGGGTTTGAGTCTGTTTAGGTTTGGTTTGGGGCTGGACAATAGGGGATGGTTGAGATAGGTTCATGGTTAGCGGGTATGGTAGGTGGCTGGCGGATCAACAGGTGGTGCCCAGGGAGTGGTAGTTGCAGCGGTTTCGGGTATGGTAGGTGATCGAGTATTTTGGGTAAACGAATAATTGTTGATGTTCAAGTATGATGTTTGATAAGCCACATTTTTGGGCTATTAGATGGGGTTGAAAAACGTTTTATTTTCTAAATATCCACACTTTTGGAATTATCTAGGGTTGTAAAACATTTTATTAATTTAGATGAGATGGTAGGGCCCTATAGCTATTGAAAACTATATTCTATTTATTGTTTTCATTTTCCAATATTCAGTTCTATATTTTAGAAAACTACAAAATGTATTTGTTTGGTTATATGGTAGACATAAGTTAATGTTTTCAAAATGTAATTTATGGAAAATTCGTGAGTCAAAATTTAATTTACACAAAGTTTGGGGCAAAATATACTTTATAAAAAATCCTGGATAAAAATTGTAATTACAGAAACTTCAGCGGTTGAAATGTAAATTACAGAAAGTTCAGGGGAAAATGTCGTTTTCATGGAAAAAATGTAACGTACAAAAGTTTAGAGGCCGAGATTAAATTCGCCGAAAGGTCAATGGTCTATATATATAATGTATAGAAAGTTTAGGGGTATAAATAAATTTTGTTTAAAATCTCTCATTCCGCTTCTCTCTCATATACACATCCATTTTCTTTAGTGAGATCCATTATATTATAGTACTGATTATGAGAATCTGTTGAATGTATATTGTTAACGAAAATGTTATTTATCCCTAATTAATTAAATTAGTTTAATTAATTTACATTTTAGTTTAACTTAATATATTGATTTTGATGATTCCAAACATATTTTTATTAAGTTATTCTATAGATATTTATTATTGTATAATATTTATAATATAATCTTGTTAATATACCATTATATACATATATTTATTTTACTATATAATGTTTTGCATTTATGTATAACATTTATTCCAAACATATTTTTATTAAGTTATTCTATAGATATTTATTATTGTATAATATTTATAATATAATCTTGTTAATATACCATTATATACATATATTTATTTTACTATATAATGTTTTGCATTTATGTATTGTCCTGATTACATATCTATTATGACTGAGTTATACCTGCTTATGTCAAGTTTTATTTTCATGACTCAGTACGCCTCGACTCTACTCAATGACATATCTGAGTAAAGGTATTCACGTATGTTGCACATTTGCACTTGACACATTAGACACACATGCATATTTCTTGATCTATGATTTTTAATTGTGTGACTAATTAATTGTGAGCCTAAACTTTTTCTAAAAGAAAAGTTATATTATTTTCTGAAAATAATTTTTTTTTGTAAAATTGGTGCAACACTGTTTAAAATAAATTTCTTATTTTTAAATAATTTTCGAAATAATTTTTCAAATTAAAATGAATTTTTAAAACATTGTTTTGTTTATTAAAATGTCATTTGGCTACCTTCTTTTAACATTCGAAGTTGATTTGTATGTTCACAGTTAGTTTCGTCACTTTGTGTGTCATGTACCCATGTTAGTGTTTTTAGATCTTATGAGATCTAGACCTGCTTACTGCCTTTTATGGCTTTCGTCCTCTTTAGTCATAGAGATATGACCATACTAATAGTACCTGCTATAGCAATTCTCGGCCACAGCCCATAGATGTCAAGCCTATTGTTTTGTCCACTTTGAAAGTACATGGATTTGACCATACCTGATCACTATTCATGATTTGAGAATCCAAAAGAAGATTCAGAAGATTATTTTCAGCTATATCTATCTTGGCAGACATCAAGCCAAGCGCCTCTTTTAACGTTTTCTTTTGAGGAGTTCATATATTTTTTATCGTACATAGATGGAAGTTTTTTTTCTGTCACCTCATCACAGTCGTGGGGACCCGCCGAGTTTCCTAAACGTTAGTATTATATCTTGTATCTCTACTATTTCTTTTGTACTCGGAAAATGACTTGAATTTTGGGCCACTATGCCATCGTTGGCCGAGAACTTCTATAAAGAAGATTTGACTCTGCAACATAGTTTATTATATATACATACCGTTATATAAAAGCTTTAGCCCATCTGTTGTCCCATCCATGTACTGCTCTATCAATGGTTAGGAAGACTTTTTAGCTCGCTTCTTTGTGAGTTCATTTCATGGGATTGATTTCACACTGACACATCTTTTATGAACAAATAGTTTGTATTGGTTTACATATCTTTAAGGCAGATTACCTCAAATTTGAATAGTTGGAATTCTTGTACTATTTCTGTTTGTTACTTGCTTGCGTGTCATGTTCAAATTTTTTTGTTCAGTTTTGTTCTTGAGCCGTGCGTCCTTATGTGCAATCTTTGGGCACCGACTGTTAATTTTTAATATATAAATATATTTATATATGCTTTAACGATTTATTTAACATAGAATAAAATTTTTTTGGGGCCACCCATAAACACTTGCTGTCAAACTTTGCACAGACTTTGTACTCTTATCAAATGAGGTTGACAATTCAGTTTAAATGAATCAGAATGTTATTGTTTTTATTAGATTCAATTTCAAGCATTCATTTCAAAATGTATTTCTCTCTTTTGGTCTAACATATTTTGTAGGAATCTTTTTAAGATATCAAAAGAACTCATTTTCAGTCCTACACTTACATACTTCGGATATTATCTCTTGGATTATTTATATCAATTTGCTATTATCTCTTGGACTAACTTTTTCTTGATAGAAAATATATGAGTCACCTCAAAGCTACTTTCAATCACATATATTTTCAGATTACCATTTATGTGCTACAACAACTATATTTTATGGGGAAGATAAAAATGAAGATGTGCATATCAGATTGTGAGATTATTTTCAGCTATTTCATCTCAGCAAAATCAGGAGCAATTAATGCTCAAAATGCATGTGTCTAACAGCTAGTTTTTGGAAGACACATTTAAAGCTTTGAAGAGCTGCATTGAAAACTGACTTTTGAATGAGAAGATGATCAAGACTTGAAATATTATTGAGAGTATTTATTTTACTATTCAACTACACATTCAAGAGAGCAGTTAATCTTATTATCTGCTCAATCATTGAAGAAGAAGACTTGTGCCTACTTCAACATCATTTACTGAAGTCTGATTAAAGAAGGAGAAACTCAGATTACAAATTGTATCTTAAGGAGTTTCAGTATTTTACCATGTACTAAAAAAATTCAGATTTGTTGTGAAGCTTTGTTGAAGCTTCGATTTGTACCGGTAATTGGTTCCTACCCGTAAGTGGGCCACGGGGTTTGAAGCTCGGAGTTAGCTTGCAAACATTTGTACGTGGTGGTTTGATCCTACCCGCAAGTGGATCAGGTTTAGTGAAGCGCAAAGGAGACAAGGGCTCTAGGCGCGTGGACGTAGGCCGGGATTTGGCCGAACCACGTTAAATTTCGGTGTCATTTATTTTCCGCACTTTTATTTATTTATTTGCACATGCTTGATTGAGTTAATATTTTCAGCACACTATCTTGCAAATAAATTAATTCCGAAATTTGACTTAATTAATTTTAAGGTTAAAATAATTATTTTTGAATTAAATAATTAATTTCAGAATATCACTTTATATTAAATACGAAAATTAATTTAATATTCCTAGTGTGTGAAAATTTGCATCTCTAGTTGTTTAAATTAGTTAGTTGCATTTATTTGATATTGTTGGATTTATTCTTTATAGTTTTATTAATCTGAAATTTGTCAAAGTGTTATAAACTTAGTATTTTTCTAAAATCTTAATTTGACTTAAAGTTGGTGAAAACTCAATTCACCCCCCCTCTTGAGTATAATCTGGGCAACATATATATAAATATATGTGTTGATGTTCTACTATCACATTTGAAGATTATTGAGCCGTGGTTTGGGACAATTAAATTGCGGATGGAAAATGAACTTTATGTTCAAATTTTCTCACTGTTATA